>JALPQD010000048.1:5569319-5926819 GCA_023101885.1 Typhlomys cinereus | reverse complement strand
GGTGAAGATTGTTAAACTGATTCAGTCATTATTATATTAATCAGTTTAAGTCTTTATTTACTCCCTGCCTTGATGTTTATAGCAAGCATATAGCAGACCCTTACAAAGATCTTGCTGTGTGTGATATGGGAAATGCAAATGGCCTGTACCTGCCTTTTCTTTTTCTCAGCACATTTGTCTGTCACTGCTGCTTCTGTCCTCTGCTAATGTCAGACTCCAGCCTCTTTGGACTTCTAATTAGTATTCAGTACTTGGAACTTATAGGAAGGCTCAAAGGGTTCAGCGCCAGATTGGAACTGCTGAAACAGCTTTGTGAACGGAAAAGTTCTCAGGTTCTCAGCCTGGACCTATCATGTAAAACAATCTAATGAGTCACATTTTATTCTGTATTCTAAAGAAACTTTTCTAATAGGATAGGCTTATATTATTTTTTAATATGAACATTATAAAATATTCACCCATAAATCCATTTATAAATTCCCTTCTGAACTTTCCAACAGGAATAGGTAAGAGCCCAGGTTGAGGGAAAAAACTGATTTTTAGGATTTTTATAAAGAACAAAAGAGTAAATAAATGGTTAGAACATAGCGAATAAGCAATATATGCGCCTCCCTCTTGAATTTCATATCCATATGTGTACACATTCACCTGCATACATATAAATTGATAGTCACACATACTTGAACACAAACACATACATACACATACATATAAATACATACACATAATAAATATACATATACATGCACACATACATAAACAAACACAAACCCATCACATATTATATATTTGAATTTCAATTGATAATGCACTATATTGTAAGAAAAAGTGACTATTTGAACTCAATGATTGCAAATCTGTAATTAAGATAAAAGTGTTGTCCATAAGCTGAGATATTTTCATTTCCTAGTAATTTTTTTGAAATTGTCATATTTCTTAGTCAGTTGTTCACACTAAGTGCGCTGTTTATAAATGCATTCAATAGAATACAAAAGTAAGCCACTTGGAAATTTTAAAAAATTGGTCCTTTTTCCTACATAATAATAGAAGGAATTTATAGTTAAAAATAATATAATAAAGAGTTAGGCAATATATCTGACATAACTGGTGACTCAGCATGTGCCTACACTAAGTGTAATTAAAAAGAAAAACTACAGTGTCACAATTTGAGGATTGTAACATATGTAACCAAATCTTTATTTTAATAAGAAAACAAACTTTTCTATTGCATAAAATTATAAAGCATATGTGTGCATAGTAAAAAATATTTTGTAAAATTTCTAGAAAAGAATATCCATCTTCCAAAAAATTCAAAAATGCTTTGCAACTAGTGAGGTATATTTTAAAAACTTTAATTTCTCATGTCTACTAAAGTAAAAGTTTCCGTGATTAAGTAACTGAAATAAATGCCAGATACTCAGATTTTTCATTATTTCTTAATTATTTAGAAATAAAATGGCTTTATGACCTCTGGTACATACAATATAGACTTCATATTAATAATTTTATAGCTTTTACTGAATTCTACTGTACTACAAATATGAATTGCATAAAGGTGATGAGAATACAGAGAAGAAATAAATGGAAAGAAGAGTGACTCAAAATAAAATATAATTACCAAACAATCATCTACTCACCAAATTAAAATTTATTCCAGGATAATTACTTAGTAGTATCTTCAGGGATAAGACAAATTTCTCTCAGGGCATTCCTTTGCACATCACAATGTCTTCATTATCATGCATAGTAAAGTCAAACTTACACATTATGTCTCATTCCATCAGCATGGAAATCCATTATAACAAGTATTGTATATGAACCGTAACAAATAGCTAGGGGAAAAGACAGAAAGATTCAGACTCTGTACCGCAGATATAAATCAAACCAGATATTTCTGTATTATTTTTCCTTAAAAAAAAAAACATGAAACCTTTCTTGTTTTCACAAGAAGTTTAAAAAAATAGCTATTTACCTCCCATTCTGGACAGTCAATAAAGAAACCCTTAAGATAAGGGGCTTGTAATTCACATCTGTTGTATTTAATGTATTGCATTTATATTAATAGTAATGTTTAAATATTTTATATGATATTATGTACTTCTATAATACAAAACACGGTAAGCTAAATATGATGTTTGTTTTCCTCTCGATGTGGCAAGGTAGCTCAGTTCCAGCACTCAGGGACACTTGTCTCTATGTTGTGGCTCCTCTCCACAGTCACCATGTTTACTGCCCTCAAGTGTAAGACAGAAGCTCTCCACATTCACAGTTTCTTTCTTCAGAATTATATGTCTATGTGAATAGACTTGAAAATAGGAGGCATTCTCACAGGAGAGAGGAAGGCTTATATAATGGAAAGAAAAGGAGAGATGGGATTTGGGATCAAGGTGTGACTATAACAAAAATTCACTATATTCATGCATGAAACACTAAAAACAGATAAATTTAAGAAGTAGAAAGTCTTTTTTTTAAAAAAGAAGAGTACGTCTACCATTTTTTCTAAGCAAGTGGACTGGAATTTGTACACATCATTTATAACTGGACATGCTAAACAATCACACGATCTCATCTAAATATAGAATATACAAGTAAATGTCTACAGTTAAGGTGTTATTTTTCTCTGTTGTCACACAGGGGAGTCTACTGTCAAAAGGACACAGAGAACGTACAGGTACATCAGTATAATCCCATATATACACATGCAGCACTTGCATATATATATACAGCTTGTCATGGTGGAAGTAGATTCTCCATCGAGAATGCAATAATACACATATGTTTCCATATTTATCTATATTTTAGTGAGCATGTATGCCAAGATAAGGCAAAGAATTGGAAAATGAAATGAAACAAGAGCTTCAAATACCTAGAAAAGCCAAGCTAATTTTGACCACAGTCAAAATCTATTACATTGCAATGAATTTTGTATGAAGTACAATAAATTTAAGCTTTTATACATGATTGAGGAATATTGTGTGCATTAATTCCACCAGACCAATCAGGGCATACTATTTTCTTACTTGAATGCATTTGATGTTTATAATCTATTCAACAGGTGAAAAAACTAATATTCATGAAAACATGATTGATTCAAAGATGAAGATGATCCAGCTGTGAATCCACTGTATTTTGCCATTTGTTTGATAACATATTCTTGAGTTAATCACAGAGGTAAACAACAAATTTAAAAGCACATAAAGCATCAGAAAGATAACTTAGCTAAGTGAATGCACTTGCTGCCAAGCCTTGTCACCCAAGGCCAAGTCACAGAAACCACACAGTAGAGAAAGAGAACCAACTCTCGTGGGTCATGTTCTGACTTCCACTTCCAGGTCATGATACCCCTTGCCTGCACACATGTGCACACATAACAAAGAAAGTGTAACAATGTAAACAATATTTTTAAAACACATGAAATGCTGGATATATGGTATCAAGAAATAGGAAGTGGCCTGAAGAGATAGCTCAGGGATTAAGACTCTGCTTCACAAGCAGAAGGACCTAAATTCAGATTCCACATAAAAACGCCAGGAAATGCCAGTAAACTGCACTTTCAGCTCTGAAAGGTTGAATGAGATAAATCCCAGAGAAAAGCAAAAAGAAGTTAGAAACAACTCAGGTTGATCTCTGAAGTCACTCTGGACCCTCCACAGGGAAACATGGTGTCACATCCTCTGACACACACATACACACACACACACACACACACACACACACACACACACACACACCACAAATAAATTAAATAAATAAATAAATAGAAATAGCAAGTAGTTTCTGAAAAGGAGAGAGAAACAGAGACAGAGACGGAGAGAAAAGATGTCTGGAAATGGAGACCATTTGGAGATGGCTCGATTTATACTTAAACATTACAAGTAAGAATGATGTCACAGGCCTACAGAAATTTGAAAGAAAGACAAGATATTGCCAATTCTGTGTATCAAGAAAAGGGTCCTATTTATAGATCCTCTGCTCTGTTTTGAGGGGGGTTAATTAGACACTCCTGAACTAGTATCACAATCGCCTGTCCCATCTTCTACTAAAGCTCCTTCCAATTACTTGCAAAAATTACCACAAATACATCTTTCTGAACAATGGAAATCATTTACTTCTACCAAGAAAGCTGAGACTTCAGCTATAAAATGAAAAGTGCCTTTGATCAATGAATTTTAATGTACATGCTAGATGTTTAAGTACAATGTAAATTTTATGTAAAAAGCACTATATTTTTATCAGAGAAATCTGTACATGCTCAATACAGATTCAAATTTTAAATATATTTTCCATGTTTGGTTGAATCTGTGGATTCAGAACCCCATTTTTCCTTTTCTAGCCCCCCACCCATCTTTCTCTTCCTCTACCTCAATCTCTGCCTCTCTATTTCTCCAGTTCATCCTATGTGAAAAACCTTCATTTTAAGCTTCCCCAGCACAAGACCTTTGCTAATTCATCTATCTTCTCCAATACGTGTGACTTTCCTTTGGTTCTGCTCCTTGAAGAAATATGGAGTAAAAGGGAGACTAGCACCTTTGGTCCCTTTCTCATATTAGCACCACAAGTTTTGGCTGTTCTTTTTATTTCATCTTGTCTTTATTTACAATCCCAGTAACCTGTAACTCAGCTCTGCAGCTCAGTTCCAAGCAACATAATGTTCTGTTGAGTCTTCATATTATTAATAAGCAGAATAGTGCTATGTTCAAAGGAAAGGCCTGATTCAATAGTTACTCGTTACTGTTGCTGTGAGAGAGAGCATCCAAAGTCAAGCAACTTAAGGGAAAAAGGGAGATTCATTCAGCTCATTGTTCCAGAGGGGAGAAACAGTCTTTCATGGCAAAGGTGACATGGCTGTGGCTGAAGCTGGAGGCAGGCTAAGTCCTGCAAACATCCTGGAGTCTAGCTTCTCCCAGGTTTTCTGTTCTATGGTTCCTTTTATCTGGGAGTTTCCAATCAAATCTAGAGCTGGTTTTTGTATTGTAAATGCATTGATCTGGATAATCTCTTCAAGTAGTCTGACAGCTGATCTTAGTTAATGCCAGGTGTGGTCAAGTTGACACCCAAGATTAACTATCACACCTGAGAACAAGAACAGGGAACTGAGAAGCACAATTCCTGTTGAATGGTTGCGTTACTGAGCACATGTTAGTCACTGACAAATTCGTCCATGTGCTCCAGATCTCACCAGACCTTGTTCAGCTGCTAAACAAAGAACAACCCCACTGATATTTAAAGGAAGAGTAACATGGCTCACTAAACAATTTAAATCTACCATTTACAAAGAGATAGAAAAAGAACAGCAGGGAGATTGTATTTCTGGACACCCAGAGTTCATTGTCCAAAACCTCTAATGATATTCAGGAGAGTAGAATTGGTAGACCTTTTCTACAAAGAGAGCCTCCTATTCATAAATCAGCCTGAAAGAATGTCAGAGGTGTATGGGATGCACTGTGCCTTCGCTATCCCTGAGTTGAAACCCTGCCTTTCTTATGGACAGCTTTACACCTGCAACCTCAGGCTCTTATCAAACTATGCCATGTTTGTAAAGAATCCATAGAGGGCTTGTTTTGTTTCTTTTTCAGTTCTTTTCACATCCCTTACAGGTCTAGTCTAGCTACGAACTTTAGACAAGAGAGGATTGAAAGACCCCCATCTTTCAGTCAGGAACGAGGCTACCGAGAGAAAGACCAAGACCCTTCTCGCTGCAATAGCATGAGGTTTTATTTAACGACGCGCCGGGCGGCTCCAGCAACCTCTCACGCAGGAGAGACTGAAGCGGCCCCTAGCGACTGAAGCAAGGGGTTTATAAAGGGGTTTTGGGTGGGGGGAGGTCTGGTTGGTAGCAAGAGTCCAGGCCTCCGTGATTGATGCAGTCTACCTGCTTAACTGCAGGAAGTTTGCTCCAGATGGCAATTCTGCTATTAACAGAATTTTCTTGCAAGACTTGTTTTCCCTAGGGCTAGTCATCTTGAGGTTACAGCCTGTTTTCCCATCACTAAGGGTTACAGCTCCTTTTCCCATCACCAGGGGTTTCAGGGCAGGGAGGGAAGTAGCAAAGTGCATAGTTTTAGACAATGGCTAGCAGTAGCTACGCTTGAATAGCTATGAGCAATAGCTAACTATAGCTGTGCCTGATCAGCTATGAGCAAATATCTACACTGTGGGCCTGGACTGGCCCGTTCTGTGAATTTTAGGGCAAGGGTCTCAGGGTCCAACAAGGATGTTGGCCCTTGCCTTTCCTCTTTGAGAGCTTGATTTTACACATGAAGATCTCCATTTTCTCTGAAGACTCATTTTAGAAACCACCTAGGAATCACAGTACCAATTGATGCCAGTATCTATTCAGTAGCTGTGTTTTCCTCCATTTGTGTCTCTGCAAAATGTCATAAACTGGGAAGCCTGCCTTGCCTGCAGCAAGAATTCATTGCTCCCAATTCTAGAGGCTGGAAAGTCTGAGATCAAGACCCTGGAAGATGAGATGTTAGATGAAACACTGCTTCTTGGTTCAGGGATGGTGTTCATCCTTCCAATTCTCAAGGCAAATAGCTGACTCCTTAGCTTATCTTCCATAACACCACTAATACCATTCATGAGGGCTCCCCACTCATCATCTCTCCAGCTGAATTCTCTGCCTCTAATCATCATGTTGAAGTTCAGGTAAATTTTTGAAGGATGTGAATAGCTAGACTGCAGGAAACACTCAAGCTTGAGTTTCTCCATTTCTAGAAGATGTATGCCACAGTTTCAGTTGCAGTGTGCTTCCTATGCCAGCATAGTTGGGTGCCTCCTATGACAGTATAGTTGTAGGTTGACTCCTGCTGACTTTCCTACAAGGGGCAAGGATGAATCTTGTTTGGTCTGGAATTAGGATCAAGGGCAGAGGTGTTTTTTATGTATTTCTTCCTGTTCTTTGGAAGCCATCTAGATAGACATTAATTAGTACATCTTTGTCATTGTAATTCTAGCCAACTTCTGTATATATGAGCACCCTGTTCTTTCTTCACAATGAATGGGGCCATTAAGGCATATTAACATGTCTAAGGACTGGCTGGGCTGTATGGTTGGTGATGGCCCCACCTATTGTAGACCTCGCATTTGCAGTCTGTCTGCCATTATTGACATCATCCTCTGTGAGTGTACAGACATCACATATACCCCCTGTTTCATGGTATATAAAAGGTTAGATTCCTGTAATAAGCTTGACTTGTTTCGGCTTTTCCAAGATTCCCTCTTGACCTAGCCTGATTCAATTCCTGCTGATTCCACTCCAGTACCTATCAAGATAGCAAGGTAAGCTCGGAACCTAGCACTAGACCAAAGGTTCTATAGTTGACATGTACTTTTTAACCCCAAATCAACTTTTTTATGTGTCCTAAATGAGCATTCTCACTAGACTCACATCCTGCAAGACCAGCATTTTAAATAACAATGACTCTCACTCAGTTCCTGGTTTTTTGGGGGTTTTTTTTGGAATAAAATTCTAAAAGTCGAATCCCTTTTTCTGTAACCAAGACTAATTCCATTTCCTATGCCTGGACATTTTTTGAGTTTCAAACACCACAGTCTTTATCACTGATAACTAATTTATGTTGTCATACTAGAAAATGGTCAATGTTATTTAACATAGAAAACATCAGATGCCTCTACCTGGTATCCCAAACGATCCAAGTTTTGCAAAACAACTTGTCAGTGCTTCTCAAAACTGTCAGAAACTGCAAGAAAAATTTCATAAACCTGTTACAACCTAAAGGATCCTAAAGAATTAAATATAATGTAACATCCTTTATGAATGTTGGGATATACAAAAGATATGGACAAGATGGAGGATATATGAATAAAATGTAGATTTTTAAGTCAGAATGATCATTGATATTATGACAAATATACTGTGTGAATATAACATAAAGAATAGAGAAACTGAGTATGTAATATGGAGCCTCAATTTCAGCTTTGCAGTAATTCTGCAAGTCTTAAAACTATCTTGAAACTTGTTTAAAAACATGCAACATAATGTGAAAATGATTACAGATTGTGCTTTATTCCACAAATTATGCTGCTTGCATGGATTTTCCCAACCTCTTTATTATTAAATTCAACCCCCTCATTTTTTTTCTAAGAGATTTGCATACTTCCCCGTTCTCTTGAGCAGATTGATGAGGTTATGTAAGGTCAGATTATCTAAAAATGTTAGAACTAGCTTCATTTGGAGTAGAAAAGAGAACACTTAAAATCATTTCTAGTTAATTATTTATTCTAAACTTTCTGATTCTTCCTTTTGTATATTGATTTATGAGAGCACAGGCAAACAGCTGGACTGCTTTTTAGATGTTTTATTCTGCATTCGTTCTCTACCCTCAACATTCATCTCTTCAATTGACCCATTTTCTATCATCTAGACACTTGTAAAAAGCAGACAACATCCTCACTTTCAGCACTGATGATTGCTGGAAAATGGGCTAATGCAAGAAACATACAAGGTCACTCACTTGATAGGGTTTTGACCTTAGGTAAACTCTGCTACTTGGTTTCCTCCTTCTCCAGAGCAGAAATAATTCTAATGAACAGATTTGCAGATTAAGTGAAATACTGAATTTGATATGCTAGCATAAGAAAGAACTCAACAAACAAAGTCTAATGTAGGGAAGAATTTTTTTTTTCTCATTGCTAGATTCATTGCAGAACTACCTACTAAAGGAAAAGACAAAATTTTTAAAAAGCATAAAAATTTACTTCTGTATGTAAGTATTGCATGACATGGGAATCTTCAGAAATGGAGAGCCAAAAGATTTAACGAAATAAGTATATTTTATGTTGTTTGGAAAAGGATGCAGTCCTAGAGAACTGTGGTTCAAACACAGTGGTCTTTATATTGGTAATAAACTTGGGAGATCTTAGCAGGACCTCTCTTTCCAGGTGCTTTATTGGAATCCTTGTGTCTTTGAGGATGAGAATGTTCTTTCTTCAGGGGCTAAGATAGACACAACTAGAATGAAAGATTACTCCATGTTTCAAGGAAAGGGGCAAAGAGAAAGAGTTGCCTTTCTGCTTCTGCCCTTAATAAAAATCAAGGTACCCCATTTGTGGTACTATGTCCTCATTCGAGCTACTGGATAGGTAGAGCCATTTCTTTCAGGTGTTGACATGAGCTCTCTTACCAAGCTGGACAAGGAACTATAATCAAGAATAACAAGACAAATTAAAATCCTTTGTTCTCCCTTAAGCTCTTTGGTCATGAATTTAGCAGCGATATCCACACTGACTGCTACAATTCTCAAACATCTTTATTCTTTGTGAAGGAGCTTGAAAGCAGGTAAGAAACTAGCATTAGAATAAAAAACATAACATTGAGAATTTTCCAAATGAATCTAGAGGTAATAACAATAATAAAGTAACAAATAAGAGTAGCAGGGATTAGTACTCAATATACCTGTAAAATTAAAAATAAATAAAAAAGTAGCAAATATGAATAATATTATTTTAAAAGAGAAAATAATTTCCATTTTTGACTAGCCCTAAATTCATGTCTGATCTCATAAAATTAATTATTTTGAATTCATTTAATATGATTAATGGGCATAGAACCTCAGATGCAATTTTGTTCTATTATAATTTCATTCTAGAATGCCATACATTAAGGTGAAATATTAATGATACTTTTACTACAATTGTCAAAAATTCTGAACAAAATTTCAAAAACATAAAAACTTGAAAGAGTTTAGAAACTTACATATTTGAATGATTTAATTTCTTGAGAAAATAATGTACAATAGCTGTCGTTTGTCATAGGTGTTTATTATTCCAAAGTTACATAAATGCTCAATTGAACCAAAAAACACCATAAAATTATATGATAGAATAATTATAATAGATTATTTTCCTTTACAAAAATTCTCAGTATGTTGATAATCATTTTAATGAGACTCTTCACTTTTAAAAAAGTAGTATACTACTTTTTGACTATATATACTTTCAGAGAAAGTATACTTTCAAATCACAGATCTTTGAGGGATATTAAAGTAGCATTTTGGCTTCCAAAATGACTATGTGTAACCTAAACCACGAAAACGTGTCTCATTTTAAATTCCCATGGACAAAATTAGTATGAATTCTGAACACCATTTCCTGTGGAAAATACTAGACTAGTCTGGCAATGAGTTTTCCACAGAAACCTTGTTGCTATTGTAAACCAGTTGGACAATAATACAGCATGCAGGATTTTTTTTTAACTTCTGTTTGCTTATCATTATTTACCACTTTGAAGATCAATAAATTCTTATTATATTAAATTTTGACTAAAATTTATTAGGGGTTAGAGAGATATAGGGGAGTATCCATATTAGTTGGTGGCCCAAGGAGGAGGGCCCCTGATCTTCCACAGAAAGCCTGAACCCCCACTAGAGTAGATCATTCAGAGGGAATTCCAGGGCCCAGATAAGCTGATAGACAGGAGGATAGGAGGGAGCAAGTGGGAAATACCAAGAGAGAGGAGGGAAGGATGGAAGTGGAGAGAAAGAGGAAAAGGAGGAGAGAGAGAGGGATGGAGGACAAAAAGGGGGAAGAGAGGGAGGACAAGAAGGAGGGAAGGAGGGTGGTGAGGATACCTACTCACTGAGCTTACATACTAGGTAAAATTAGAAAAAAGAATATATTTCAATGAAGACAGACTAAGAAAAGTATGTGACAACGATTTCTCTTCCATCTTTACTTTTGCATGATTTTTGTCTTTCCTTCTAGGTTCATAGGTAACAGATGAATGCGTTAGCTATACTCAAGACATTATCATTAGTCATTGAAAAACCTTTTGGAAAGAAAAACATTTGTCTAGAACCTAAAAGGAAATCACATATACAACATAATATCAATAAAACTGAAGTTTATTTATTTAAATATCATTGACTTTTTCTTTTATCTAAAACTACAGAATGTCAAAATTCATTTGTAACTTATGTTAAAAAACACAAAAACAAGGCCTTTTGTTTGTCATAAAACTGTTTTGTTCAGTATTCCACATCCATAATGGACCATTTGTGAGGGTGTTGCTCATGAATTTGTTCATCACAAAAGAGGGAATGGTGAAAATGTTAGAGACAGAAGATGGCTAGAGGAATAGCCAGATGGTGCACTTGTAGGAGACCTCAAGATTTCATTCTATTTTCATTGACATCTCTGACCATGTCCACATGTCAGTTATCACATTTCCAAGAAATGGAGAATTGATTACTATTTTCTGTTGTCTAGGATAAGAGAAAATAAGGGGGGGGGAACTAAAGAAAAGGAATCATAAATTTAAAAAAAAGCAAAAGTAATTTGAGTTCACTTGATTGATGACCTAAGTACTATAGACTTTTCTGATTCATGGGAGCATTACTGTCCTGCTGAATCATTAGATACTGGAATATTATCAAAGTCCCCCAATCACCTGAATACAACGTACATGAAATGTATGTCTTGATACAGACGAATAGCTCCAATTTTACTTGCGCTTAGTAAAGGCAACACATCCTATACAAAATGTTTCTTATATGTAACTTGGATTTATTAAAGAAAATTGAAAAATAGAATCTGGAAGGAATTTGAAATTTGAAAGAATGGATTGTAGAAATAAAATGCGCTGCTTATTTTTATGGAATTTAGCATAACTATGCTAATAGAAAATATCTAGGTTTTCCAACTTAAACATTGAAAGAAAAAAGTTTGAATCTTCAAAAACGAGAAGAAATCATCTGGACAGCAGCCCTGCGCTGGCATCTCCTTCACAGGTGCGCAGAGAAACTCAGTGGGCCTGGAGTTCAGAGCCGCAGCTGGGTTGCACTCACAAAAGCATCATGAGCTAAGCAGGCCCTCACTGGCGTTCACACAGAGACTATGCTGGAGTTCCCGCTGTTCTGCTCTGTCTCTGTCTGCAAGCCTCCTGCGACAGGCACCTTGGTGACGCGGCCCATCACGGTGGTCTGCCAGGAGGACTGGGCTGAGCTGCCAGCAAGAGCAAGGCTGGGAGTCTGGAGACCGAAGCAAGGAAGTGTCTGAAACCCCCATGGTGAATGTGTTAGTCTGCCAGGGATTCCGCATCAGAGGCCCACAGTGTGTGACTTATGCAGGAGAAACTCACTGTTTTGCACTTCTGGAAGCTGGAAGGTCAAGATCAAGCCGAGATAGGTTTGGTTTCTCCAAGGCATTCTACTAGTGTCTTTTTGTGGTGTTCTTTTATGTGTGTCTGATCCTAATCTCTTCCTTTTACAAGACTACCTACCAGTCATGGTAGAGTGGATTTAAAAATAAATAAATAAATAAAAATGAGAAGAAAAAAATTCTTGTAAGGCAAAGTTGTTGACCCCTGAGCTATCCCTCCAGTTAAAATTAAATTTTTAAGGGAAAAGTATGTAAGTTTTTTTTTTACTTTCAGAAGCATTAGTGGCTTTATCACTGATAAGTCCAACATACCAGACAGTTACCAACTGGTAATCAGCTATACTGGGGAGGCTCACCTTCCAAAACTGTATACTGACTTACAAAATTGAGAAGGGTCATTATACATCTTGTAACTTTCTAAGTTCACTGAGTCTTATAAGCCTTCTTGAGAGAGTGTTTAACCTACAAAACATTCCTGATTCCTCTGTTACTTACTTTATTTTCATGCCATCTTCAGCAATGTTCCCTGGGTTTTGGAGCAATGTAGATGTGGAGTGATTTAGATGTCTGATTTTTTATATGTGTGATTGAACATTAGCTCTCTATACCACAACTGATAGTCCTTCACTCTGAGAACTTAGCTGCTTATAAGTCTCTGCAATAACAATCCTCCTTGCAAAAACAAAAAAATTTCCACTACTGTCCAGACTGACGACGACAGTAATCTGTGGATGTATACACAAATGTTTAGAAGCAAACTGATAGGTACATCACATTCATTTAACAAAATAGTGGCAGAGGCCTTCCTGTTAGAGACTTTCCTCTGACTTATAGTACCAGATATTAGTTCCCACTGATGTAGTGAGTCTTAAATCCAGCTAGAAAATAGTTAAGTGTTATGTGAACTTTTACTGGGGAGATAAAAAAAACTACACATTTCCAACTAAAACACCCATGACTTGACACAACACAGAAACAATTCCATCCAAATGTACCTTAGTAAAACAGTGAGTTTAATTGGGTTAACATATAGCAGTATGGGTGGGCAAAGTTTTCTACAGTGTCATAGACATCTTAGCAGTGGCTGTTTACATATCAAACTTACATACACTCAGAGAAGAATGAGGTCTCTCCAGTTCAGCCATCAACTGTTAACTATTTATATATCCTGAGTAGTGAAGACTCTTCTCTTTCCCTCAATTAGAGAATGTTAATGGGCCCCAATCTTGCATGGGTCTTATGCCCAGATAACTGCTTAAAGCTCAAGAAGCCAGTGGCAATATCACGGTCAGAGGTCAGCATTCCACCGCATGCCTCTATGAGAGTCAACCATTATTGCCAATGTGCACATCTTATATAGCACGTCGGTAATCTGACATACGAGGTGCATATTCTCGCACAACTGCTTGCGACAATTCTTCCCCAGCAGTGTGCATGATGCCTGTAAGATGCACTATAAGATCTAAAGAGTGGGAAGAGAGTTTCTAGTTCAATCATGACCTGATCTCTGTGACTTAAAGCCAAAGCGTACAGTGCCTTAAACAATAGACATTTACAGTCTAATCCAGGCACGTAACTGACAACAGTGGAAATAGGTTTTATGGTTCGCAGGACCCCAGAGACCTTTCTAAGGACACATAGGTAAGTAGCCCACTCCTGGCACAGAGTCTCATTTCATAAAGGTCATGTCCTATTATGAAGCTCAACAAAGCCCCATGCCAGTCTTAATTTCCCAACTGAATTGATTTATTTCTTGACTCTCCTATGAACCAAGGCACAGTGAACTAGCCATCTTAACACCAACTCTTCCTTGCATAGTTCACTCAGAAAGCCCTTTCACTACTGTCTTCTAGTCCCTGATGTTCATGAATACTTCAACCAGTAATGAACTAGTGCCCTGAATAACTCTGTGTATCAGAGCCTGATTTCCTTTACCTTGCTTCAGAATATGATCCTTTGTCTTAGGAAGGATGAGTATAATTCCCAGCTGCTCTTCTTCCATAGAACTAATGTGGATAAGTTTTGCCCCCATGTCTCCCACTCATATGACATTGCTCTATAATTCCTAGATGTAGATCTGATGAACTCCAAGCCAACATTTCACAAATTTAACATCAGTGTTGTTGCAGCATTATTTGCCATAGCTAAATTATAGAATCAACCTAGGTTGTCCAACAGCAGTGCGGTAGATTTATAACGTTTGCTTTTGATTGTCAATTTAACATGAATAGAATCAGCAAAGAAACACATTGTGAAGTTTATTTGAGGTTATTTTCAGAAAAGTTTTGCTTAAAAAGCAAGAAAAATCCCAAATGTGAACAGTAACATTACATATGCTAGTCTTGAATTGAATAAAAAGGAGAAAACAAGTAAAGCATAAACATTCATCTGTCTACTTTCTGGCTATGGAAAACTTTTAACCAGTTTCCATGCCTTCCTCACCATAATATATGCATTTTCTTACAGCATAAGCCAAAGGAAACCCTTTCTTCCTTAAGTTTCTTTTCGGATATTTTGTCACAGCAGTGAGAAAAATAATCAATACAGAGAGCAAATAGACACATATAAAAAGCCACCATGATTTAATACTAGCAACTTTGTCTATATAAAATGCTGAAAGGCAATCTTTAAGCTGAAAGGAAATGATCACAAATTAAACATTGGGTTATCAGAAAGAAATGTAGAATGTAAGGAGTATTTTCTTCTTCCTTCTTTACAGTGCATGAAGGAAAAAATGCATCTTAAATATGAATGGGAAAATGTGAACAGGGCTGTGAGTTTTCTACATTAGCTCTAAGTAAAATACCAAATGCTGGCAGCTTTTCAATCCTTAAAGTAGGCAGTGAAACAAATAATACAAATAACAAAAGTTAATCAAGGCATACAAAATAATTCTGAAATATTTTTCAAAAGGCACAAAGAAAACAGCAAGGAAGTTAAAATTAGACTTAATATGGATGATGCAGCTGATAGATCTAAGTCAAGTCATATAAATAGTTGCAGCAAGTGATTATGAGATAAGCACTTCAATTAAAAGGTGGTCTTCAGCTATTCCATTTCTCAGCATATGCCTAATGGACAATATATCCTGCTAAAGAAAATCTTTCTCACCCATGTTCATTTCCACTTTATTCACAATGGCAAGGAAATAGAATCAGTCCATATGTCCATCAACTAATGAATGGATAATAAAAATGTGGTATATGCATACACAATGGAATTTTAATTAGATATAAAAAAATTATAAAATTTATAAATAAATAGATGGAATAGAAAAAATTATACTGAGTTATGCCAAGGTAACCCATGCAAAGAAGGACAACACTATATTCTCCCTCATTCTCCATGTCCAACTTAAGAGTACCTGTAGAAGACAGGAAACTAGACAAGGTCACTGGGGTGTACCTCAAAGAAGAGGGTATAGTAAAATGTAGGCATTATCAAAGTAGAGAAGGAGAACATTAAGAGTAGAAAGATTTAAGCAGAGATGGGGTAGGGGAATAAGCAAGATGGGGGGCAGTTGAGGTAATTAGTAAAAAAAAAAAAAAAAAGATGCATTAAAAGGCCTCATTGAAATCTGCTTCTTTGTAAGCCAAATTAATAATATAAATAAATAAAAGAGTTAAAAAGGGGATATCCTGCATGACTATAAAATGTTGCTTCTAAAAGCCTTGAGCTCTGAAAGTGTTAGTGCTATGTGAAGGATAATGTCTTAAAAGTTGTTGGGCAGGGAGATCCCAAGGTTTCCAAAGCAATGCAAGCTTCTGCCATGACTTCTTGGTTACCTACCAGAGTTAACTGATTTAAAAAAAAACAAACAAACAAACAACTCTTATCATTGAGGACACCATGTACTTTGGCCCCTGCTGGGTAGCTTTTACAGACTACTGGAGAGAAAAAAGACTTCCATGCTTTTACCCAGCTATGAACTCTATGAACTACAACAGCTGCTAGTCAAGATTTGTCCACTGATGCAATAGTGGCATGACTGTTACAAGAGTAACTAAACTCTCTCTGGCTGTATTGGAGGACCTTTTCACAAAGGGAATTCTGCCTGGCACAACAAACCTAATCAAAACACTTGGCTGAGAAATTAAAGATTGAAATGCCATATGACCCTGCGATTCCACTTTTGGGAATAAGCCCCCGTGCAGCAGAGGTTCGCCTCGATAGGACAAGCACGACCATGTTCATAGCAGCACTGTTTACAATAGCAAAGTCATGGAATCAACCTAAATGTCCAACAGTTGACGAGTGGATAAGGAAACTGTGGTATATCTATACAATGGAGTACTACTCAGCCATCAAAAATGATGAATTACTGGAATTTGTTGGGAAATGGATGTCATTAGAAACAATTATATTAAACGAAGTATCCCAAACCCAGAAAGTTAAGCGCTGTATGTACTCCCTAATAGGTGGCTCCTCCTAGTACCAAACTCACCCAGCCCACATTGAGACACTCAAAGGTAAACGTATGTAATACAGTAATTGCAAGGATTGTGAACAGGAGGGATGGGGTTGGAGGGCCACACCAGACACAAGGAGAGATGAGACCATGTTATGGCAGAGAAAATCGGCCTCCAAGGAATGCAAGTAAGTAATGTGACACCTGGTTAAGTTCACAGACGTTCGTTCCTAATCATGTACAACTGAGGAGGTATGATCTCACCAGAAGGGGAGGGCATATAGTCTGGCAGATGAAGGTGATCATTTTGCAAATGGGTGACTGACCCCTCACTTACCGAGGTTTCCTGCTTTTATTATATCTACCCTTGAATGTGCTATTATAACAAGACTCCAGTTTAACAGTTTTTTGTCTCTGACCAGGGGGTGATATACAGTGCCCATCAGGATGGAGTGAAGGGCATTGCAGGAGCAGCAAAACTGCAAAAGAAAATCAACAAACCACAATCCAGAACTTCAGAGACTCTATATCAACCACATAGAACTAAACCAGCCTAATCTCCTCCCATCCTGAAGCTCAGGGACATTTGCGGAAGAGGAGGCGGTAAGATTGTAAGAGCAAAAGGATGGGAGGAGCAATGATCTGAAGATTCTCCACACTAGTTAGGGCTGAAGCAATCATAATTGGAGTTTGCATGCCCTGCGCAATGTCCAACACACTATTGACCTCACAAAGTCTAGCATCGGCTAAAGGCACCAAGATCCTTGGAGGCAAGGGATTGACAGCCACAGTAGTGTTCCTATGTTTAAAGGGAACACGAGAAAGGGTTCAGGGAAATGCCAATGGGTCCTTGTACGTCATCGGAGAGGAGGACCAAGAGGAGAGTTAGGCATACACAATAAAGGACTCTCTGGGAATTGGGGGGAGGCACTGGGAGGCGGGGAGGGAGGGAAAGGGAGCAGGGGGTTCAGGGGGAGGAGGGGGGGAGGGAACTGATCTACCTATTAAGTTTGTATGAGCAGAAATAATAATAAAAAATGTTAAAAAATTCAAAAAAAAACACTTGGCTGAGTACATCTTGGACCTTATGGATGAGATTAATTCAATTAATATGGTACTAAGCTGACTTCTAAGTATCTATGTTTATATCCATAAACAAATATTAATCCCATCCTTAATTTGAGAAACTTCTCTTTGCAATGAACAACTGTAAAGGAGGATATCCATGGATCATCAAGATACTAAGAAATAGTGATAGTAGAGTTTTTCAGCTTTAAATACCTCCTCTAAGGAATGGGGAACATTGTGTAAGAGGAGACAGGAAGAATGTAAATGCCAGAAGATAATGAGAAGGACTGAAAATGTTCTCATCTCTGCAGAACACAGCCATTGCAATCATGATCTCATAGCAATTGCAGTTGCCTGCACTGGGCCTGCACAAGACTGACCCTGAAAATAGTCAACCACGGATGAAAGAAGACTAACAGTTCCTTCTTTCTACCTGTTATTTGCTGATAAATTCGGAAGAAGGGTAGACATTGTCTTGGTATTTACCAGGTTCCAATAGGAAATTTTAAACCCATTAAACCAGTAGAGACACAAACTAAGTTGTTGGCAAAAGATAATATGGAGGAAATGTTTAGGATGACTGCTTTGGCTAAATTAATCTTAGGTTATAAGCTTTATGATAAATAATATTACCACAGAATAACTGGACATTTGTGATAAAATGTTCTATTTATCAGGCATATAATTTAGATATGAAAATACCAAATAATAAAGCTTCAGAATTTGAAAGAAAAAATAGAAGAAAAGAAAGGGAAGAGAAAGAGTAATAAAGAGAGAAAGAAAGGGGGAGAGAGAGAGAGAAAGAGAGAGAACAAAAGTTAGTTGAACAAGTGAATTATCATAGATTTTACAGGCTTCTCTTAGAAATTGACAATATAAAAAAATATAAAAGCTTCAATAAACAAACACAGGACCTGGACAAGGCTATTAACCTCTTTGACCTAATTGATATTTATAGAACACTATGCCCTGGAAATGCAGAATAAACATTGTTTTCAAGTGCTAGCAGTATGCTCATTAAGATAAGAACTTATGATTCACAAAAAGCAACTCTAAATGAATTTTAAAGGTTTAAATTTGAAGAGTATGTTTTTTGATTATGATGGCATTAAGTGCATAAATAAATAAAATAAGTTGGCTGGAAAAATCACAAATATTTTGGAATTTTAAAAATCATAAAGTGATTTTAAATAATCTATTGATCATAAAAACATTAAAAGGAAAATTACAAAGTATTTTGAAGTTAAGGATAAAAAACAGGGCTTATCAAAAATTGTGAGAGGTGGTCAAAGCAGGGATGAAATACAATTTTATAACTGAAAGTCTTTTCACCAGTTCAGAAGATAAGAATAAAATTAATAACTCAAGGTCATACCTTAAGCTAAACAAAAAATGATAAAAACTAATATATGATTATTTGAAAAGACATTTCAAAAACAAGATTGTTATACTATTAGCTAGAATGATCAAAATTAAAAGAGAAAAGACACATTACTAATATTAAAGGTGGAACAGAGAGGGGCTGGGAATATTGTTAAGTGGTTAAAGAACTTGTCACATGAGCAAAGGGAAAGAGTGAAATTCTCCAGGACTCACATAAATACCATGTGAGTGTGGTGGAGACTCAGAAGGCAGAGACTTGGAATCCCCAGAGCAAGTTGGCTGGTTAGATTAATCATATTGGACAGATCTGGGTTTGATTACAGTCTGTGTCTAAAAAGATAAGGTGAAGAACAATTAAGTATGATTCTTGATACCCACTTTGGGCTTCCACAGACGTGTATACCCATCTGCCTATGTACCCGCACACATGCAAAATGCATATACAAGCACACATGCCAAATATGTTTATACATGAAAATGAAGAAATAAAATTTAAAAATGGGACAAGATTCTACTTGTTTCACTTGCATACCGTGCTCAGGTATTCTGAGGGAAGGCAACAAAGACAAGTCATCGACCTTCATTTATTTAACCTATCACATATCTAGGTTAAGAGACAGCCCGAAAGACAGCTGTGGAGAGTAGGAGGGCCATCAGATGAATAATAAGACCTTGAAAATATAAAGATGGAGTCTCCTTCTGTATAGTTCTCAATGCTGTGGTTACTTCCCATACTCCAAGCACATTAGGGAGACAGTCACAGGCAGGACATTAGTGTCCCCATGCTATGATCTGGAGATTGTGGAGGTTGAAAAACCTTACTCAGCTCACGGACGCCAAAGCTGTGTGCCAACACAGAAGGGAATGTACAAAAGAAAATATATCCTGACAGACATTAGACATTTGTGCGATGTAGGATCAAAACTAGCACAAGTCATAGAAAAAGATAGTCATCTACAAGTGCGGCTAACACCCTTGCCTCATCCTGTGCCTATAATAGGCAAGTCTCTTGAGTTTCAAGGATTCAAAAAGAAGCTGCTCTAACATTATATCCTTTTCTTGCATTGGCTCCCCCTCCTTTCTCTTCCTATTCCCTCTTCCTCCTCCTCCTTTATTTCCTCCTCCTCCTCCTCCTTTTCTTCCTCCTCCTCTTCTCTTTACTTCTTTGCTTCCTACTTCTTTTCTCCTCTTCCTCATTTTCCTCTTCCTCCTTCTCCTCCTCCTTCTCACTATGTTTCCTAACTTTCTTATTGCCGGAAAATCTATTATCAACTTTCTCGTTTATCTTCTTTTCTTTTTAATTTTTTTTCCTAATCTCTTGCTCTTTTACTTGCAAAACAATCTTCTCTACTCCTCTTCCTTTGTTTGTCTTTTCTTTCTCTGTAACTTCTGCTTATTCTTAGAAAGAAATTCATCATCATAACCAAAACAGTAAATCAGTAAACCCTAATCCTAATAAAATGGACTTAACAGATATCTATAGAATATTTCATTCAACAACTAAGGAATGTGCATATTTCTCAACAATTCAATGAATCTTCTCTAAAATAAACTTTATTCTAGGTAACAAAAGAAGTTAGTGAATTCAAAGAAATTAAAATAGTTTTTGTATCTTTTCATATTACAGCAAGACAAACTAGGGAAACTACACAAACATTTTGAGATTGAACAATGCATTCCTGAATGAACAATAAATCATTGAAGAAATCAAAAAATACCCAAATTTCTCAGCTCAAGTGGAAATGAAAGTTCTACTTACCAGAACTTTTGGGATACAGCTAAGGTAGTTTGAGAAGAAAGTTTGTAGCTATGAGTGTTCCCATTGAAAAGTCAGATCTCAAATAAATT
This sequence comes from Typhlomys cinereus, assembly GCA_023101885.1. Classification (NCBI taxonomy): domain Eukaryota; kingdom Metazoa; phylum Chordata; class Mammalia; order Rodentia; family Platacanthomyidae; genus Typhlomys; species Typhlomys cinereus. Next base: position 5,905,989 of record JALPQD010000048.1, on the reverse strand, counting down.
ACCTAATAATGCACCCCAAGGTCTTAAAAAAACAAAAACAAATCATACTGAAAAAGAAAAGGTGACTAAACAAAGTGAAAACAAATTAATGAAATAGAGACTAAAAAGCTATGATAGTCAATCAAAGAGCTGGTGTTTTGAAATGATGAGACTGAGAAATCCCTAGTCAAATTACCAAAAGAGACAGAATTTTGCAATTTAATAAAATTAAAGGTGGAAAAGAGGATGCCGTGGTGGATTCTAATTAAAACCAGGGAATACTTTAAAAATTAGATTCCAAAAATGGGAAATCTAGAAGAAATGGCTTGATAGAACTGTATCATAACTTTAAGAGCTAACACCAATACTTCTTATACTATCCCACAAAACAGAAGTGGAAAGAGCACTTTCAAACTCATTCTACAAAGCCAATATTACCCTGATAAGTGACTAAGCACCAAAAAGGCTAATTTCCCTAATGAACATAGATGCAGACTATCACAACAAAATTTGATACCTCAGTATTGAATCCAAGAACACATTAAGAAGGTGGCCAAGTTGATTTATCCTAGAGAAATGCATGGTTGGTTCAAAATGTATGCAAATCAATAAATGTAATGTAACACATAAATAGGACAGAAATACCACAATCATCTCAATTGCTGCAGAAAAGGCCTTTGGCAACATTCTACCTACCTTTGCCATAAAATCCCTGAAGAAATTAGGAATAGAAAGAACATTTGTCAATATGAAAAGGTTATATAGAACAAACCATAGCCTACATAGGGAAACCACAGCCTAAATAGGGAAAAAATTGAAAGAAAAGTAACCAAAGATATCAGTCTCAGGCCTTACATGTATGCACTTACACATGCCTTCACACACATGCAAGCATGAATGGACACATACATGTCCCCATATATACACATGGAAATAGAAAAAAATAAGCTTCAAAAATTAAACACCAAAAACAAATCTTCTTATGAATAAATGAATTAAAGAGCTGAGTCAACAGTTCTCAAATAGAGAAATACAATGAATAATGCATTTGCATTCAACATCCCTAACCATTGGAGAATTAAAATTACTTTAAGATTCTGTTTCAACCCAGTAAGAATGATTTATGCTAAGAAAAATAAAACTCTTGGTTTTATGGGATCATGGGAGAACCAGGTGATTCATTATACACTGCTGGTAGCACTGTTAACAAGTGCAGACACTATAGAAATAAGCAGGGAAGTTTCTCAAACTGAAATTAGAATATGAACCAACTACTTCAGTCCTGAGTACATAACTAAAGGATATGAGGTTAGCATACCACAGTGATTCTAGCACATTCATGTTTATCGCTGCACTAATCACAATACCTAAAAATGGAACCAGCCCACATGATCATCTGTATATACCTGAAAATGACCAAAAAAAAGAACCTAACTTTAGCTATTTCTGCCTATTCTGTATTTTGTCTTGCTTGGGTTTCCATAATTTTATTAATCATGCTAAACGATCAGATTTTTGCTTTTAGCCCTATGTTATATGACATATATCTATATGTTAAATGAAACTCCTTTTTTCATCTATTTCTATTTTAATTTCATTACTTTATTATTTTCTTTCTATTCTTTTGAAATCCAAGTAATTATTTTTCTCTTCTTTTCCAGACTCCTTGTCATGCACCTTGAAATATTTTATTTGGGGCCTTATTCTTTATCCTGTCTCTGCAAGAAAGATTATAAGTTTTCTTCTAAGTTAGAGCCATCATATTTTAATGTCACATTTTCATTTTTTTATTTCAAAATATTCCACATTGATACATTGACCACTGGGTTATCTAAAAGTGAAGTGCATGATTTTCAAATATTCCACAGTGGTCAGAGAAACATATCCTGCTAATTTTAGAAATTCCTAAGTTCTTAGATTCATATCTCATTTCTTAGCTTTACTTTAATTTTTAAACCATGCATGTTTAATTTAACTAAGTCTAAATTTAAATACTATTTAATCCCTATGCCATGCAATATAAAGATAACAAAATCCTGTAAATAACTCCTAAGAAAGGGGAAATTTCCCCAGATTCAATGGGCATTTTAAAAAAGAAGTGAAGGTGGACAAAGAACTTGAGTTCACTCTCCAAAGCTCATAAAACGAGATAACCAGCTTCCAAAAGTATCCTTGACCTCTAAACATACATCCTGGTAGGTATGTCTGCTCTCCTCTATTTAAAACACACAATAAAGGCATGAAAACCTTTCCTTCTGGAGATTCACATATACAATATGTCTAGTGACTCCAAAGATCCAGTATATTCTAAACACAAACATTGATGAGAAGTTTAACAATCGCTGCACAAAACTTCTCAAGGGAACAAGAGGTTTATTTTCTCTTATGATTGATTCTTGGTTGCAGTTGTTTGTCCAGTTTGGCAGGAGAGCTCACACCAACACTAGGGCCAAGGGAAATGGCCACACCATCTCCACATAGCAGCTGAGAGAGGGACGATCCTTACTTGCCTGGCTGTCAGTCTGGCCAAGTATACAGAAGGAAGCCAACTTCCTCAACCAGTTCTCTGTATTTTATTCATCTGTCCAGGGTCTGGTCCCACCCACCATGTGCTATACCTTGTTCACTCTGAGCTTAACTCAACTAATAATTCTTTACAAATGTGACCAGAGCTTAAATCCTCAAACATCAAACTGACACCTGTATCTATGACACCCTGAGAAACTGCTTATGCATTTATGGAATATTTGTTTAATTGTCGTAGTTTTCTTTTCTGTCTTTAAATTATAAGTTACCATGTTTAAATGCAATTTGGTGCAATCATAATCCTATTGCTTATTTATATTAATGCATCATTTATTTTTGCATTTCTGATCATCATTCCATGCTTGTTATTTCTTCTTTTGCTGTTAAAGCTATTTCTTTAAAATTCCTTTCATGTAAACTATTAGTGAGGTGATCTCTCTAGTTGTGTGTATCTAAAAGTTAGTCTCCATTGTTTTGGAGCAAAGTAATATTTTTAAACAAGTTAGGTGTGGTGGGGCATGGCTACAATTCCAGCATTCAGGAATCTGAGGCTCTGACTTTAATGCATCTTTGTTGTCAGCATGAAACAGTCACAGTGATATATTTCTGATAGGCATATAAAATTATATAAGCACTTTGAGGAAATTTGATATTTACCTTACATAGTTGGTAATATCTGATCTTGCAATTCATTCAACAATCCTGTTTCTAAGTAATAATACAAATTGCTCCTGTCAAGAAGAAACCATTTTTATGCCCAACCATTAATCATAGTAAGTGATGCGATAGAAAAGGATTGGAAAGAGTCCAAGGATCTATTGATAGGTACTGATTGAATTACGGACAGTACATATACATAGTAAAATTTTATACCACTATAAAAAATGCTAAGAGCAATCCTTGTTCCCTAACAACACATGATCTCTAGGGTATATTTTTAAGTAGAAAAAGAAAAGAGCCAGATGCACTGGAGTACAAATTGTGCACAATGCTTTAAAAAATAAAATAATGGAAGAAAAGAGTGTGTATGTGTATTGTATGATAAGTACGTGATATGTGCATGTATGCATATGTGTACATATATTTGCTTGCATTTGCTACAAATAATAACCTACTGAGTGGTTAGATCTGAGAGTATAAGGATACAGGATTTGAATTGGCACCATAAGTGGCTTCTGCTAATATTAATTTGCTAAACACTTTTATTTTAGAATCACCTGATATATCAAAAAAATACAAAATGAAAAGACAAGTGTTACCAACACAAAAAAATCCGTAGAATGAGTGCACATAACTGTACTGAAGTTATATCAAGAACCACACAAGGAAGGAATTATTCTATATGATTTAGGAACACAATATTTTTTATCAAATGCCCTTGATGTAATAAAGTCTATGGATAACTAGAACTATAAGGAAATCTTAGACTTCACTAGTTTTGATGGATTTATATGTATTATGTCAAGGTTAAGAGATAATTGTACTAACATTGATGCTGTTATTAAAAACAAGATTTTTATGTAAGATTTTTAGTGTAATTTTTGCACTTGCAAAATTCTCTGAATTGAAATTTTAACTAAGTCCTAGAGCAATATTAATAACTCATAGCAATGAATGAAAAAGAAATGAAGTCTCAAAAGACTTAAATGTAACACATGCAATGTAATGCCATTTCAATAGAACTTAAAACAAAAAATAATTAAAGAATATGAAGAAGGTAGCCTTTGCGGCAGCTGGAAATATCAATCTCATGGTCCTTGCTTATAACTTCCTCCAGAGCGTTTCCCCTGCCCTGCTTCTGGAGACTAGAACTCAGCAAGCCAAGAGAAGTCTGATTAAACAACGAATTTTCTTCCTAAAGTGCTTCCTCCCTTTCTCACTTGCTCTTTGGTCTTCTTCCGTTGTGTCCACCGAAGGAGAGATGCTGAAATTCCAAATCTCAATAACTCAGAATGTGACCTTACTGCCAACAGAGCTGTTGCAAATGCAATGAGTTAGGATGAGATCATGCTGTGTGGGCATCTAATCCAATCTGAGTACTGTCCTTTTGGAAAGGCAGCCATGGGAAGACAGAGACACAGGAAGAAAGCCGCAAGATGATGGAACGGCAGAGAGAATGGGGTTAGGTATCAGAAGCCCAGCACAGCGGAAACCGCCAGCAAACCTGAAGCTGTGGGGGAGGGGCAAGGAATGCACCCCACATTGTTTTCAGAGGCAACATGGCTTGCTAACATGTAGACGCCAGACTTCTACCCTCCAGATCCAGGAGCGAACACATTTCTATTGTTTTATGTAACACAATTTTTAGCATTTTGTTCTGGATGCTCATAAAACTCATACACTTGCTGATTCCCTCAGAAACGAAAGCATAAAGGTTTGTTGCTTGAAACAGCTAAGTTTTGGTAACTAAGGCACATAGTGCTTAGAGCTTTTATTATATTATTGTCATAATATTATCATGTTATATTTATGAGAATTCAAAAGGAAAAGGCAAGGGAATGACTTTTTTTAAAGAAAAAAAAGGTGCTACTTGCAGGAGGTAGGCAGAGATGGGTTTGGAGGTCAATGGCTCAATACTCTATTTTCATATTGTTAAATAAAGAAGAAAAATATGCATTGTTATTTATAATGTAGAAAAAACTCTAGATACGTACATTTTTATTAAGAAAAAGAAAACTTACAACTTCTCAATTGGTTCACATTGTTCATGTTTCAGTATGTCTTGCTTCTGAGTGGCCAAGAGTAATTGAGCATCAAGAGTAATAGTTACACACTGGAAGCGTGTAATATTCGCATGTCAGAGTCTCCCCTCCTCCTACATACCCAAAATGTGATGGCCTATTTACAAGTGATGAAGCCATGAGGTTTAGCCTATGATGGGATTACCATTTGCAAGAAGGAACACCAGAATTGAGAAGATGAGTCAGAGGACCCAGCTGTGCAAATAAAGGGAAGGGAGCTCCCATCCCCAGCACCTATATACAGTCACAGCAGCTCATTTGGAATCCCAGCTGGGAGGCAGAGATAACTGAATTCTCAGAAGCTAGCAGGCCAGCTAGGCAGGAATGCACAGCGGCACAAAACAGAAATTCTGTTAAAAAAAAAAATACGGGGTGGAAAATGAAGATCAACACAAGGCAAACCGCTGACTTCTACACACATGCCATAATACACACGCATCCTACTCACACGCATGAACCCACATACCCCACGGAGATTAAATTTTAAAAGGAGAAACATCAGAGTGTTCTCCTCCCATTTCTCTCTATCTCCCCTGTCTCTGCAGCAGTAAACATGAAGACTTTCCTGGACTGAATTAAATATCACAAGACCTTGGCTTTTGTGTTCTTGGTTGCTTTTAGGGCTTTGCTGCTGTTTGTTTTCATTTGTTTGTTTGTTTGTTTGTTTCAGTCAAAGTCAACTTCATGAGAGTGCAAATAATACAGCTTCAAAGGCTGAAAAAATCAAAATATCCCTACAGTGGACTTTTGATAATCTTTGGTCACCCACTTGAAATTTAAATAAGATTTTAAATGTTCATTGTATACGTGAAGTCCAGTTGGATAACTGAACATGCATGGGGTACTTAGAATCCTGAATCATATACAGTCTTGCCTTCTTCACAATCCTACCTCTCTGCAGTGGGTTATCATTATTTACTCTCGCAACTGCTGCTTACTCTTTTCCTTTATTGGTTTTTAGACAGGGTTAAAGTCAGATGTTCGTGCCCACATAGTAAATTATGGCATGAGATTTGTGAGGAGGACTATGCATGCCATATGATAACCTTTGTGCTCAAGACATCTTAACGCTACAATGGGAAAAGTAATTAAGAAAAAGACTTCAAAAGAAGGGAAATGTTCTTTTTTAATTTTGTGTTTGTGTTTGGTGAGTACGTGTGTATGTAAACATATATGTGTGTGCATCTCCATGTGGAAGCTAGAAAAAAATTGTGGATGTTGCTTCTAATTTATTATTATTATTATTATTATTATTATTATTATTATTATTATTAGAGACCAAGTCTGTTTCTGAATGGAGTTCACCAAGTAGGTGAGGCTGGCCTGTGAGTTCTAGGGATTTGCTTTTCTTCTCATCACAAATGCTGGGAGTAAAAGCACACAGTGCACGCCAAGCACTACTGGCTGAGGCTTGGTTCCGTCACAAAGGATGTTCAATTCTAACACAATGGATTGCATTCTAACTTTTCTTTGAAAACCTCCCTGTCCGTGCCCACATGATGTCTATGTCCATCATGAAACTCAGCTTCATGATGTGAAGTTCACAGTATACAAATATGAAATCAAAAGGAAGACTTGTCAATATCAAGAACGTTCTACCTATTAATTTTAGTTGTCAAATTCTTCACATTGTCTATCACTGCCTGACCAGAATAGTAGATTTTCTGCCTCCATGCACTTGGATCAGGCATCTGACTTCCATCCAGTAAGCAGAGAGTGGAAGCAAAGTGCCACTTCAGGAAAAGCTTTTATTTGTGATTGTGAAAGCTCTTTTCTCTGTCATGGCAACCAGCATCATTCAAGATTGAAGTAAACTGCATTACTGTAAAAAATTGTTTCATTTTTTACAGAGTCCCTCCTTAAAGATCTTATTATATTTATAAGTCCTCTATAATAAAATAAAGCGTGGATTGCATTGTAGCCTTTCACCATTGAAATGTGGGTGGAAAGAGATGGGTACCTCTCTGAGCACAGGCTTTCAGAGCAATTGCTTTGTTCAGCTCATCCTTTCTTTCCCTTCCATGATAATGTTACACTCAAGGCCTTCCTTCAGCCAGGGTTTTAGAACACTGACAGCATGGATTAGAATATAGTTGACTAGAATAGGACATTAATATGAATAGACTTTTGATGTTGCAAATTGTTGAAATTTTTGAAGTTGTTATTGCAGCACAACTCAGTACAAACTGACTGATACAGAAACGTGGGTGTTCCATCATTCCAAGGAGTTGAATCTTACGGGTGAACCATAAAGAATGTGCGGTAAGAACAGAAACAACATTGTATTATTCTAAATTACTAAGAGGTGAGGATATTCATGATCTCTGAATAGCAAAGCCTTTCCCAGCAAATATGTCAGTCTCGATGTAAAGAACAATGCTGTCTCATGAGAAATGACCAAAACCCCACATCTGCATAATTTTATACAGATCGCTAAGTGACCTACTCTCATCACATAGAACAATCTGGCATTTTCTCAGTACTTTTAAATTTTAGAGCATAATATACAGGCAGTTTTAATTTTTTAATGAAAGACACCAAGAAAAACAAAATTAAAGAAAAAAGGATGAGAATGAAAGAAAAGAGAAGATAAAATGTGTGACTTGCAATAAAGATAAGCACCATTTCATGAAACTTCATTACGATCATACATAACTGAATATTTATACATGAAATGACAACGCGAACTATATTTCTTAGTGAGCACACACCAGTGTTTGAAAGCACTGGTTATAGGATCAAACTATACTGAGCTATTAATCTCTAGGAGGTAATTAGTTAATGGAATGGTATTCTTCTGACTCCTTTGTATCTTTCAACTTATTCTTCAATGAATCTGCACTGATTTCATTATCAGAAAATAAAACATGTACTTACCTATGTGCAATATTTCTGCATTGACATTTATAATATGTCCCTCTTCTCTTTCAATCCCCAACCTCCATCCCCAACTAAAACATATCATTCTTGTATCACTTGTAAAGGATATACTAGAAATGGTCTCTCTTTGTGCAATCTGGTGCTTATCATGGTGTGGTCACTGGATAAGAGCTTTTATATTTAGAAAGCAGCAAATAATAAACTGTGTATGGTTGGGTACATCATTCGTAGCTTCGGATCAATGTGGAGAAGAGAATCCCGAATTACTTTATGGCACAAAATAATACCCTTCTTGCCCTTACTTCTCTCACATACTTTTTTATTTTATCTCTCACATACCTTTAAGAATGTTTAAAACAAATAACCTATAGAAATTATTTTTTTTCTTTTCGAGGGGAATCATGTAATACAGAAACATATGGGTCCATATTCAAACATAAATTTCACAGGTAATTCTTTACTGGATTTCTTATCTGTCTAACCCCAACCTCTCCTCCTCTCCACTTAAAGCAAATGTCTAGGCTTTAGTCTTGTCTTCCATCAAGTGACACAGAGAAAATATATATTGAGCACTATGTTCACCAAATTTGACTTGATCAAGACAGCATCCTATGGAAGGAGATCAGGAGAAAATACCCTGTGAGATGACTTTGCTAGGGTGACCTCTGACAAGAGATCACTTTTCTAACAATTCCTGCAACTACATCTTGGCGGGGTGCTGTGCAATCCCCAAATGGGTCCCAAGGCCTACCTGATATTCTATTCTCATTGACCAGGCCTCTTATCACTTCCAACAGAATGTCTTTAGTCTCTCCTAAAGAATGTCATCAAGACTGGGGAGACTCTTCCCAGAGTATGGAAAAAACAACACTCAACCTCCTCCATGGCTTCTAAGCATGTGCAAGGTGTTTTTTTTTTTTTTTTATACCCAATTTCCTTCTTCAGACTGCTTGAGACCAACATCCATTCTTGATATAGAAATCAGTAGTACAAAGTCTCTTAAAGTAAATGCAATGGAATGAAACCAACTCTAGTCCCATCCCTTCTATTACAAATAAGACTGAGACCAACAGAAATCAAGTGATTTGCTCAAAGTTATACAGGTAAATTTCTTACTGCGTGACACAAATTTCCATATCTTTTGACTTCTAGCCTCCATCTTCTTCTGTCCACCTGGCACAGAGAATAAGAGATATCTAATGGAAGCTTCCCATGTTGCAAAGGTTAATTTGAACAGTATTCAAATGTCAGTTAATGGTTGATGGGAGTGTCATAAAATTTGTGAAAGAGGAAAAGACTACACATGGAAACAGGTAACACCTAGGTGATTCTGGAAAATGACAGGGAAGGAAACAAAAATCCTTTCCACAGAAATAGTGGTTTGGACCATGCCCAGCTATTGAAATATATGCCAAAGTCTCTTCTTGTCTTTGCATCATTTGATCTGCATCCACAATTATGACCAACAGTTAGTTGCACATGAGCAGAGTTAAATCACTTCCCCACTTTGGCTGTACCAATGACTTAGAGAAAGAACCATGGTCTTGAATTTCCAAGGTTGAGTGGATGTCATTCTACTAAATTAACAATCCTAAACTTGGTACACAGCACAGAAGCAGAACACTTGCCCAGGTCATAAGACCTTGTATTTAATCCCCTTTAACACCAACAATGTAAGATTCTATAAAATCTATGCAGAGGTCTCCAGAGGAGGATGAGGTATGTAGAATACAGCATGGAAAAAAGATACGAGTAGTTCTGAGCCCCACATGTAAATGCCCTGCACAAGAAAGTCCTTGATAATGAGACATCTGGTTAAGTTCACAGACTTTCCTTTCTGATCATTTGCAACTGATGGGGAATGATCTCACCAGACTAGGGATGGGCATATAGTCTGACAGATAGAAAGTAACCATTTTGCAAATGGGAGACTGACCCCTCCCTCACCACCGTCTCCTACTCTTATTCCATTTACCTTTGAATATACTCTTATAACAAGACTCTAATTTAACAGCTTTTTATCTCTGGCCAGGGGGTGACATCCAATACCCATCAGGATGGAGCCAAGGGCATTGCAGGAGCAGCAAAACTAAAAAAAAAAAAAATCATAATTCAGAACATCAGAGACTCTATATTAACCACTTGAAACTGGGCCAGCCTAATCTCTTCCCATCCTGAAGCTCAGGAAAATTTGCGGAAGAGGGGGCAGTAAGATTGTAAAAGCACAAGGATGGGAGGAGTAATGATATGCAAGATACTCCACACAAGTTAGGGCTGAGGCAATCATAATTGGACTTTGCATGTCCTGCACAATGTCCAACACATTATTGACCCCGCAAAATCTAGCATGGGATAAAGGCACTAGGATCCTTGGAGGTAAGGGATTGACAGCCACAGTAGTGTTCCTATGCTTAAAGGGAACACAGGAAAGGGTTCTGGGAAATGCCCCTGGGTCCTTGCACCTCATCAGAGAGGAGGACCCAGAGGAGAGTTTGGCATGCACAGTAAAGGATGCTCTGGGGATGGGAGGGGGAGGCACTGGGGGATGGGGAGGGAGGGAGGAAGTGAGGGGGTACATGGAGCTGGGGGGTGGAAGAAGGGAAAGGACCGATGTACCTGTTAAGTTTGTATGAGTGGAAATAAAAAAAAAAGAAAGTCCTTGAAGAAACAATGAAAGTGCATTAAATAGCACTACAAGTAAGAAACCAATACTACCAAAATAATACATTGACTCCCAATAAACTAATAACCTATATAAGATGGCTGCTTAGGATGGTTCCTCATGTTTCTTTCATTGCAATTACAAGTATAATATATAGAAATTCAAGTCAAAATGAAGAACAAAGCAGAGCTTAATCAATGTACTTTCCTTTTCTTTACAAGGTCAAGATTTTTTTCCTTTGATTACTAAAAAATTTAGAGAGCAAGCAGGAGAGAGTAATAACCCCATGTATAGTATTCAACAAAAATTAACTGCACACCATTTCCATCTTAATGAAGAGCAAGCTCAAGTGCATGATAAATCATTTCTTTCCACTATGTTTTGTAAAGAGTAGAAAGCGTGTATCAGGATTAAACTCACTTCATTACAGGTGAATAAATCTTCTCCTGTTTTGTTCATTAGAACTGCAAAGTATATGGTTGTTTCATTTTTTAAAACCAGAGTGTCTGTGCATGGGTGCACATGCATATGTGCATATATGCACATGTGTAAAAATCTGAGCAATTCAACAGCAGAATAAAATAATAGGAAGAAACTGTTATCTCATTAACCTTTTCACTATTTTTAAACAATAGCATTAATATTCCATGAGTCACATGCTTGTATATTGTGTCACATCAGAGAGAATGGCATTTTGATAAGGCTCCATGCACCACACATCACTGGAACACTAATACGATCCAGTGAAAGATGCTGGCTGGAAAATTCCTTAGCTACCTAATGTGAACATGCTAAGCTGGTTTTGAAAGGCTTTTTTACTTGCTTGGGCAGGTCACCCAGGTGGACATGTTATTTCTAGCAGGTACCCGTAGGATGTTCTTAGCACCTGTCTGGGCCCCCATGTTGTTCCTTCTGAGGGCTCTGCACTGGGTCTTCAATCCTTTGAAGGTTCCCAGGGTTTCAGTCATTGCTAGACAATGTATTCAGGCTCTGAACACAGCCTTCTGGAAATGCAGATATCTGGCAGAATTAATCTACCCCCAGAGAACCGCCTTTTGAAGTGAGGGGATGCAAAATCCAAAGTCTGAGTATTCTGCCTGAAGGGGATATTGTTCCTGATCCTTTATTCATTGAGCCTCTCATTTTGATTCTGTACTACTGAAATATAAACATTTAAAAAGAGGCACTGTCTTCTGTACTTTAAAGTTCTATCATCTGGAATAAGTTTCAGGAAAAAAGTCCGAAATCCCTGTAAAGTGATCCCTAAGCAGAAAAATCCACTGGGGGAACATGCCCACCGAACATATTTACTTTAGGAGAAAAGCCTGGCTTAAATTTGTGAAGATTATGTGAATAATTACTCAGCTTAACTGAACAGAGAACCTATTATAAAATATATTTGAAACAGAGTAATACCCATTGTTTCCTTGCCTCTTTAAAATCAATAATCCTGAAACAAGTATTACTTCATGTTCTCTAAACCTATGCATCCTATCAACATTTTAATCTAAGTTGTGAAACACCATCCCCAGTCATTCAGATTACAACATCTCTGGTATTATAGGCATGGGCTGCCACACCTGGTATCCTCCATCTTTCTATCAGAAAGGTCATTGAATCCTGCTATTTATACCTCCTTTGAATTCTTTCTTCTTTCTCCACCTATCGCTTTGATTCAAGACTCTGTCACATGTTTCCAAGATCACAATAAGACTCTGTCCCTTGCCTTAAGCATCATCATGCCTCAAATCTTTGCTCAGTCTAGGATTCATCTTCCAGAGGACTTTAAGGGTAGCATCCTCTAAAACTCAGAGAATACCTGCCATTCCATGATTGAACGTCTCATGGTGAAATTCACATTTCTTCATTCTCCAGCACCCTCATGGCTATCTACCCAGTGTCACACCTTGCCTTTCCATCCCCCATGACAGTACTTCCTTAGGCAGCACTTCTCTTTCTTTTTCTTTTCATTATTTAGAGAATACTTTATTAGTTTATGTAATCAAACCCTTGTAGATAAGACCTTACATATTTAATACAGCGCGTTACCCCTGTACAAATGGAAAAAAAAATTAAGTTTAATGTTTCTAGTCTACGGCCACACCACCCTGAACGCACCAATCTCGTCTTTCTTAAATATTCTACATATCCTCTTTGTATATTTTAACAAGAAGAGTCTCACCAGAAAAAAATATATATTACTGATAATAGGGGACGCAAAGGAATTAGAAACTACTTGAAAAGTAATAATGTTAATGCTGAAGAATATAAGAAATTATATCTTACAAGAAGATATTGCCTGTTAAGCCGAAATTAGCATGTAAGGGACACTCGGAAAACTGAGATTGAGGCTGCGTGGAGAGGGCATAGCAATGGATTTGTGATGGTACAGAAGTCACCATAGTGCTGGGTGTCGGGAAACTGCTAGAGATCTGTTTGATGCATCTCTCCAAGAGCATTTAGGAGCTGCTGGTACCTGGTTGCTTCTGGAGAGAGTACAATGCAGGAACCCAAACTAGAGAAGCCACAATAAGTATGAGTTTGGCAAGCAAACCAGATCTGGGAAACAAAGCAGTCTTCCTCCTCTTGCAAAGTTTCTCTAGCACCCACTACTGGCAAAACTTAACACCTTTCTAGGTGGCAAAAGGAATATTGCTAAAGGACCCATCTCTACTGTCATAGATAATAAAGGAAGAACAGACAGTGCCAAGAGAATTTGTGTCTGAAGCAGCAAAGCAACAACAGAAGTGTGTGTCTACCGTCCTCTAAGCATGGAGATCCTCCTACATGGACCTATTAACCCTGAACTCAAGAGAAAAAAGTAAAAAACTCTTCAGAATGCTATTGCTGCCATTATTTCAAGCATCTTCTTTCGTGTCTTATCTCTGCAATCCTTTCGTATTATTTATTTCTTTCTGCAACATATTTAACAGCATGAATCATGGCATGAACATCTAGGTTTTCAGCCCCTAATGCAAGACAAAATTAGAGCAAGTAATCAAAAGTTAACAAACTTCAGAATACCTGAAGAAATAGAGAAAATAGGAAGAGGTGATAGTGTTTTGGGCTCCTATCCATTATATGTCTGCATTTAGATAAATCTGTGGTTCTCACTCTTGTATCCATTAGAAGTCAAAGCCTAGGCTAATCAGATGACTTATTAAATATTATATTATATAATTATATGGAAAGGAGAAACTGCCATTCAGTTAACAGGTATGTCAAGTCCAGTGAATCTTTTTTTTTCTTTTTTTTTAACATTTTTTATTATTATTTCCACTCATGCAAACTTAGTAGGTACACCGGTTCCCTCCCTTCCTCCTCCTTCCCCCAACCCTCCTGCTCCCCCTCCCCTCATCCCTCCTTCTCCATCCCCCAGTACCTCCTCCCCAATCCCTGGAGAATCCTTTAATGTGCATGCCAGACTCTCCTCTGGGCCCTCCTCTCCTATGACGTACAAGGACCCAGTGGCATTTCCCTGAACCCTTTCCTGTGTTCCCCTTAAGCACAGGAACACTACTGTGGCTGTCAATCCCTTGCCTCCAAGGATCTTGGTGCCTTTAGCAAATGCTAGACTTTCTGGGGTCAATAGTGTGTTGGACATTGTGCAGGGCATGCAAAGTCCAATTATGATTGCTTCGGCCCTAACTTGTGTGGAGTATCTTGCAAATCATTGCTCCTCCCATCCTTAAGTCCAGTGAATCTTAGCTTCATATGATTCTCTCTAAATGTATTTCACACAATGCATTGCATTACAACTTGTTTTTTCCATACTTAATCATATAAATCACCAGATTTATATCAGTAACATTTTTACCTTCACAGTCTGTAAGTATGGGATCATAAAGTAAAAAACATAAAGATCATCTCTTTATGTATCCTATGCTATGAAGCTAGAAGTGTAAATTCTAGAAGGCTACAGTTGGCTCATTACTTTCTGATCTGCTTGTAATTTCCTTTCCCACCTTTTCATCTGTCTTCATTAAGGCTCTCTAGAGTTGGAATAATAGACACACATTAACTTTAGCTTAATTAAAGGTGATAAAGTGGGTCTCACAAGGCAATGAAAATTGGATCAGACAGTCTCTCTCTCTCTCTCTCTCTCTCTCTCTCTACCTCTTGCTCTCTCTCTCCTTCCCCCCTCCCCTGCCCCTCAACTATGCTCAAGTTAATATATCCATATCCCAGCAGGTCCACTTTCTATCTTTAACTGTCTGGAATTTTTAATTCAGCCACTACATATCCCAGGAAGACAGAAATTGACCAGACCATCTTAGATCAAGACATCAATTTGAATCTAATCAACCATTATTACTGGACTGAAGAAAAGATCTCTGTTTTGTTTTGTTCCCCGTGTCTGCCAATAAATATCTGACTTGACAGAATGGAAAAAAAAACAGTTGAACGAAAAGATGGAGATTATGTCATAAATCAGATCACTTAGTGTTCACTGAAACTCCATAGAGCTTTAAGCTCAGTGAAAGTAAATCCCAAATAACCCATTTTTCCTAATTCTAACAACCAGAGTTAGTTATTCCTGGTTTTAGTGTCTCTGTTACAACTCAATTAATTTTTCCAATTAAATACTTTTGCATAGACAGTTATGTTTTTTTCTGCCACATGACTCATCTTAGTGTCTTTTAGAGTATATAAAACAATACCATTAGACAGTGTTTTCTGTATATGGCATACTAAATAAAGTACTTAATAAAAAGAACCTATATTTCTTCCTTTGTCTTAATATTTAGCTCTAACCCCTATGACCTAATCATATATAACTTCAGTAATTACTTATTGAATTCACGCAGGTATCTGGATACTGCTAGACATCATACATAAAGTTTAAACAAAAGGGATGTCAATGTAAATGAAATTCAGTACTCGCTGCAGAATTTAAATAACCAATCAAGTAAATATACAGCCATAAGTTGTGATTAATATTCCTAATAAAAAAGATAGCATGTTGCTACAATTAGAAAACTTAATCTATACCATATGGTCATAACCAGGCATGGTGCATAGTGTTTGTTGCTCACCTGTAATCCAGGTACCAAGGAAACTGAGGCAGGAAGATTGTCAGTTCAGCCTACCTACTGAATTTCGGGCCACTAAACTAAAAGTAACAATTTGACAAAAAAAAAAAAAAGAATAATAAAAGGCAACTAGGTGGTCAAGGGGTTCTCTGAACAATGACACCAACTGTGATGTAAGGACTGATGAGAAAACATTAAGCCAGGAAGTCAACAGGGGTAGAGAAAGACAGCAGGAAGATTCTAGAAGCAGGTTTTTTGAGGAAAAGGACATATGCAGGAATTCCAGGTGGGTAAGAAGTCATGTGTCAAACAAAGATAAAAGATCAACGTGCCTGAAAAGTATGAGCAATCCAACAAACAGAGTGATTTTTTCTGGAGAAGTATAGCAAAAGTCAGCTTCCATGGGACATTGCTCAACTAATTTAATCCTGCAGGCCATGGGTGTCCTCTGGGTACTGTCGACTGGCCAGAAATGATATGCATCTAAATTTCAAACACTCATTCTGAATTTAGAATGGGAAATGAGTTGGAAGTTGAAGATGGTGTTACAACAGAAGAGAAATATGGGATTTAATACAGGAAGGTGGCATATGCAAATCTCTGAAACTGCAGAGATATTTGCCTGCCCGCCCACTGAAGTTCTCTTCCTTCCCTTCCAGGAGTCCATTCTCAGTGTCTTCATTCTTACTTCCCCTTGTGACTGAACCATGGCTTCGCTCTTCCATTCATTCTTCCTTCCCTCTGCCATCTTCTCCTGAGCCAACACTCTGCTCCCTTAAAATGGAAGCTCGTGTATTTCTTTCTTTAAATATGGAATTCTAGTCAAAAATCAATCTAACCAAACAATAATTATTGGTTCATGTATGTCTACAAATGCAAAACAGATGCAAAGTATGGTTACCTATCATAATCAAGTAAGAAACTTTTCCCAAATGTATATTTCTAAGGTCTACTTGCATCCCCCCCAATTACCAGGCCTGTGGTTGGTCTCAGACATACATATTTTTAAACAGATTCCCCCTAACTATCGCTGGGACCATCGATGTTTGAGAACCTTTGGACATCAGACTATCAAGTTCATGTCTCAATGTTTTGGTTCAAATAAGTGTCTTGTGTCTGAAGCGCATATGTGAGGCTTGTTGCCATGCAAATTTAAAAGTCAGAATCCAATCAGTTTTCAATGATTTTCCAAGGCCAGCAACAGCATCTTCTGTGCTGCCTTTAGGTGACTATTCATACACTGTGGACACCTGTCCTCTATGAAATAAAACTGCTTTTCAAACTTAAAATTGCACTGTGGAATATTACTAACAGATGGATACCAGTTGTACGTAATCCTAGCTGTAGCAAGAAGTATGTTGATCCTGCCTCTATTAAGAAAAAGAAAAATTGTCTGATTTCTTGCTCGCTTACTTAGAAGGTTAAGGTATCGGGTAAGGTGATAGAAAGGAAGGACGTAAGCTCATTTGGTCTACTATAAGCTTAAAAAAAAAAAAAGCAAGAACAAATTCAAAAATTCAGAGCTTCCAAATTTCTAGTCTTCTGTTTCTCGCCCAGAGACATGCTACCTCCCACACTGCACATGTTGTAAACTTTATGTGGCCCATCTGTTAAGGAGTTTGTTTTCCAAATTCACAGGGGCTTGGCACTTCTGGATGGAGTACCAGAACTAAATGTGACATGGCGCTTTTTTTAACCTGTTTAATAATTTTTCATTGCATGGTCACTCCCGCTGCAAAGAGTCTGGGGCAAGGGAGAAAGCACAGAAACATTGCTGTCACAACTCGGGCAACCATGCACTTAGCATCTGCCACTATGATAGCAGTAGCACTGCTGAGGGTATATTGAGTTCTCAGGTTGGCTGTGGGCTGAATGTGGGCAGAGCTTGGCATTTAAAATGAGGCAGATTCAGACCATGATGTTTTCTCACAGCTAATGCAGAGACCATAGATAATAATTATGGTGCTGAGCCCCGCGAAGAGTCTTTACGACCGATCCTCTATTAAACTGGCAAATCAAGAGGATAATGTCTCCGGCACTAACAAGTTGGCAGGAAAGTAGCTGGCCGCTCCTCCCACTAGTGCTCCATCTGTGCGAACCTCAGTAGAATCCAGAATATTGTTTCCCCACACAGGTTGAGGCTGCAGCATAATCAAGAGAGACTGAATGTGGAGATCTTTATTGCTTGTGAAAATCGCTGCCATTGTAAGGTAAGCAGAGCCCTGGACCGACGCCGATGCTGTTAAGTCATTGGAGGGAGCAGGATCCTTGTGGTGACATGGACATAAAGAGAGTAACAAATTCTAAGCACCGACTTGTCCAAAAGACACAAAAGTCGCAGAATCAAACCAGCATCTAGCCAGGATTCATTTTAGAGAAGCCTTTTCTTTCCTTCCATGGAAGCTTAAGAAAAAGAAATTAATTTCATTTTGTTTAAAAGTATCGTTTCTGCTGGTAGCTAAGAGTACAGGGAACTTTCTGGACCTCACTCTGGTCCAGTATCCTAGGCTGCTGGCTCAGATTTTCCTCTAAAGACACAGGCAGGGGTCAGGGAATGGAGAGAAAGGCTTGTGAAAGCAAAAACGGTGTGTGAACTAGCTGAGACAAATACTGGATGTGATATCTTAAAGGATGTCTAGACGTGCCAGGCACCAGCCACAGCTGCCTCCTTGGAGCTCCTAAAACTTGATGCCTAAAAAGAGCTTCTTTGAGGTTGAGAAGATGGCTCCGTGGGCAAAAGCACTTGCTGTACAAGTCTGAAAATCTGAATTCAGATCTCTAGAATCCATGTAAAGGCCAGGTGCAATCATGCAAGCATCTGTAATATAAGCCTTCCTGAACCTAGAGGAAATGGAAGTAGAGCCAGAACAGCCTAGCAGTTCATAAGCTAGCTATCCTGTCTTATACTTTGCAAAGGAGACATTGTTTCAAACAAGGTAAAGAAGTAAAGACAAACACCTGAGAGTGTTCTCTGTCTGCAGATGCACACAAACACATCAGCACTCTCACCCATGAACACATGCACAAATAATAATAATAATAATAATAATAATAATAATAAACAACAACAAAGTATTTCTTTGTGAAATTGTTGCATTATGCAGATTATTTCTCTTTACATATAGTTCACAGCATCTGGAATAGGCTTTCTGTTGAACACATCTTTGTGTTCTAGTTAAACAGATTCTGAGTCACTACCATTGGAGGCCATAGAGAGACAAATATCTTCAGACTACTCAGCAATATGAGAATGGTTATACTCCATCACCTGCTCCACTAGAGTGGTGGGCACTCTATACATAGCAGATATGATAGGCAACACCCCATGCTTGCATGTGCCAATTAACTCTTAAAACACCTTGTATATTTAATGTATCTAAATCTCACAACAGGAAGTAAGTCTTATAATCATTTCTATTCTACAAATGGGACCAAGACTCAAAAGTAGTTAGCAATCTTTCAGATCTATATACACAAGTAAGCAAGTTTCTTTAAAAGTTTATTTTTTAAACCCTTTCACACAGTGCCTCTAAATGGGAACACTGAAGAAATAGTAGGAATTGAATCCTCTTGTGCCATGTTGTTATATCTCTAATACCTTGCCCAAGATGGAAGTAGAGAGGTGAGAGATGTTGTAATTGTCTTATTTATCATGTGTTCTTCATAGAATTCACTCTGTGCACTGAAGTTTGTTGAAGCAGTCCTGAAAATGATTTCTTTCTATCTCATCTTTATTTATTCACACTCCTACCCTACATTTGTTCACTTCTTCCTCCTCCTCCAAGTAAAGTCAGCATAAAAAATAATAATGAGGCAGACACGTTAACAAGCAACTGCAATTCTTTCTTCTTTGGAAATTTCCATCATTATCTGGTTTACTCTATAGCTCCTGTTCACCCAACCATGGTTCCCATGGGGGTTTTCTTCACTTGGGGTGCCATATTCTTTCCTGCTGTCTTTTGTTTAGACTTACACCTGCAATTATTGTCTTTTTAGAAGACTGTTGTTTAACTGCACTGAGATCTCACCTCTCAGCCTATAAATTCCTGGAGAACAGGAAACAGGTCTTCTATTTATTAATATCCCAAGTTATGCCCATTATAATGAACCCTTAAAAATGTGTATCCTAAATGAATTAGTGAATCTGATACAAACTTCATTTTACAGAGGAAAAAAATGCAGGTGGAAACAACTATTCACTTTACCCAGTCACTTTGCTAGTTTGTGGAAAACCTGACCTTGGTAGATTGTGGTTTCCACTGTGAATATTGGTATTCTCCACAATGTCAATCAAAGCTACCTTTACATACCTAAAAACAAATGACCAGCATTGATAGCTATTTGCATTATGCTTGTAATTATCATGCATATATTCATTTCACTTCCCTGCCAAGGTTATATTCATTTTAAAGGTAGAAACGCATCCTAGTTTTTCTTTTCATTGATAGTTAGGATGTCTGAGTGTGGACAAACTAGAAATTGGTCATCTTACCTATTTCTAACATGCCCATAACCACATCTTACTAAGGCCCCAAGCATCTTGTCAAGTGTCACTATTGTTTCTAGATGTCTTCACTGTTTCAACTCTCTGTGTCACCTTGGAACCTTCAGCTGACTCCTCTAGAACACTGACAATGTCATAATAAACTCAGACAATTCTGTGATTCCATTAAGCAGATTTGTTCACTTCCTTTGGAAGGTCTTTACAGAACTACTGGTAAGTATTCTAGATAAATATCTTTTGATCCAGTGAGTTAAAAATAAACATCAGGTTTGTCTTGAATAAGGGTGTCTGGAAGTGTAGGCAAGTGCCCTGATCCACAGACAATGTTCAAAAGAAAGAAACTCCATTGCCCTCTCATATCCACCCCCTCTGTTTCCCTCTTGGTCCTATTTCTCCCTCTCCTCCTCCCCTCCCCCTCTTCTCCTCCCCTCCCTTCTTCTTCATCTTATTCTCTTCTTCCTCCTCCTCCTCCTCCTCCTATTCATCCTATTCCTCCTCTTCTTCTTCCTTTTCTTCTTCTCCTCCTGTTTTCTTTTTCATAGCTGATTTCTCATTCCTTTTCTCCATAACTGATTTCTTTGCTTTTCTATGTATGTATTGGAGAGCTGTCGCCTTATAGTTCCCAAGGATATTTAAGCTGCATTTATATCCAACTCCAACATCTTAAAGAGCCAGAGTAATACAGCAACAGGGTGGGGGTAGGTTCATGGCACAGTTAGTTATGGCCCAAAAATGATTGTCATGTAGAACAGACACATAAGAAATAGAGAAATGAAACAGAATCCATTCCCAGTTCATAATTGTGATGAATGGGTACCCATGCTCTTATGTGACACATGCCTCCCACAAACCTTGCTGCAATGTCAAAACATTACCCATCAGATGTGAAAAAAGAAAATAAAAGTGAAAGCAGTATCTCTGAAAACTTGACAGCAGGCTGTAGAGTTAAATTCATAGCTATACAGATGCTCAATAACTTATTACGGGTCATTTCCCCATAGATATTATGAGTTGAAAATATCATAAGATGAAACTGCATTTAATACGCCTAATGTATGAAACATCATATTTTAGTAACACAGAACACGGTAAAGTGTCAGCCTGTCTTGATCACATAGCTGACTAGGAGCTGTGATTGCTACCCTGTCCGACATGGCAAAAGAACATTATTCCACAGACAGAAACTTAAAAAACATCAAAATTCAAAATTTGAAGGTTAGGCTTTACTGAAATCACAATGTTTTCACATGTCATTCAGAAAAGTTATTAGGTCAAACCATTCAAAGTTAAGGATCTTTTTTAATGACCTTTGTTATTATCCTCTTTGTAATCAAGGGAAGTAGGAAGTATCATTATTCGTCCAGAAAAAAATGAAGGAAAAGATGTACTTTATTCTGTAATATTGCTACCGTTGACCTTTCCTCCCCTATTCAAAGCTTATTCCTGCACTTAGGATAGAAAAAAAGTCATATTTTGCCAAGTGTTTTGTAATGCTATGATGCAGCTCTCATATCCTGGACCAATATGATCACGGAATCCCCAAATATGATATCAGTACTTCAAGCAAGTAATGAATGAACGGAACTAAGAAAGAAATGGCCTCTTTTTTGTTAAAAGCACTTGTCAGAGGTTCCATGATTATGTCTTTTTGGTTGCTAAAATGATCAGCTACAAATCAAAAATCTGCTTACCTATAGAAAAGAGCAGAATTGACATTTTATAAGTCATTCACTCTAGCATGCAACTCGTGTGTGTGTGTGTGTGTGTGTGTGTGTGTGTGTGTGTGTGTGTTTCTGGCAACTGAATTCTGACGACATCATCCTACTCATATGGAGCAAGTAGTCTAAGACAGAACCACCAACCTAGCCATCTTTTAATATTAGTCCTCAATCTGTGTCACATGTCCATAGTTTTTGCTTCTGATGACGATCGTTTCTACCTCTTTTAAGTTTTATCCTCCCCTGAGTACTGTAGTATTGAGCCATGCTAGCATTGCTTTCTTGGTCAGTTTGTTGTTGTTGTTTGTTATAGTTGTTCTTGTTGTTCACTTTGGTTTGCTAAGATTTTCGGTTTTCCCCTGCCCTGTAAATGTAGACAAACTAAAGGCTCTGTCTTTTCTTCTTCATATCTCTTATTGTCTCTCTTTCTATCATTATCTCCCTCACTCACTCTTTCCTTCTCCTCTTCTTTTCAATTCCAAGTTCCGCAAATATATTTCAGATCACTTTCTGGTTTTTTTTAAATTTTTTAATTATTATTATTTATTATTTATTCAACTGTGCACATGTGCATGTGTATGTGCACGTGTGTGTGTGTGTGTGTGTGTGTGTGTGTGTCTGTGTGTCTGTGTGTCTGTGTGTGTGTAGAACCACGGACGAATTCGTGAACCACCATGGACGCCTCCACCTCCTTCTGCCCGGGGATTCACAGGCTCCGCCCTACCAGGACCAGAAGTGCAGGCCGCCCCTCCGCCTGGCATCTATATGTGGGATCTGGGATCCGAACTCAGGACCTTCCGCCTGCAAGGCGGAGGCTTAACCCCTGAGCCACCTCTCCAGCCCCACTTTCTGGTTTTTTGAAATGAACTATTCTATCAGTTAACACCTCATGGTATAAAAAATCAAAAACTTGTTGAGCTACAGAAAGAAATTATATGTAGAAATATAATGCAGGGATATTTCAATGAGGAACTCTGATTCCCCACATAAAGTGAGATTATCGATTCTCTACCTCTGTCCCTTGAAAGTCTTCACAGAGCCTATAACAATTGCAGCCATTAACTGCTTGTATAATGATGTATTTAATGTCTATGTTTCTTTATATTCCCTACTATATCCTAGGTATTAAGGACAGCAAAAGTATTACTTACCTTTTCATTGTACGCGACTCACACAGTGCCT
This sequence comes from Typhlomys cinereus, assembly GCA_023101885.1. Classification (NCBI taxonomy): domain Eukaryota; kingdom Metazoa; phylum Chordata; class Mammalia; order Rodentia; family Platacanthomyidae; genus Typhlomys; species Typhlomys cinereus. Next base: position 5,882,764 of record JALPQD010000048.1, on the reverse strand, counting down.
GAGACATGATGGTCACGAAGAATGAAACACATGAACAAGCAAAAACTAAATAAAAAGACAGCACGTACTTGTTTTCCCAATGTTTTCCTGGATGAAAATATTCTAGTTCCTCATATATTTTCAGGCTCTTTAAGCAATTTAAGAATGGAAGTGTTATCAGTGGGGTGGCCTGAAGAGAGGTAACTTGATATATCATGGAAGCCTAACCCCCCACAGGAGTAGACAAATCAGAGTAAACCCTAGGGTCCATAGAAGCATACAGGCGGAAAGGAGGGAGAGAGTGGAAGGGATTGGAGAAAGGAAGGGAAGGGATAGTAAGGAAGCTGGGATGAATGCTCAAGATGCTTGTAAAAGTAGAAAAATTAAAATGAAAAAAGAATGGGTGTGTATTCACTAATCTTATCAGCTCCTATAAGATCAATTACATAAATAATAATTTGTAAAGAGAGAAATAAGTACTAGACTATATAGAAGAATTGTGTCTCTGGTGCTGGGAAACAGACATGAGAAGCTAAATTATGTTCCCAAAGCTGTTTGGTGACTCAGACTGAGCACAATGGCGCACAGCCGGATGATTCACTGTGTAGTGTACACAGGGCTAGAGATACTCTTATTTCTATCTTAGCAGTGAAGGCAATTTTTGTCATGGCATCATGTTGACTTGCAGTTCCTCTTCCTCCTGCACAGTTCTTAAAAATGTGATTGATTTGGATTTATTTCAGCTTAGAATGAGTGGCCTTGAGCAGGTTCCTTTTCCTTTCTGTTTTGGTTTCCTCAGGTTAAAAAAAAAAAGTTAAAAAGAGAAAGAATACTACTCCACCTGGGGGGGAGGGCTGTTGTGAGGATTGGTAGGATAATTATTAATTATGCAAGATTTCCAAGGGTGATAAATCTCATTTTAATTAGGATATTATAATATATCAATTTATACCCCCAACCCCATTAGTCAGGGAACCCATTTTTAGTATATCTAACCTCACACATTTTGTGTTGATTTAGTAGTTTAATCCTGAGAGGTTCTTGTCATCTGTAGATCAAATGTCTCCAGGTACCTTTAGCTTATTGCACAAAAGAGTTTTATTAATAATGATTATACCAGTAATAATAATTTAAGTTTTCTGATTCCTATTTCCATCTACTCAGGGGAAAACCCCAGCTATTCAATGCTCACACAGAATGTTCATTCAACACTCACACATTACAGATAGTGCGATGTCTTCACACCAGGCTTTCTGCAGAGCCGACTCTCCCTCTCCCTCTCACCCTTTTCTGTTTTCCTTATTCTTTTTCTACTAAAGAATCAGCCTATGGGGCTGGAGAGGTGGCTCAGGGGTTAAGCCTCTGTCTTGCAGACGGAAGGTCCTGAGTTCAGATCCTGGACACCACGTATAGACTCCAGGTGGAAGGGGGGGCGGCCTGCGTTTCTGGTCCTGGTAGGGCGGAGCCTGTGAATCCTGGGGCAGAGTAAACAAAGAGGTGGAGGTGGCCCATGGTGGTTCCCAAATTCACCCGTGGTTCTACACACACACACACACACACACACACAATTGAATAAATACTAAAAAAAAAAAAAAAAAAAAAATTTAAGAATCAGCCTAGTCCTAAAATCAGTTCAGTAGACACTCCATCCTGTCCTCCATTTCTCTTCTTCAAGTGCCATCCACCCATCAGCTTCTCCTCTTTGGCTAAAACTCTAGATTGACAACTGGCTGTGACCATATGTTCATGCACCTCAGAGGGGCTAGTAGGATTCCTGGCCCCTGTTCAGACTCAGCTGGACATCATGATGACATAGCTATGCTGGTTCCAGGTGGTTTCTACAGACTGGAGTTCCTCCTTACCTATACTTTCTCCTCAAATGACTCTTCTTTATATGGGTCATATTTTGGGGAACAGAACCAACCTCAAAAATTCCAGAGGCATCACATCCTGTCCTTGGTTTCTCACAGTCATATCCAATCACTGTGAATTTTACTTCCATAATCTCTCTTGTTTCTAGCTCCTGCTTTCTCACTTTTCACAGCTGCCAGCAAGAGTGAGTCATTCACCACTCCTGGCTGGTTTGCTGCAAGGTTCTGCTAATTTATCTTCTTTGCCATTTGCCCTTTCCTTGTGTCTATGCAATAGTTTTCTGATCTACAAAGTTTGCATACAAGACTGAATCTTGCAGACCTAAAAGCCACTGACACCAGGAAAATCAAGTTGAACTGACCAGACAGGTTTCTAACAATTTACATCACTGCTTTCATCTATTTTAGGTAAATCTGATCAATTAGGTCATTTTTTTTTTCTGGATCAGGTTGAAAACAAGTTGTTAGAAGTCAAACTATACTCTTTTGAAAACCAAAAGTACATGTCCTAGATTTCAAATGTACCATTTTCAGCAATGTCCCCCTACTGAAGGCAGTGCTATAGGGCAACTTTTATCTTGACTAGATAAAAGGCAAGTGTGAGAAATATTTGGAATCATCCACGGACAGTTGTGAGTAGCTGCTTAGGCAGAGCAGCAAGGGGGAATATGCAGCATCCACCCTGAAGCTAAATCCCCTCCCCCATGAGAACAGGGCAGTGAATATCTTGTGTCCTCAGCAGCGGGCAGGGCCTGACACAAAGTTGATGTCAGGCTATTATACACTGAATGGATAAAAAGAATGGGTGCATAACCCAACAGTTTCTAACTTATCAATGGAAGCTTCATTTAATGTCTGCCTTATCTTTCTATCCCCAGTAGGGCTCTGCATAGGACTTTGCCCAAAAGAAATTCAAACAAAGTTGTGTAACTAATGTGTTTTTAAATTGTAGGTGCATATGTGTATAACACTAAAGGAAATGTTACACAATAGAATCTGGCCAAGAAAGAGGTTGCTTCTTCTAAAAATTTTCTACCGCTCAAACAGAAAACATTTAGATATCTGAGATTATTCAGGGGAAAAAATAATCTTTCTGTAAAGGAATCCCCAGCCAGGTAGGAGGGGCAAGGATCCTTCCCAGCATTCTGTGCATCATTCCCAGGCTCCATTACTGTACTTCAGAACAGAGAAATAGTTTTCACTGTCTCCCAAAAGGTGCAAAAGGATATTGCTCAAATATTTGCAGTAAGGCAACACAGTATTTACTACCCAAGTAATTTGGAGAAGTTCTATAGATATCCAAGTATATGCTCATGTCTGTAAGAGAGACTAATGTTCCCAGTTTTGACTTCCAAGTACCATTATTCAGAGAATGAAAGAAGACAGTGTACATTCCATGTTAAATACTACTACTGCCACATTTGCTGCTATTATTTTATACCTGTGCTGACCTTGGCTTGAATTGTAAAGATAACTGAAAATTAGTGTTCACTTGAATGCATATCTGTAAGGTGTGGGTGCTCAATGGACTGAAAAGAATGTTGTGAAAACAAACATTTCCTAGTTAACATTTCAATTTGGGAAACTTTATATACATCCACATGGTCACAAGTGCAAATTCTAAAGTAACATAAAGAAGTAAAAGTGCTTTAATGAAGTAAAGAAAAATATAAAAAAAGGCCACTAGGATTGCATAGAAAAAAATTTCGAGACGAATTAATTGTATATCTAGAATATTGTATATTTCCAATTACATTAAACAGTTAAAACAACACAGGACTCTGCTTTTATTGTTTAAAAAGAAAAACAAAAATGCTCAGATTTTTTCTTCCAAGGCTGATCTTAGTTGTTAATTTTCTTTTGTGAGTTATTCTTTACCTTCACTGGTGTTTTCTCTGTATTTTTCTTTTTCTAACTTCACAATTCCATAATCTTTTTGTCTTCTGCTTCATGTTTAAAACACTCCCACCAAAAAAAAATCATTTCTCCTCCATTCTGTCTTCTCTTTTTGCATCAGTTTTCCCATTTGATCCTATTTCCAGTCTCTTTTCATTCTGGTTCTTAATTTCCCTCCCCCATTTATAGAGCATCCGGGTCTCTTCATACGATATTGTATCCTGGCCTGTTCAACTCCCTCTTTCACAATCCTACCCTAGCCGTCTGTCCCTTTTTCTTTTCCCTATCATATTTGAAAGCATAGGTGGGTGGACTTAAAATATTGCAGGAACAATTTGTTACTAGGATATTTGAGAGAGGGGGATGAAACCACAGTAAAAATTTATTCTGAGGCGCGCACTCTGGGAGTGCGTGGGGGCAGATGGCTGTCTGTCATCACTAGGTGGCAGTATTCCAGGCTGCGCTCCAATCAGGGCTGAACCTCTTCCCCTACTGCCTTCATGTTCATGTTCCACATAGACATTTTGATTCAGAAATGCTCTTGGTCATCCGTAGCATCTTCATTGAAATCTAGGACATCAGCTCTCAAAAATAACATGACATTTTCCAATATACGACTGCTGATTTGAGCCTCAACTTGGGACCTGGGGAGGAAATGGCTTGGTAGATTTGCATTTTTTTCATAAAAAAGGAAATGTAAAGTACTTTGTGTATAAATTATCAAACCAATGAAGTTCCAAAGACTAGTACAAATAATCAGGTTATGGAGTAGAGTGCATTGATGAGTGTTTCATAAAAGCATGTCCTTCAAGAATGTTGCTCTTGGGGGCTGGAGAGGTGGCTCAGAGTTAAGCCTCTGCCTTGCAGGCGGAAGGTCCTGAATTCTGATCCTAGACCCCACGTATAGACGCTGAACGGAAGCAGGGGTAGAGGCGTCCATGGTGGTTCTACACACACACATATACATACTCACACATACATACGCGCACACACCACACGCACAATTGAATAAATAATAAAAAAATTTAAAAAAAAGAATGTTGCTCTTTGGATTATTTAAGTAATCCATGGTGCCTCCTACTGAATAGAGTGCACACCTGCTACTTTTTGCCCATGTTGCACCCATTTCTTTTTGGGAGCCTAGCTTTACCATGAGCTAGCTAAGAGACACTGAACACATTATGAAATCTCACTGTGCTTCAGTTTTTCCATTTGTAAAATGAGAATGCATACATCTCATGAGACAGCTATAAAGTTTAAATGAGTTTAAATATGTGTAAAATATTTAGCATCCAGAATGGAGTGCATTCTAAGTGTTAGCTGTTTTTGTTCAAAATGTCTTTAGGCTGTGTGTGTGTGTGTGTGTGTGTGTGTGTGTGTGCGCGCGCGCACGTGTGCGCATGCATGTATGTGAATGCTGTATAGCACATGAATGTGTTAGTAGATAATGTGGACATATGTGTGTATAGAGAGACCAGAAGTCAAAATCAATGGCTTCCTCCACTGCTCTCCATCTTATCTTTTGAGACAAGATCTCTAACTGAACTGGTAACTCTTCACTTGGCTAGACTAGCTGACCAGAAAGATTTAAGGATAGTCTTACCCTTCCATCATCCAGAACTGGAGTTACAAATACTTGTGATGTGCCTCGCTTTTGTATGGGTTCTTGTATCCCGAACCTCAGGAAGTCATTCACTTGACCGTCTGAGTCATCTTATCTATCTAGTTCCAAGTCTAATTATCTTTTAAGCACTAGTTAGGGGATGAATATGAAAAGAAATTTCCCCATGTAACCTTTAAAGCAAGGATGCAAGATGAAGTAATCAACTACCACAATACTAATACATGTGAAAGAAAATAAGAAAATGCTTTGCAATAAAGATTTTCAGTTGGCAATAGACCTGGAGAAAGTTCAAAAGGACAAACCAAGAGAAGGTTGTGAGAAGTGTTTCTGGCACAGAAATGACATATACTCTTCCTGGTGGGAGTGACTAAGGAAGGAAACACTGACATTATTCAAGAACTAAGCCATTTTTCCTTAATGCTAGCAGGTATGTGTGAATAATTCATTTTTATTCTCAATAAAGCACAAGGAAAGGAATCATTTCAAGGGCCAAGTGGAAGCTATTACACCCTGGCCCACTGAAGTGTGACTGTGAAATAATGAAACAGATTTTTAAACAAAATGTGGCATGAATCTTCTCTTGGATAATATGCTGATCTCCTTCCTAGGAAATGCCACTAAATATTTTTAAGTAAAGAATGTATTCACGGGCTGCATTTTCCAGGAGTGGTAATGGTTTGCTCTGAGTCTCCTGCTATTCTCTCCTTGGGGCCAATTACATAAACGTACAAATCAGATTGACATGGGATGGACAGAGGCCTCAGTTAAGAGCTGGTCAGAAAAGCAAGCTATGCCTCAAGTAATAAAAGCTTGGATTAAAGGTTGTCTTCTGGAAAATCTATTTACAATAAGTTGATGGTAGGTTTTACTTACTGGAATGGTTTCACTAGGGGATGGGTATGGGCAAATGTATTCTCCTCGATTGTCCCATAAAGATGTAATTTTGATTTCCCAAATGGAAGAAACTAACCGCATATAGTATGTTAACCCAGAACTTGTCTTACCTTATTTAGAAGGGAGACCCTAGAAATATAGAACAATGAGCTTAGCAGTTCAGAAATTGAGTACGAAATCTATGAATCTTCGCAGCAAAGATTTTTTTTTTCTGCAAGGCAGATAATTGTAGACATTTGGATGAAATACATAACTGAAGCCCCATGGGTCTACGTATGAATGCAAAGTGATTAAGTTGAGCACTTACTGTAATTGCTTTCTACCATTTAGTCAAATAGTGATTAAATCAGGAGCTATATGGTTTGGGTGGCCAAAGGTCAAGTGTATTCCTAGCTATGGCCATGTCCTTTACTTTCATGTTTCTCTTTTCATGCTTCTCCCTTTTCTGCATTAACCCTGTCCACCTCCAGAATTAATACTATCAGATGACAAAATTCCTGCAACTGTCTCTCTACCTCTCAGAACCCAAATTTAGAGATTAAACAGTTTGTAACTTCTCATTGAATTATAGAAAGAAAAGCTTCAGTATGTATGAGTAATTTAAATGGACCTAATTTTAAACTTTCCATGGCCCCTTCCTGCCAGCCAGTCTGTAGTTCCCAGGAGGTATTTCATGTTCTGATGAAGGTTAGCTATTAGTAAGCACTGAAGAATTTCCCTACTTGGAATTTCCAAACAGAAGAACACACCCATAGGGATAGACTTATCTTTTGGTAATCTTAATTCACCACTTACTCCTATACTTCCCCTTCTTTCACCCATTTAGATTAAGGAAAACTCTTTCTTCCCTTCTGAGAAACTTTTGTCATTTCTTTTCTCATGGATTTCTTGGAAGAAAAAGTAAGGAACTGGTGATACTGGATTTTTAATTTACTAATAAAACTATCTGGATTTCTTCTCTCATTTCACGATCTTGATCAGAATATTTCTATTTAGTAAAAGAAACCTATCAATATTCATTGCCTTTTTGTGGCAATTACCTTTTCATTTCCAATTATCTAAAGTAATCACATGCCTTTAGGATAAAATCACATAAAGCTTAAAGAAAACTAAAATTTCAGCAAAGTCCAGATGCAGCAACACCAATATGTATGATACATAGTCTATTCATTTCTTTCTCCCTCACCCATTCTACTATTACTTTAATTACATCTTTATTCAAATAAAACTGTTCAATTATTCCTATTGCCTGTCCTACTGTGAGACACAGAGGTTCAGCTCCCAGTGGTAAAAGGCTTCATTCAGAGACCGATGTCATTACATATTCCTATAATCTTAATACTCTGGAAACAGAGGCAGGAAGATCAAGTGTTCAAGGCCAGCCTTGCCTACATACTAAGTTTCAAGGCAATATAGACTACATGAACCCTGTCCCAAAGCAAACAAGCCAAAAAAATTTAAATTTCATGCAGAATACTTTCTCTTTTTTTTTAACATTTTTTATTATTATTTCCGCTCATACAAACTTAATAGGTTCTCTCCCTCCTTCCTCTTCCCTCCAACCCCCCTGCTCCCCCTCCCCTCACCCCCATGCAGAATACTTTCTAACAAATTTTTTGTTTCATTTCCCTGGACCTTGTTTTGGAATTCTTCTCAGCCTTTCTGGGATACCTAGAAGCTCAACCAGTTATTTCCCCTCCTCTTATTCATTCCTTAGCACTCAGCCCTCCATAGAGTGACACACAGTCTTCTGGAAAACTTACCTACTTGGCAAGAGAAATTCTGAATCTATAGATTCAGCAAAATGATAAAATACACAGTGATTTGGGACGCAGTGGTAGTCATTTTTTCTTTCTGGGACAAAATATTTCAAAAAACACCAATCACAAAAAAAAAAAAAGTAAATAAAAACCTTGAAGGAATAAAGATTTCTTCTGGCTCACAGTTCCAGAGATATCAGTCTGTGGTTGGTGACTCTATTGCTTCTGGACTATGGTGAAAGAGATTATGGCAGAGGAGTCTGGTCAAACTCACCTCATCACAAACAGGAAACAGAGAGGGAAGGACCTAGAGACAAGATCTGTCTTGAGACAAAGTCCACAGAAAAGAGAGTTTCCTCAGCTGCCCCTCCTAACAGCACATTTATCTTTGAACTCACAATAGATTAATCCATTGTTAAATCCAGAGCCTTCACAATCCAAACACCTGTCAATATTGCCAGTACCTGAGGATCCACTGAGTCTATTGGGCATATTTCATGTTCAAAATGTAGTATTCAGCACTTGACCCTTAAAGGCTTATACCTATTTCATAATGTAAAATGTGCCTAAGTTCCCAAAATCTAATAACAGTTCCATCATTTCTTGAAGTCCAAATCCAAAGTATCCTCAGAAGTCAGAGTCTCGTGGTAAAAAGGCATACCAAAGCAAATTTGCTAATCTTTTTGGTGTCTAGGAAGCAAGAGTGAAAGGAAAGAGCTGGAGACAAGACACACCCTATTCTATCAGCAGCCTTCTTCTTCTAACTAGGCCTTTTCAATATGAACTCATAGCTGAACTAACCTACCAACGAGTTTAACATCCTCATGAGTCAATCGCCTCTCAGTAGCTCTGCCAGTTGGCAACCAAGTCGTCTGGTGAGCATTTCATATCTAAAACAAAACAGACATGAGATATCATCAAGCATCGCTTAAAAAATTAGATCCAAGCATGATGGCACATGCATATAAACCCAGCACTTAGGAAGTAGAGAGAGGAGAACCAAGAGTTTAAGGCTTGCCTTGGTTACACATTTCCTGTTCAGCTAGGCTACATAGTGAAACACTATCCCAAAGAAAAGTAAAAACAAGAGGAAAAAAAAAAAAACAAAAGAAACAAACAACAATATTATATATCAAAATGTATCAGAATAGATACCTGAAATTCAAAGACAATGGATGAAGGAAATACGTCTTTGGGGTGTGTGTGTGTGTGTGTGTGTGTGTGTGTGTGTGTATTGTATCATATATTGATCATAAAAGGATATCCCAAACTACTTAAGATGGAAAAGCTTGCAGTAGCAAATGATGTACTGTGCATAGTTACCTCTCCTGGGAAAATCAGCTCCACCCTTCTGCTACCCTGGGAAGAGCAGTTCTCATTCAAAGGAGACCTGAACTAAGATACTCCATCTTTTTGTCCCGTTTTAGGTTTCCAGCTACAGCACATTTTGTGATCATGATTTTTTCCATTGATCCTCTTTTTTACCCACCACTTAAGAACCTAAGTCTTTTGGCATGACTCATTGAACAGTAAATATAGCATCCCAGTGAATTAAGTTTTTTCCTAATCAGAACATAAACTTACTCTATGATATCAGACTGAGATGGACGAAGCTCATTAAAATAACTTGTGCTCTGAAGGAAAGGCCTCAATGTGAATGTCAAGAATTATACCACATGTCCTTAATCTCCTCAGTATTACCAAATAATGATAACACTTGAATTTTTTTTACCAGAAATCTTAAAGAAACAGTAATAAATTTTCAAATTCTAAACTGCCAGAATCTGTTACAAGGAGAAACATCAGAGAATGTATTATTCTCTAAAAATCTATTTAGTTCCTGTTAGAGAAATATACATACATACACACACACACACACACACACACACACACACACACACACACACCATGAAGATTCTCAAGTCTGACCAAGTGACTTCTGTTAGAATTAGCTCTGTCTTTAGCTAAAAGAGGAGAAAGAAGTTTATCTTTCTCGGCCCTTGCCCTATGGCATTTGCCTAGCATCTGGATTTCCAAGAATAGCCATCTTCTGTGCTTTCTCAATCCTTATTCCCCAGGGAAGCCAAGGAGTATAAACTTTTTTGGTCCTAAAGTTGTTTCAAGCATCAGCAAAATGTTTGCCTTGGTTTTAGGCTGAATCTTATTTCATCCAAATGCACACTCAAATCTCGTTTTACACAGGTGAAATGCCCACCAGACATAGCATGTAACTTTCTCTTCTACAGGAAGAACAGAATCTGAAAGAAAAAATGGAGGCCAAGTGACTTCTGCAAAGCGTATAATTGACCGAATGACAGGTAGGATGACAGGTAGAAATGTGGTACCTCGATATTGGACTGTTCAGAGTCACAACTGATGTTATTTGTGAATTAAGGGAGCTCCTTCAGCATTCTCCTTTAACTAACTCACAGAAAAACTTAAGGAAGAAAGCAGTATTTCCAAAAATTCATCTGCAATGGGAAATGAAAAACAGAATAGGCACTGAGCAAAAAATGCTCAGCTTCATTCACCACAAACATTGATTGACATAACAAAAAGTGATGTTTTCAAGGACATTCAAAAGATTCAGAGATCATGGATGAGGCAAATGTGTATTTGTAATGTGTGCATGTGCGTGTGCATGTGTGTGTGTATGAATGCTGTGTCATATATTGAACACAAAAAGATACTTCAAATCTACCTAAGATGGAGAAAATTTACAGTAGCAAATAATGTGCTATGCATATCTAACTCTCCTGGGAAAATCAGTATCTGTTCTTTGCATCTTTGCTGCCCTGGGTAGAGCAGTCCTCATTCAAAGGAGCACTAGAGGAACAACACCAGGAAACTCTTGCCTGTTTTCCTACTACCTAAGTTTCAGGAGATATAAATAGTGTCACTTTGCGTGGTATTTTGCCATTCATATCAAATCAGAATGACAAATTGAAAACTTCTGAATGTCTGACAACCCTGGAGGTACAAATAGGTCATATACTTTTTGTTTGTTAATTCACCAACCTAAGTTTTCATGTCATAGTAACAGGAAGCTTAATAGAAAGTCATACAGTATGACAGAAAGTACAGACACTCTGTGACCAGCCTGTGACATATCCCTTTGCATAGTGGCTATGTGATCTGGGAAGAAGGTGGGAAGGATTGGGACACTTTCAGGAATAGCATAAAAAGTCAGTCAAGTTGGTATAGTCTAAACAGGCAGAAGCACAGGGTCTTTTTCATTCACTTTTCTTCACCTTTCTCCTCTGCCTAATATAACTGTGGGCATGTAAATACTCTAAGATGGAGAGATAAGTCTGTTGATAGTCTTCTCATTAGTGTGAAAGTTAAACCAAATCTCCACAGACATGCATAACCAGTCCACAGATACTCCAGGATTATGGTGTTTTGCCTCCTTGTTGCCCCTGATCATATTAATATATGTGGCTGCTTAAACAATTAACTACAAATCAAGAAGCATCTTAAAACCACTAGAACTTACACAAGGCCAGAGTCTAAAATTGGTCTCAATGAACTGAACCCCAGGTATCAGAAGGTCCAGTGAGAAGTTCTGCTTACTCTGCCCTCTTTCTGCTGGTAGTCAGCAAACTGCTCTGTGACAGCTTCATGTCAGTATCTATCTCTATGGTCACTTGGTATCCTCTTCTGTTTTATCAGATCTCCATGACTTCCTCTTAGAAGAAGAGGTGAGATTAAACCTAAGCCTCATCAAAAAGATGCAGAAAAATCTCTTCATCTGCAGAAACAAAATCATACCTGCAAAAAGTCCACTTCCTTCCAAAAGATAACATTGACAGATTCTCAGAATTAACATGGATATCTACTGAAATTATGCAGAGACATTTTCTTTTTCAAAACTTTATTTATATATTTATGTGTGTGTGTGTGTGTGTGTGTGTGTGTGTGTGTGTGTGTGTGTGTGTGTGTGGTGTTCAGAGGGCACTATTTGTCCCTGTGTAGGATCAAGAGTGACTTCGGGAATCATCCTGGATTGCTTCTACTTACCTCTTTGTTGTTTTACTCTAGCATTTCCCAGGCTCTACCCACCAGGACCAGAAGTGCAAGCCATTGCTGTTTCCACTTGACTTTTTTTATGTGGGACCTGGGATCTGAACTCAGGACCTTCTGCTTACGAGGAAGAGTCTTTAACCCCTAAGCCATCTCTCCAGCCCAATGTAGAGGCATTTTCAGTTTTTCACTATAGGATTGAGCAACGTCCCTTTGAAGGTATGAAATGTCACTCTATTCTCTCCCCACTGGTTGCCCATGCTATTAAGGGGAGTAGATTTTCCTTCCTAAGCTTAAATAACAAGTATTTAAAATACTTTCCCTCATATCCTCTTAATTGAAGATTAAAAAAAAAACTGGCATTTTTCTTGAGACAATTATTGCCTCTAGAATGCATTAGACTCTCAAATACAGAAAGCATACTATCCTTATTCACTTTAACAACTGTCTTGTCTGCTTGTTACTTAAGATACTGTAGTCATATCTCAGAGAAAATCTCCTTTCTCCTGAATCTCTATACTGGGAAATGGGTGATTTTCTTGTGATTAAAAAAAAAATCACTGGGTGAGTTTGTTCTTGAGCTTGCATGCACCAACCCATAAAGGATGCAACCTACACTTTCTCCAGTTTCTTCCAGTCAGCCAGGCCTTTCTATCATAATGGACTGTATATCCCTTCTGGCACTGTAATATAAATAAAATGCCCTTTCTCCCTTAAGTTGCTTGAGTTTGAGTGGTGTTTCACAGCAACAGAGGAGAGTAACCAGGATAGAAATTAGTGCCAAGAGTGGGGTTTGGCTGTGTGAGACTGAGAATATGGTACGCAAAAGTGCTGATAGAAGTTGGTAGAGGAAAGTATGGCCACTACTGTGATGTGGCTTGTAAGCTTTTGGAACTGTTCATTGGAAAAAATATAGAGAACTCTGGGAATTTGCACAGGAACTTTCACTGCTCTTGTTCAGAGTTATGAAAAAGAGCAAGGAATCAGAAAGAAAGAAGTAAAAACTATAAGGTCTGGTGAAGAAAAATGCAACAGCAAACTTGAGGAGCTAAGCCAGGAAGAGGCAGACAGCATGCTCTTCATTTGGATAATAGGAGAGGCCCTATCATGAGGGCAAGATCCTCAGGGAAAGCTCCCATCCATAGAAAAGCAAATTCTTTTGGAAGGAATGAGCTACAGGGTTCTCTGACTCAACTGCCCAAGAAAGAAAGAGACTTTTTCTACAGTCAGAACAGAGAAACTGAATCAACTGTGAGTCCAGGGGGGCCAGTCTCTCACCCAAGGCTACAGTAGAAGCTGGCCTTATCATCCATGTGGTCCTGGCTTTAGAGGCATCAAAGATGCAAGAGAGAGGAGGTGATGGATTCCTCCTCCAAGAGTTCAGAGAATAGTGGAAACCAGGCAGTATATGGAAGGAAGCCTGCAGTTGAGAGGCCAAAGAAAGTCAATTTGTGCGTGAAGTTAAAGCCTGGCTTGCCATTGAGAAGTAAAGATAGTAGAGATGCCAGAGCCAATATGGGACATCTGCCAATGACACCTGTATATTCTGGGAGGAGCCAATCTAGGAGAGTGATGTGTTCTATGGGCAACTTCACTGGAAGGGTGGAACCAAAGCCCGTTGGAATGGAGGTGATTCAAACAAGAGGCTCACCTGTTGGACACAGAGATGCAGGTTTGGGATCTATCCTACTAGTTTTTGGTCTTGTTATAGACTACTATTTCCTAGTAATGTCCCTGTTCTGCCCTTTTGAAATGAAAATGTTTAGTCTGTGTCATCATATGTTGAAAGTATGTAATATATCTTTTGATTTTACAGGAGACTTTTAAAATATTTTGGGGACCACTGACATAGTCTATGAGGACTTTTAAAGTTGGACTGAGAATGGTTTGCATAATGAGATGGCAATGAGCCTATGGGAGACAGGAGTGGAATGTCATGGTTTGAAATGTGAGTTCCCCAATAGGCTGTAAGTTTGAATCATTAGCTGTTGCTGGTATTTGGATAGGTCATGGCACTTTCAGGAGGTGGAATCTTGCTGGAGGAAGGCAGTCACAGAAGGTCGGCCTTGAGGTTGGTTATCTCTGCCCTGCTTGAGTGAGTGAGTCTGCCCTTGAGCTAGCATGCAGCAATTCTAAGCCTCCATGATGGATGTAACTTAGGCTCCTCCAACTTCTGATACCAGCCATACCACTGTGAAGAACTGTATCTCCCCTCTGTAACTATAAGCTGAATAAATCTGCCTTTCTCCCTTTAAAAAAATAATTATCACAGCAGAGATGTGATCTCAACAGAGATAGCCAAGGGTTTAGTGGAGGATGATATTGTGCATAGTTGGGTGACAAGTTCTGTTTATTGTGTTGGAAGATTTGTGTGGTGGGGCGATCCACATATCTGGGAACTGTGGATTTGGTAAGGTTTTTGGACAGAGTGGGGTCAAAAACAAAAAGAAAAAGAATCACAGAATTTATTTTTATCTCTGTAATTTATAAGATACTTTTCTGCTTATAGCTTAGGAATTTTATTTCCTATACAACTTTTTGTAAAGTGTCCTCCTATTTTAAATCTTTTCAAATAATATAGTGTTGATATTTAAAAAATTACAAATTAAGGGCTGGAGAAATGGTTCAGGAGCTCAAGCCTTTACCTTGTATGTAAGAGGATCTGAATTCTGATTTCAGATCCCATGGAAAAATGCCAGGTGGAAATGGTTGAGACCTGTAATTCCAGCCCTGGAAGGCAGAACCTGAGAAACCCCAGAGCAAAACAATAATGAGATAGGGCAATCCATCATGACTCCCAAAGTCATGGCCACCCTTGGCCACCACAGGCACACACACTCTCACATACCTTCTTCTACAAACACACACACACACTACACACATCATTAATTCCTAAAGGACATCCTGATGAATAGTTCTCTACCAAAAAAAGAAAGTTGTGATAGCTAATCCTGGGTGTCAATTTGACCGCATTAACTAAAATCAACTGAGACCACCTGAAGAGATTATCTGGATAATACAAAGATCAGCCATAGATATTATTGGAACCTCCCAATAGTGGACCATATAAAAAGAGCCACAGTATAGAAGATCGAAGAAGAAGAGAGACTCTCCAAGAATACTCTAGCCATTTGAATGTCTGTCATGACTTAGCCTGCCTACAACTTTAGCCACCAGCCATGTCACCTCTGCTATGAAAGCCTGTATCTCCCCTCTGGAAGCCTAAGTGAATAAATTTCTTTCTTCCTTAAGTTATTTGACTTTGGGTGTTCTCTCACAGCAATAGTTAAGAGTAACTGTTATAGAAGTCAAAGGCATACTTACCTGGCAGGGGAGATACCATGATCACAAAGCTGGTTTTCCCAGGGTGAGGCTTATCCATTGCACTCCAGATGTGCTGACCCCTGCAATTTCCCCAAATGCGGGAAACTCGACTGCATAATTTGTGGTAGTGGGGGACTGCGTTCATGCTCTCCCCTGTAAAAAAAAAAAAAAAAAAAAAAAGAAGTCAAAGGCAATTAGAATGCAGCACAGAAATCAATAAATATTTTCAAACTGAGCCATGAGTTGATAAGACCAGAAAGCTAAACTAGAGAGCTGTTTATCCTTTTACTCCGATAGGTTTTTAAGTAATCTTTCTCTTTCTCCACATTGGGACTCAGAATCCTAGCCTTACTACCTTTGTAGTGAGTGTTCTTTTCTTTTAGACTTGTCTATTTGGCCTATGCTATGGTTGACTTCTAAGTCTGTTAAGGATATGGACTTATTACAGATGTCCCAGAAAGCTGAAGTGTGAAGCCATGTTTAACTTATCTTGACTACTGCAGTCATGAACAAACAACTGAATTTCCTCTCTGCAGTTATTTCTGATACATAAACGTGTTTTACACATTTATTACAAACGTTGCATAAATTGATAAAGAGCTTGGAATGTTGTCTGAATCTTATTCTCCACACAACAGACACTTATGCTGCATACAATAGATACTGCCTATTACTGTCCTCTAATCCTGCCTTGTTTTCTATAGTAGTAAACTATCATCAACTCACTCTTTTTATTTAATGACAGTGTTTAGCATACAATGCATAGGCTTCTTTCCTGTCTCAGGACCAGAATACTGATAAATCATTTTTTATATCCTAAGTGATGATTCATTTTCAAACTCTAAATATTCAAGGATGTAGTTACTTTATCTAATAAATTTAAACTTACAAAAATCACATACATACACACTCACACACACTCTGTGTGTAAGAGCTTTTTTAGTCTTTGTATTCATAATCCTTGTATGACTGCCTTCTCTGATGGTGTGAACTTCAGACACTATAAAATGTGATTCATATCAGCTCCTTCCCAGAGAGCTTCTTTGCACCTCCATTCTTTTTGCACCTTACCCCCTCTCACTCTATTCCATGGTGATCTTTCTGGAAATTGATGGCAGCTTCAACTATCATCTTGCCCTGATCAGGGCATCCCACATTTTCTGGTTTTCTGTAGAATTCATAAAGAATCAGTGTGCTTATCTCCAGTAATTAACAAATAACTTTCCTCGAGCTGTTAGAGTCACATTATTATATATTTTAATCCCTTAATCAAACATTTTAATTATTCTCCTATGTGACATACCTAAAATATTTTAATCATGTAGAGTTCTGTCTTCCATAAATTGAATAACTCTGCTTTAAAGTACTAGCAAAATGAAAGTATGAACCGGTTACTTTTAAATAAAAATCTTCTAACTTTTTTATTTTCTATGTCAGGGCTTTCTCTCACCACTCTTTTGGCCAATGAAGCTGTATTCACTGAAATTATTTTCCATTCATAAAAACACACCCAGCATCATCGATCACAAACAGGTCTAATTTGGAGAATTAAAATGTTGACATGACCCTCTGAGGTCTTGCCATAGACCCAAGCACAGTCTTACAGTTTTCCTTCCCTTATGATTCCAAACTCAAATATTAATGAAGAAAATAGACTTTATGTTCTTGTAATGATTCTTCAAAGAGCAACCTGAGTTAGTTTGTCATTGCTGCCATCATTCTTCTGGAATGATGTAACAATGAATAACTGTACACTTTTAGTATAGCACAACTACAGTTGTGGATTCTAATCCTGATGATGTCACTTGTCTGCTATGATGCTGTGGTCAAGCTAGCCATCTCTTCTTACATCGATTTCCTCCATTTTTAAAGTTGGGACAATGTGTTTATTATATGATAGAGTTGTTTTAAAATGTTATATAAAGTATCTGACTGATAGTAATCACTCCCTCAACCTTGGCTATTTTTATTACCAAATATCATTTCAAAAAAGAAGACCTTTTGTGGAGACTACAAATGTTTCTGATTGAATTAAAATGTATGTAGTGTTTATAGTCTCATGAAAGATTTACCTTCAGTGACTTTGTCTTGAAATAAAAGTTACATGAGAAGGATCTTATGATCTCAGAGTTTCACTGGTAGAAATACAGTTAGAGAATTCCAGATACAGTTAGAGAATTCCAGTATGCATAGAAACTTCAAAGGCTAAGATACATCCAAGATTGTGCCTTGCCTCAGGAGAATATCGTTAGGGTCATGTATTTATCTAATGCACATAAGGATATCACAGTGCTATAATTATGATGAACATATCAATGAATATGAGTTTAGTACATAGAAAGAGGAAAAGGTACAAAACACATCTTTATAATACTGTGAAAAATATTATGGTACATGAATATATAGGATTTCAAAGTATTTAAGCTGGAGGTTTCATGCAATTGTAAGTGAGCTCTTCTCTCTCTGCAATATTATGTCAGTATATTGGAGTTTTTCCATTGGTTTTCATGAGTACATTTATCTTAGACTTTTTGTTTATTAAGAAGATTATTATTCTGCCATTACTAGTTGATACCACAAAAAATATATTGTCTAATCTTAATAAAATGTTGACTTAAGACAATGTTAATATAAATAGTTGATTTGCTCCTTTCATGAAATGAAAAATAGTCATGCATTATTACTCACTGCAGGTGCTTAACCTAGAGTCTAAGAGAAGAAACAGTTAAACTCACTTGTCCTTCTTACCAAATCAGTGACCCAAAAAAGAGGAAATCCCAAGAGAGGATTAGTATAAACTCAGATACAACAGCTAGCCCAACACCCAAAGCCGAGCCTGCATTTCAATCAAAAGCACTAGGACTTACATTCTGACAACAAATGCAGAAATTCAGAGTGTCACCGTGGATGGAAATGGATAAAACATCATGCATGAGTCATCCCATTCCATGGTGTAAAGTAACTGAGGATGTTTCTCAATGTGTCAAAGAATGTGGACTCTGTTCTCCCACCCAGTAGGTGGGGTGCAACAGCTGATGCATCACTGGGTGTGACTGGGTTATGATGCAGAATGAATAAAGTTCCAGCAACACAGTTGCTCGGAGCAGACCTCAGCCAGCCTCACTCCCAGGGAGCGGTGCTTCCCTTCACTTCCCAAGGGAAAAAATAAAAACCAGTAAAATACATACATGGGCTATGTTGTGGAGAAGTAATTTTCTGCCCTTAAGGAGAGGTCTAGAAGACAGATGTATGTGAAACAAATTATACATCTCAACCTCCTTCATTCTTATCTGCAATGAATAGACAGCTTTGTCATACAGCTGCCTGAGGCTAATCCTCCACACTCCCCAAATCTTCTCAGACTACTGCCTGAGTCCCTTTGAAGCCAGGATTTAAACCCTAAAAATAGAAACAGGATTACTGGCTGCAGACTCTGGGAAGAGAAGGAATGTTGTACTATTGCCTGGGAAGGCATGAACCAGGAGAGGAAATGTCAATTTTTTAGAGAAATAGTAAAGTCCAACTTAGCAGTGACTGTGCCGTTCCTGGCTTTCGCACATACTGTAGATTTTCAAAGCTAGAAATTCTGTCATGTCGACTTGAGTCTTCATTTATGAAATGCCTTATTCTCTCCCGGATTGAAATCCATCTTCCTGTGACTTTGTGTGACTGTTAAAGCTGATATAAAATATCCATCACCAGTTCTCCTGGCTCATTTGTAATTGAACTTCCTCGTGGCAAATATATTCTGACCATACTTCTATTATACCACAGATAGAGGTAAGAGATCACTGTTCTGAGTCCAGCAAAGAGATGTCTCTGGCAGATAAGAATTCAAATTATATCCATATATCCATCAACTTACATTGGATACTACCCTATAAACCAATAAGAAAAATGCATCATAAGTTATCAAATGCTTTTTCTATAATTAAGCTACAAAGCATCCTAGCTTAGCAACACAGCACATTGGAAAGCATCATTAGTTTCTTCTTGTGCTTTCATAGATTTGGGTAAATGCAGCTCCCTGTCAGAGCCTAACATTTCAAGAGATTATAGTACTGCACCTTATTAGCTCAGGAAAAGTTAAAACTTCATATCATACTTTGTATTGAATATATATTACTTTCTAACCATCATAGAATAGAAGAATAGTAAATTGATCCACTTTAAATTAGAGACCTTCTATATATATTTATAAACTATGGTCACCTAGATGAACATGGAGTAAAGATTAATAATGCAATTCCATTTAATACTATTATAACTTATAAGGAATGAAACTCTTGCAGGTACCTGGATTGTTAAGACCATAAATGAAGTTTTATTTTACACTCAATCCAGTCGTATTAGGGTGTCATTGCCTCATCCTCACGAACTCAAGTATAGCCATATAATTTCCTTTGACCAAAGAATACACACACATTGTAAAAGTCATTTCTAAGTAGAGACTTTAAATGCTTCCACATGCTCTTTTGACTGTTGTACAATAAATAGTAATATACTAGATACAGACCATATTACAAAGTAGGAGCAATAGTGGCAAAGGAACACAGATCCCAGTCAACTGACTGTCAGTGAAAAACAATAAAATATTTGTTTAGGTGAATAGTATTTGAGGGTTGTTTGTTACTGAAACAGAACCTAGCTCATGCCAACTAATATGTACTTGTTTTTTAACAAGTTCATTGATAGCTTTACAAACTTATGTGTCAAGTTAACATCATACTCGCTGAATATCTTCAAAACCATTGTCATGGTTGGGCACGGCTGTCAACTTGACAGTTGAGGGTTTGAGCTCTGGACACATTTGTGGAGAATTAGTAGTTGAGTTAAGCCCAGAGCGAACCTGAAGGAGATGTGGATAGGACTAGGCCCTGAACAGGTGAATAAAATACAGAGAACTGGTTGAGGAAGTTGGCATCCTTGTGTACACTTGGCCAGACATGCTGGTCTGGCAAGTAAGGATGGTCCCTCTCTCAGCTGTTATGTGGGAATGGTATGGTCAGTTCCCTTAGCCCTGGTGTTGGTGTGAGCTCACCTGTCAAGCTGGACTAAGAACTATAATCAGTAATTGGAAGAGAAAATAAACCTCTTGTTCCTTAAAGCAGTTCAATGGTGATTTATTAGAAACCATGCAAGCAAACTGCAACAGCCATTTACACATCTTAAAAACACTGAGGGGAAATCCTGGCAGGATACAAACAAGAAGAGCCCAGCTGTTCTCTGGCATCTATTGTATGAATATTTTCATGGGAAAAAAATAGTTTTGCAGACAAACTAAGCACATTCTCCCTCAAGTTCTTCACTAAAACAAATCCATTAGGTTTCATGTGATACAAAATAATGCTCATTCTTAGTTCACCAACATGGATTAAATTGTATTATTAAGTTGAATAACATAAATGTTCTTGAAAGCAGACAGAAATAAGTAAATAGGTAGGACTCCAACTTGTCCATATCGCAATTTTTTTGTCTTTGAGTCTTTGAATCCCAGAGGGATTGTTCTGTGATCACTTCGCTTGCCATTAATGTAAACATCTTTACCCATTTGCTTTTTCTCTGGGGTCTATTCTAATTTAAAATTCCTTGCATTCTTATGCTACCTGTACATTTTCCAGGTATGAATTAGAATGTGGGATTTGTAAATGTGTCTTTTTTCTAGAAAGGAAAGGCTAACTACAAAATCCCCCTTCCAAGTTGCATGGTTGAAATCCACAGAATTTCAACTTCACTACAGCAAATTAAGAATACAGCTTTGTATTGCAAGGTCTCCTTAATACTGAGGAGATACATAGTAACTTCAGCATAACAGACATGCAGAGGTGGCTTAGGGTAAAGATTCTCTCAGAAATCTATAAACAAAGGTAAAGTCTAGACATTGCAGACTGCAGCCAGCTATTTTGTAAAAGTAATGGCAACTCTGACATCACATGTCTCCTCCACAGTAGTTTCCTGGTCTCCCCAGAATGTGTTAGTCAAATAATTTAATAATAATAGGAACCTCTCTGTGGATCTGAAGGAAAATTTCATGCTCTTCTACTCATGATTTTTGCTATGATTGCTATTAAAAATGGCATAACTACTATTCTTAGCATTCAGAAACATTCTTCAAGAATATAATGGGAAGCAGAATCTATGTTAGCTGTGTCCTTGGGTGGCATAATCATAACAGAATTGCAACTCTAGAAAGGATAGTGAGGAAGGGTGCTCAAGGTATCAAGAACAGTGTAAGTACTTACGCACGCCAGGAATGAGAGAAGACGCGGAGGTGAAACCTTCAGGGTATTATCACTGAAGTGACATTTCCATACAAGCATGAAAAAAGTACCTTTGGCTACAAGTCACTCGCCAGAATCTCAGGAAAATTCAAGTGAGATTATACTACTCACAACTGAAAACTTCTGTCACAGTGATTCTCCATAGATCTAAAAGCATAAGAAATGTAGCTAAGTTCTGAAAGAAGCAAGCAGATGACCATGGTGTCTGGGTAACAAAGATCAAAAGGAATTTTTGAATCGGAATGAAAGTGCCTTAGCCTAGAAGTCACATGACTCTGCCAAGGGGAGAGATCTGTTACTAACCTTCTACATTGGTCAACTATCACTGTACCAATGTAAGGTAGACAGCATATTGTTGCATCAAAGTTAATTAAAATGAGGCTTAGTTATACTAACTAAGCCAGTTCTTCTTTCTTTCCAGACCTGAGCTCACAAGCACTGACCCACTTCCCTTTAAAATTGCCTATCAGGATCACATTACAAAGTGTAGTTTAATCCTAATGTCCAAGATCACCCTGACCAATTAAATCTAACGCACCATATTAGACCTCAGATACGAACATATTCAAACACTTCCCCAGTGATTCTAATGTGCAAAGCTACAAATTACCATGGCCTTGGCTACAAAGTCAATAGTTACGTGTGTGTGTCTGTGTATAGAGAAAGAGACAGAGAGGAAGCTCAGGATCTCGTGCTTATGTGTAAATGTATGCACACTTGGCCTTTTACCATTAACTTGAGAAACAAAGACAATATGATGCCTGAGGTCATTCCCAGATCAAAATTCCACAGTTCTGTCAAAAAAGTCTATTAAGCTGAATACTTCCTAAAGACCTGAAAACATTTAAGAGAATATGTGGCCTCAATAGGCCATTAATTGTGTGAAGTCATGTTTTTGATAGAATCCTGTATTTTAATGAGTCATCGCAGCGCTTGTCTTCCAATGCCATAACAAGTCCGTTAATGCAATCCCATGAGTGGGTGAAGTAACTGCTTAGTGCTATCTAATGTAACAAATGAGAGAGGACAGGGAGAACTGTGAGTCTATTCCTGTTAGGGGTCTGAGATGACAGATAAGTCATTGCAGTGAAAATTATGTAAATGATGACGCTTGTTATTTTACAATTATAGCATAGTTTTTATGCATTTTCTTCCCAGAAGATCTGTATGACATAAAGCTGCTAGACGGATTCAGCTATGAGATAGATTAGATGCTTGATGGTAAAGAAATAAAATCTGAGACCTTGCAGTAAGAAGGTGTCTGCTAAGATCAATGGAATATTTTCCATATTTAAAGAAGCAATCCGATTCAGAAGGAAATAGAGGAAGGCAGATGAATTAATGATAATGAGCCAGAAATCCACATAGATCTGTGTTAGAAATACTCTTCATGCTGCTGATTGAGTAGAGGACCCAAACAATTTAGGGCAGCAAGATGTCTATTTCTTCTTACAATTCAATTATAGTTCACCACATGGCAGGAGAGTTCATACCAACATCAGGAGTTAAAAGAACAGCATTTCCACAGAAAATTCTGAGAGAAGAGCTTACTGTTTCTCTTCTGGCATGCTTGTATGCTAAGGTGTGTCAATGTTTGCCAAAATATTGAAATATTTGTCTCCATCTTATCCATCTGCCTATGAGTCTTGACACCTCAATTAGATAATTGCCACAGGCCTGCTCAGGACTTGACATAATTAAATTATTCTTCAAAGGTGCTCCTAAAGGCTCAGGCCTTGATCGTCTGTTAGTTGACACTTGCATCTAAACAGTACAGTTTATAATTTGAAAAATAACTCCTCAGTAGAGACAAATTAAGTCATAGGAGAAAGGAGGAAAATTCATTTCTGTTTGTAAAAAGAAGAGACCAGACAAGCTGAGAGGAACTTCATACTTACAAAAAAAAAAATACTTTTAAGAGACAGCATCCTTCTCTGTAGGCCACACTGCCCTGGAAGCCATTGTGTAGCTCAGGCTACCACTGCATTTGTGAGATCCTCTTGCCTCTCTTTCTAGGTACTGGGTTTTTAAAATACCTGCTGCCCAAAGATGGTTCACCTACACAACTTCTAAGTTTCCCACTTTACTGCAGGTTTGAGGGCCACACCTCCACAGCACCATGCTCAAACTGGAGCATCCCAGCACATGCTGAAGCTAGAGGACCATATCCCATAGCATCATTGTACTGTGAGGGAGGCAGAAGTGCTCATGAAGAAGGTCAGACTTTACACCTAATCACAAGCACTCTTTCTAGCTATCTCTCCATGACTCTCCACAGGAACTATTCATACAGAGTAGGTCAGAAGGTGATCTGGATTTCACTATGCCTATATGTCTTAGTTATGGGCATTAATGCTAAATTTCTAATAAAAGACATCAGGTCCTCTGATCATTTTTTTTTTTGTCAGTGTTGCCATCTTAGTAAGGAATCAAGCACTGAAAGGTACTCAGCTTAGCACGAGTTTTTGGGTTGCTATTAGTTCTTTCTGTTAAACAGCATTATGCATGTGTGAAAGGGGGACTTCTGACATAATGTTAAGTTTATCTCACTTTGTGTCAAATAAACCCATCCCAATGAGATTTATCTATGAACATCATTACCAATCTTTCAAGATAGGAAGTGAATAGGAAAAAAGTGACATGAAAATCATGAAAGGGAAAGAGTTAAAAAAAATAAATGGAGGACAGGAAAAGGAAAAAGGAAACAAAGCAGTAAAGACCTAGAAGCATGAGGAAGGGTGTCATTCAAGGGCACAGTCATGGCCACTGTATAAAATAGCCTAACCACATCTGGAAGACTCTAGTTTAATTCAGAAAATATCTACAGAGTACCAACCAACAGTTGTTCTCATTAGAGTGAGGAACATAATAAATAGACTGTAAAGTCTGCTCCATTATTTGAGGATCTCACAGCCCCTTAGGATTAATACACATGCAACCACTCACACATTGAATTGACAAACTACTTCTGCAGGAAGTAATATGTACCAGTAATCACTATAAAGGTTTAGTCTGCAAAAAAGCAATATAATGCCACACATTTAATGCCAACAATAATAATAAAATGTCACAGGAGTGAGAGAAAAGAATGATAGTTTCTATGATAAGGTCATGGAAAAGTGCTAACAATGTCTTTGGTACCAGCACTGGTTCTCACACATACAAGCAGTGTGACTTGAACAAGGTCAAAAACTACCATCATCCACTGTAATATTGTTAAATGACATGGATTTTCTTTATCCTCTGACTATTCTAATAATAGCACTGCACAGGCACATTCACAGATTAGAAACCACTGAAAGAACAATCCTGCTCTCTCCACTACCACAAGGATGACTTGGTCAAGTTTTCCAAATGTAAGACCAGTGTGCAATCAAACCACCTCTGCTAGAGACTCAAGATTGAGTCCCAAAGGAATGCAGAGAAGAAATTAAATACCTGATGCCTGTCCACTAAATACAATGGTGGCAAGCAAGACAAGATATGGGACTATGTTGTCAGGCATACTCACCCACTATTAACATCTATTGCTGACTTTGGCACATTGAAAGGAGAAAATGTAAACTAATCACTGTGTAGCAGCATTTTTACCTCTACACACTTACTTCCAGTCTTGGAATTTTTAATATTATATTCCTTAATTCCTTTCTTTGCAGTGAGGAGAAAGTGAAATTGAAAGATTTTATGAGGTTGCAGAACTAGGTATCTAGTTGTATCCACCACTCAAGGATTCTTGATTCAGGAGTAAGGGATCAGGTTTACACAGGAGAGTAAAAACAGGGTGGTGTCTTGTGGGTGGACTTGTGCTTCCATTCAAGGGAAAATGAGATGCTGGATAAGCAAGAAGAAAAAGGCCTCAGAGAACAAAAGTGCAATGTGACAGAAGATTGACTAAAAAGCTAACTTATTTTTCAATATCAATAACCCACCTGTTATTTGAAAGGAGATATTGAATTTAAGGGAAATAAATCCTATGTTTATGTTTTTGCATCAAAAAGAGAGTTAGATTTTCTGTCATAAAAGGAAACTTTCTTCTCTGCATCTAAAATATTACCCGTTCGTGACTAAATAACCAATAAATAGTTGGAAACAAGTAAATCTCAAGAGGCCCTCAAGATACAGCCTGGATGCTTGTGCTAATAAGTCTAGTCTGAAAGCAAAACTGGCACTCGCAGAAGGAAATTGCTCTGAGAAATTCCCATTTCTACACAATGCATCTGGCGCCCCTCCACAACTTCAGTGTTTTTTGCTTATCCAAACCACTATTATTGTCTAAGTTGGCTTTTTATTACTTTCACCAGTACCTGAGATAATCAACTTTTAAAAAGAACTAAGAGTTACTGGCTCAGAGCATTGTAAACTCTAGTCCATTATCAATTGGACCCATTACTTTAGGGTTTATGATCAAAAACAGTGCACCATGGCAGAAGCACATGGTGGAGTACAGCAGACCTCACAGCCACGAAGTAAAGAAAGAGAAAAAGGGGAAAGAGTGAAGACCTATAGTCTGTCGCCTCACGGTCATAACTTTCTATGACCTAAAGACCTCCCAGAAGGCCCAACCCCTTAAAGGCTTCATAATGTCCCAATCACAATTCCCTGGGGAACAATCCTTTAACACGTGGATATTTAGAGAACATGTGAGATCTAAGTTACAGCAACCATATAATGAAATATGAATATAAAATGTCAATATACATTCGTTAAGAATTTCAAAAAATCTTTTAAATTTTACCTGTGGGTTCAATCTAAGCATTGTTCAGGATCATACTGACTCTTTGGCAAAACTGGAATCAGAGCAACCCCTCTCTCCTCTTCCTGCCACATGCTGGTAAAAGCTCACCTGGAGGCCACTGTGAACACTATATGCCATGGCATAGGGAAGAAGTGAGGGAAAACTTATAACTCTCATTGCGATTCAACATGCTTCTTGTACCAGAGTTTCAATAACTCATCTCCTGTACAGATCAGCTGTTCACTATTCATATCTTTAATCATGTGATATCCAAATATGACCACATATGTATGTATCATCTGTCTATCTCTACTGAGCACTAAAAATGAGAGGAAGTAAACAGGCAATAAAATAGAACATAGAAACTAAATTAAAAAAAGGTATGTCTCAGATCATTAAAGTGATTTGTGTCTATATGAAAAAGCTTGTTCACTTCTTACTAACTTACAAATGGATTGAATGATGCCTACAAATTTCAGTAACTTTCCTAGCACAGAAGTGACCAATGGACTAACAATTCACCCTCATATGTACTGCTTTAATAATTTGCACTTAAAACGACTTTGGAAATGAGTCCTAAATTATTTTGGTAAATGTTTCCCTACCTGGTATACAGCACACGTTTTTTTTTTTTTTTTTTTTTTTTTTTTTAATTGCAGTGATAAACACCTTACAAAAGAAATTTAAGAAACAAAGGGTTTATTTTGCTCATAATTTGAGGATACAATTCATCATGGCAGGTAAAGATCGGTGGCAGGAACATGAGGCAGCTGATCACATTTAATTCTGTCAGGAAGCAAAAAATAATGGACGTTGGTATTCAGATCACTTTTTCTTTTATCCCATCTAGGACCCTAGCTCATGGAATAATGACATCCATATTTAAGGTGTGTCTTTCCACCTCAATTACCCTAATATACAAATTTTCTTATAGATATGCCGACAAGCTTGCCTCCTGAGTGATTCTGCATCTATAAAGTATGCTTACATATATTAAAACTGTTTCTGGGGGCTGGAGAGGTGGCTCAGGGGTTAAGCCTCTGCCTTGCAGGCGGAAGGTCCTGAGTTCGGATCCTAGACCCCACGTATAGACTCCGGGCAGAAGCGGGGACGGCCTGCGTTTCTGGTCCTGGTAGGGCGGAGCCTGGTGGGGCAGAGTAAACAAGGAAGAGGTGGAGACAGTCCATGGTGGTTCCCGAATTCGCCCGTGGTTCTACACACACACACACACACACACACACACACACACACACGCATATACGCACAATTGAATAAATAATAAAAAAATTTTTAAAAAAAACCGTTTCTGCTATTCTCACAAAATTCCCAAAGAAAATAATTAAAGGAAGATAGGGTTAATATGGACCATAGTTTCAGAATTTCCAGTGCACTAATTCCATGACCTTAGGCCTCAAGTGAAGTTGTATGTCATGGCAGGGGGAGTCTGTGAGGGGAGGGGAAAACAGCTTATTTCACAGTAGACCATAGAAGAGAGAGGGGGAAGAAAAAGTAAAGAGAAAAAGGAAGAGAGAGATGGATGAAGAAAGGAAAAGAAAGGAAGGAGAGAGACTTTATCCAGGAATTATCAGTGGACTGATACACAAAAGTGAACAGCACCCACAAAAATCACCTCTCAGAACAACTGTCAGATAGGTTCCAAAACTTCAACACAAGAACCTTCAGAAACGTTTTATGCCCAAATCGCAATGTACTCTATTTTAGGTTTCTTCTCGTTGCTTTGACAAAATACCAAGCAACTTAAGGAAGGAAGGCTTTCATTTTACTCATATTTTACCAAGTGCTGCAGTTCATCACAGTGAGTATGCGAGTAGATTGCGAATGCGGCTGCTCATATTACATATCATTAAGGTACATGAGAGCTGGTTGCTAGTCTATTGACTAACTTGTGCTGTTCATACTGTATAAGACAGAAAGCAGAGAAAGAGAAATTCTCATGCTTCACTCGCTTTCTCCTTTTTATTAGTAGGCATCAAAGTCCGTGAAATCATGCTACCCAAATTGAGTACTGACCTATCAAGCAAACAGTTAACATTAACTATGACATGCCACAACTAGGCAAAAGCTAGAAAATCTATTCTATTTTTGTTATGACTTCTTGGTTTTTTCATTCCTTGATCTGCATATGCAGATCTCTGATAATGAGAGCACCAGCACTAAGTACCTCAGCCCACTGAACAGTTTTGCATGACCTGACCCCAAAGTTATAGTGCGTTTTCTGAGGTGCCATATAAACATGTAAAACCAAAGCTTCCTACTCCATTGTGAAGAAACCTGCTTGTTTTTGCATTCACGTGTTCTCGAACTTCTCATAATCTCTGATATGCAGATTCTGCTTCCTCAACAGAAATTCATTGCCTTTTATCCTTAATAAAATTCCAAAATATTTTGTGCTTCTAAAATTTCTTTGTCATTTTTTTTCTCTAGTCATGGAGAACTTTTGTTATTGCAAATACATTGAAAAAAAGCACTGGACTAGGAAAGGGAAGATGTTAGTTAAATCACGTTTCTATATGTTCTGATACTATAGGAATATCACTAATTATGCATCATATTCATGGAATGATTGATGAATTAACAACTGCACGAATTATGTCACAATTTACTAATCTACTTTGCACAAATCAGTATCATTTGAAAACTTGGTTGTCATTTCTATGATGAGTGCTATAATCTATAAAGTCAGGATTAAAAGAAATTTCAGGTACTTGCACTGTGCCAATTTGAAGCTCCGCAGAGAATGGCATAGATATAATTTAGCCTATAATCCCTCATGTTATTTTGGAGAAAAACAGGGATTCACTAATATCAACAGCCCAAAGCCACACAGTGAGAAGGTAACAGAACTAATTTTCAATCTGTTTGTCTTCAAAGTTAAAGCTCCTGCCCACCCTCTTTCAACACTTATTATTTTTCCAGTTATTTATCTCTCCATGGCTCCATGTTACCAATTTGCATTTGGTTTAGGTGGCAGAATGCATTGAATCCCAATATCTTCACATGTTTATAAATGTCTTTTCTAAAAAGGACTCAAAATTCAAAAATGGTGGGGGAATCATTTCCTATAGTCAATAGACCAAAGGATTAGTTATATCACAAGAGACCGGGATGAGTGTCTCAATATTAAAAAAAGTCCTTCACAATATTCACTGAACCCTTCAGAATTCTTTGCAAATGAGCATTTTAAACTCTGCAGAGTTATTCATCACATTTCAAAAACCTTCCCCTTTTCTCAGGAGCTCACTGGAAGTCTAATTATTCAAATGCTGTGACATACATGTGTATTTCCAAGTAATCTCTTAAGAATGTCCTGCACCTGAGCAGCAAAACTGCAAAAGAAAATCAACAAACCACAATCCTGAACTTCAGAGACTCTATATCAATCACCTAGAACTAGGCCAGACTAATCTCCTCCCATCCTGAAGCTCAGGGAAATTTGCAGAAGAGGGGGCAGTAAGAGTGTAAGAGCAACAGGATGGGAGGAGCAATGATTTGCAAGATACTCCACACAGTTAGGGACAAAGCAATCATAACTGGACTTTGCATGCCCTGCACAATGTCCAACACACTATTGACCTCCAAAGTCTAGCATCTGCTGAAGGCACCAAGATCCTTGGAGGCAAGGGATTGGCAGCCACAGTAGTGTTCCTATGCTTAAGGAGAACACAGGAAAGGGTTCAGGGAAATGCCACTGGGTCCTTGTACGTCATCGGAGAGGAGGGCCCAGAGGAGAGTCAGGGATGCACATTAAAGGACTCTCTGGGGTTTTCTTAATGAATGTGGAGGGGCCCGTATTGGGTGCATATATGGTCAGTATTGTGAAGTCTTCCTGGTGAATTGTACCTGTGACTAAAATGTAGTATCCATCCGTGTCTCTTATAATTTTCTTTGGTTTGAAATCCACTTTGTCTGATAGCATAATGGCTACCCCTGCCTGTTTTCTGCTTCCATTTGCTTGTAGAATTGTTCACCAGCCTTTTATTTTTAGAGCGTGCCTATCTTTTGTGGTGAGATGGGTTTCCTGCAGGCAGCAGATTGATGGATTGTGATTTTTAATCCAAGTTTGTAATCTGTGTCTCTTGATCGGTGAATTAAGTCCATTAACATTTAGTGTTATAATGGAGAAACTATTGTTAATTCCAGACATTTATTATGTTTAGTAGCTTTTATAAGTATATTGCTTCGCTTTTAATGGTGTTATATTTGCCTTCTGTTCTCCTGGATATGCCTGTTTTTTTTCTTCACGCTTGAGTATCAGTTCTAGCATTTTTTGAAGGCCTGGTTTGGTGGACATGTATCCCTTCAAGTTGTCTTTGTGCTGGAAAATTTTTCTTTCTCCCTCGATCATGACGGATAGTTTTGCAGGGTAAATCAGCCTGGGTTGACATTTTTGCTCCTTCAATACTTGAAGTATGTCTCTCCAAGCTCTTCTTGCTTTTACTGTTTCGACTGAGAAGTCATTTCTTATTTTAATAGGTTTACCTTTAAAAGTGACTTGTTTTTTTCTCCCTTGAAGCTCTCAGCACCAATTCTTTATCTTGAATGTGGAGTGTTTTAACTATTATTTGCCGTGGCGTGCTACTATTTTGGTCATATCTGTTTGGGGTGCGGAATGCCTCTTGTATATGGATGGGCCTCTCTTTTTTTAGATGAGGAAAGTTTTCCTTGATGATCGTTTGAAAAATTTCCTCAGGGGTGGTATTTTGAGATTCTTGCTCTGGTATTCCATGAATACGCATGTTAGGCTTCTTCAGGATGTCACATATCTCTTGGATATTTCTCTCCAGTATCTTTTTGGCTTTAACAACCTCTTCCATTGAGCTGGTTAGTACTCCTACTTTATCTTCAAGGTCTGAAATTCTGTTTTCTGCTTCGTTAGTTCTGTTGATAAGACTCTCTGTGGCGTTCTGGGTTGAAGATAACTTGTCTTTTAGCTCAGTTTTAAACTCTGCTTGAGTTTGTTTTAACTGCTCTATGCCACTTTTTGTTTCTTGCACTGTTTTTCTCAACTTCTCCAGATGTCTGTTGTGTTCCTTTTCAAAGAGATTGATTCGATTATGTAATTGCTCCCTGATTTCCTCTTTCATAGTATTGAACATGGTAATGATCATATTTTGAAAGACTTTATCCTGGGTGAGGCTTTCTTGGCCTTTTTCCGCCGGTTTGTTCTTGTTGGAGTCTAACATTATGGGATTAATTTCTTCAGTGGGAAATTTGTTTACTTGAGTGTTGCTTCTAATGGATTTGCACTTTGACATTGGCATTGTCATTTTAACTCTTAAGATCTCTCAATTTCACTAAACTGAAAAATTTGGCCTTGGGTCATGGTGGGCGGCGCAGGCGGAGACTTACCTAGGTCGCGGGGTGAGACCGGCTGGACGGTGCTCAGGTCTCGACCAGCGGAGCGGGGTGGGGTAAAGGGAGGATGGGGGAGTCGGCATGGAGCTATTCAACCCGAGGGCAGCTGGGGCGGGGCCCGTGCGCAGGGGGAGGTCCTCCTCCTCCCTCGGCCCCACACGCCCCAAACGATAATTCATGGGGACTTCAACACCGCCCTCTCAACATGGGATAGATCAACAGGTCAAAAGCTTAACAGAGACACTTTGGAACTTAATCAAACCCTGAAAGAAATGGACCTCACAGATCTCTATTGAACTTTTCACCCACGCACCAAAGAATACACATTTTTCTCAGCTGCACACGGAACTTTCTCCAAAATAGATCACATATTGGGCCACAAAATGAATCTACACATATACAAGAAAGTTGAAATTCTAACCTGTGCCCTATCAGACCACCACGGCCTAAAGCTGGACATCCACAACACATCAAACAAGAGAAAATACACTAACTCCTGGAAACTTAACACTATGATGCTGAATGAGAACTGGATTCAGGAAGAAATTAAAAAGGAAATTCAAGATTTCCTGAAAGTGAATGATAATGAAAATACAACTTACCAAAATCTCTGGGACACAATGAAAGCTGTTCTAAGAGGTAAGTTCATAGCTCTTAATGCCTACATCAAAAAAATGGAAACATCAGAAATAAACAACTTAACAATGCAGCTTAAAGCTTTAGAGAAACTAGAGCAATCTGATCCCAAAAGTAGTAGAAGAGAGGAGATTAGCAAAATAGGGGGAGAAATATCTGAAATCGAGATTAAGAAAATGATAGAAAAAATCAACCAGTCAAAAAGCTGGTTCTTTGAAAAAATCAATAAGATTGATACACCCCTAGCTAAATTAACCAAAAGCAAGAGAGAGAAAACCCAAATTAACAAAATTAGAAATGAACATGGAGTTATCACTACTGATACCCAAGAAATCCAGAGAATTATAACATCATATTTCAAAAACTTATACTCTGTGAAGTTTGACAACACAAAAGAGATGGATGAATTTCTAAGTAAACACAACTTACCTAAATTGAATCAGGAAGTTGTGAATTATTTAAATAGTCCTATAACATATAAGGAAATTGATGAAGTAATCTCGAATCTTCCCACCAAAAAATGTCCTGGACCAGATGGATTCAGCACAGAGTTCTACCAGACATTTAAGGAGTTAATAACACCAATACTCCTTAAACTGTTCCATCAAATAGCAAAGGAAGGAACACTACCAAATTCCTTCTATGAGGCTAATATCGTTTTAATCCCAAAACCTAATAAAGATTCACTTAAAAAAGAAAACTATAGGCCGATCTCCCTGATGAACACAGATGCAAAGATTCTCAACAAAGTCTTAGCAAATCGGATTCAAAACATATTAAAAAGATCATTCATGGGGACCAAGTAGGCTTCATCCCTGGCACACAAGGTTGGTTCAACATATGCAAATCAATAAATGTAATTCATCATGTAAACCAGTCCAAAGTCCAAGACCACATGATACTCTCGATAGATGCAGAAAAAGCTTTTGACAAGATCCAACAGCCTTTTATGATCAAAACGCTAGAGACACTAGGAATGGAAGGAACCTTTATCAATATAATAAAAGCTGTATACAACAAGCCCAGAGCAAGGATTATGCTCAATGGGGAACAATTGGAAGCATTCCCACTTTGATCAGGAACTAGACAAGGCTGTCCACTCTCACCACTTCTATTCAATATTGTACTTGAAGTCTTAGCTGAAGCCATAAGACAAGAAAAGGACATAAGAGGGATTCAAATCAGCAAGGAAGAAGTCAAGCTATCTCTATTTGCAGATGACATGATCTTATACCTGAGGGATCCCAAAAACTCCACCAGGAAGCTCCTGGAACTAATTGAGAAGCTCAGCAGGGTGGCAGGATACAAAATAAATGTGCAAAAATCAGAGGCCTTCCTATATGCCCAGAATGAAAGAAGTGAAAAAGCCTTGAGAGAAACAATCCCATTTACTATAGCCCCTAAAAAAATGAAATACCTTGGTATAAACCTAACCAAGGAGGTAAAAGACCTTTACAATGAAAACTTTAAAACCCTAAAGAAAGAAATAGCAGAAGACACCAGAAGGTGGAAAGACCTCCCATGTTCCTGGATTGGTAGAATCAACATTGTAAAAATGACCATCCTACCAAAGGCAATATACAAATTCAATGCTATACCAACTAAAATCCCAAAGCAATTCTTTAAAGAAGTTGACCAAATAATCTCAAAATTCATATGGCGGCACAAAAGACCCAGGATAGCAAAGACAATCCTGAGTAACAAAAACACTGCTGGAGGTATTATCATACCAAACCTTAGTCTATACTACAAATCCATAGTTATAAAAACAGCCTGGTACTGGATACAAAATAGACACACAGATCAATGGATAAAGGTTGAAGACCCAGATATAAGCCCACAAAATTACAGCCATTTGGTCTTTGACAAAGGGGCCCAAAGAATCCAATGGAAAAAGAACAGCATCTTCAACAAATGGTGCTGGCAAAACTGGATCTGCACATGCAGAAGATTAAAGCTGGGCCCGTACTTGTCACCAGGTACAAGACTTAATTCCAAATGGATCAAGGACCTTGATATCAGGCCAGAGACTATAAAAACCATAGTTGAAAGGATAGGGAACTCCCTCGAGCTGATTGGGCTAGGCCAACACTTCCTAAACAGACATCCAATGGCACAGTCACTGCTACCAACTCTCAACAGTTGGGATCTTGTGAAATTAAAGAGCTTCTGTTCAGATAAAGAGATTATAATGCGAGCTCAAAGGCAACCCACAGAATGGGAGAAAATCTTCACTAACCACACATCTGATAGAACTCTGCTGTCCAGAGTGCATAAAGAACTTAGAAAACTAAACACCAAGGAAACCAATGGCCCAATTAAAAAATGGGCCCTGGAACTTAAAAGAAACTTTACCAGGGATGAAATTAAAATATCTAACAAATATCTGAAAAAATGCTCCACTTCCTTAGCCATCAGGGAAATGCAAATCAAAACTTCCCTGAGATATCATCTCACCCTGGTCAGGATGGCAAAAATCCACAATACAAACAACAACAAATGTTGGAGAGGATGTGGAGAGAGGGGAACTCTCCTACATTGCTGGTGGTAATGCAGGCTCATACAGCCACTCTGGCGAGCCGTCTGGAGATTCTTAAAGAAATTAAAGATTGAAATTCCATATGACCCTGCTATTCCACTTTTGGGAATAACCCCCCATACAGCAGAGGTTCACCTCGATAGCACAAGCACGACCATGTTCACAGCACTGTTTACAATAGCAAAGTCATGGAATCAGCCCAAATGTCCAACAGTTGACGATTGGATAAGGAAACTGTGGTACATCAATACAATGGAGTACTACTCAGCCATCAAAAATGATGAATTACTGGAATTTGCTGGGAAACGGATGTCATTAGAAACAATTATATTAAGTGAAGTATCCCAACCCAGAAAATTAAGCGCCGTATTACTCCCTAATAGGTGGCTCCTAGGAGCAAACCCACCCACCCCACCTAGAGACAGTAATTGCAAGGATTATGAACAGGAGGGATGGGGTAGGAGGGCCACACCAGAAACAAGGAAAGAAGGGACCATGTTACAGCAGGGAAAATAGGCCTCCACCAAGGACCCAAATAAGTAATGAGACATCTGATTAAGTTCACAGACTTTTGTTCCTGATCATTTACTACTGAGGTGGTGTGATCTCACCAGAAGAGGAGGGCATATAGTCTGGCAGACAAAAAGTAACCATTTTGCAAATGGGTGATAGACCCCTCCCTTAGTATGGTTTCCCACTTTTATTACATCTACCTTTGAATGTGCTTTTATCACAAGACTCTTAACAGCTTTTTGTCTCTGGCCAGGGGGTGACATACAATGCCCACCAGGATGGAGTGAAGGGCATTGCGGGAGCAGCAAAACTGCAAAAGAAAATCAACAAACCACAATCCAGAACTTCAGAGACTCTATATCAACCACCTAGAACTAGGCCAGCTTAGTCTCTCCCCATCTTGAAGCTCAGGGAAATTTGCGGAAGAGGGGGCGGTAAGAGTGTAAGATCAAAATGATGGGAGGAGCAATGATATGTAAGATACTCTATACTAGTTAGGGCTGAAGCAATCATAATTGGACTTTGCATGCCCTGCGCATTGTCCAACACACTGTTGACCTCACAAAGTCTAGCATCTGCTAAAGGCACCAAGATCCTTGGAGGCAAAGGATTGGCAGCCACAGCAGTGTTCCTATACCTAAGGGGAACACGGGAAAGGGTTCAGGGAAAGGCCAATGGGTCCTTGTACGTGATCGGAGAGGAGGGCCCAGAGGAAAATCAGTCATGCACAAGAAAGGACTCTCTGGGAATTGGGGCGGAAGGCACTGGGGGATGGGGAGGGAGAGGGGTGGAGAGGGGGAGCAGGGGGTACGGGGGGAGGAGGAGGGAGGGAGGGAACTGGTGTACCTAATAAGTTTGTATGAGCTGAAATTAAAAAAAAAATAAATAAAGGACTCTCTGGGAATTGAGGTTGGAGGCACTGGGGGATGAGGAGAGAGGGGTGAGGGGAGGGGGAGCAGGGGGTTCGGGGGGAGGAGGAGGGAGGGAGGGAACTGGTGTACCTATTAAGTTTGTATGAGCGGAAATAATAATAAAAAATGTTAAAAAAAGAATGTCCTGCATCCATGTTTTTCTGCTGCTGGAAGAGTGGAATTCAGCAGCTGTTTGCTGTGATGCTTCTTAGAAGGAATAAAGCTCACTATGCAGTGCTTCCTCTTCTCTGTGTTTGCCCAACAAGTCACGGTACGAAAGAGTGGCATGCGCTACTTTCAGAGCATGTGCTCCAAATGCCCCAGATATAATATGGAGATGATTTCATGATTACTTTTGAAACTTCCTTATCTCTGCTTTTCCTTTTATCTGAAGGAGTTTGGGAAAAGAAGGAAGTTATGCTATTCATTTGAAAAGGAGATTTAACAAAAAAATAGTCACAGATGCTTTATAATTTCCTATTAAAATTTTACTTACATAAAGACCAGTGAATTTCTGAACATATTGAGATCAATTATGAGAAAATTTTCCCTACAATGTCTCCATAACTAACTAAACTCAGCGGCCACTTGTTCCTGTCACCCCATTCCATTTGACTCAAATCTAGCCCCCAGTGGCTAGGCTGTCTTCCTTATATTATTAACTTTAAAATGATAGTGCCTCTCAAGATATCCCAATATCAAGAAGGGTCAAGTATCATTTAATAACCATAACCACCCAATGGGGGAAAAACACAAAGAGAATGACATGAAATAAGATACATTCTGGAAGGCACATTCAGTAACAAAGATTAAAATAAAAAAGTACTCATAAAATGCCCTTTTCAAGAATCAGAAATTCAACTAAATAGAGCACCTCGTTTCCCAAGAAATCTGACTGATCATATGTTCCAGAGCATTTCATACTTGAATTCACAAGGTCAGGAATATCCTGCTGTCACTGAGGTTAATTTTAGGTTGATTCATGTATAAACAGGTATTACAGGGAAACCAGGCCAAGTGTTCCTACAGAAAGCCAGTGGAACTTTATGGTTGTTCTGCTCACATAGTGGGAGGCAAGAGGGAAGGGACCATAAAAAAAGCATAAAGGCCTCTGGGGTCAAATGTCAAGTTCTATCAGGTTCAGTGCACAGGGCTGCACTTATCCAACCTGACTGCTTTGTAGCAGGGAGCACAGTGCCACGAGCCAGCTGTAAATAGCCTTTTTGGTGGTTCACCAGCCTGACCTTCAAAATCATGTCCATGACATTTATCACAAGCTTAAAAGTTCCATGCCAAAAAATTTTAACTATGTAAGCATTGAAATGGCAACTAATTACATCAAAGTTTGAATCTTAAATCTCAATCTATTCCCACCATTAAATTTTAAAATCCTGTAATTTTATAGTCAAGAAAGGATGCTCCAAGAAGGGGGGGGAAGGGAAGGAGCACTGGGAGAAAGGGAGGGAGTGGGGGAAAGGAAAGAGAAAAAGGGGGAAGGAGCAAGGGGATCCAAGGAGGGGTGAAGGGAGGGAGGGGAATGGAGTGCTTATCAACTTTGTATGAGTGGAAGAAATAAATAAAAAATAAAAAAGAACTTGGAAAGAAAAAGAAACAGAAAAAAATGCTTTATTCTTTCATGACACCAAAGTATAGCAACTGAATTTTAAGTCAAAGCTAGGACACTAAATATTATTTTTTCACATATAAATAGACTTTAAGAAAAGTCATAGAAAGCTTACTTTGTCAATATTCAATATCCATTCCATGAGGTAGAGGTTTTTTTTCTGTATGTATTTTCTATTGATTTTACATTCATAGAATCACACATTCACACATAATGCAATTAAGAAAATAAAATATATAGTGTCCTTTTTTCCTAAATAACAGCATTTTAAAAGCCAAAGTTAGCTGCTCTCTTTCCTTTGTAGAATCATAAACCATGCATTGCCCTCTAAATAAGACAGACAACTGGCATAATAGGTTACATTTTGTAAAAGTAGACTACATCTTAGCAAGAATGAAACAAAAAGCTCCACCTTTCCCTTATGAAATCAAGGATTAACCCTCCCATGGACTGTAACCAGTTCCTTCTGATGTATGTTTATTCTGGTTGTAACTTTCAAAATAGGTGACGAGCAAACCCATAGGCACTTTCTAATGCTTTGTATATGACAATCTACAGGCAGCTGCATCTCCAGGAAATCTTGTCTTTATCACCATCTGCATCCTTCAATACTCCACCAGTATTTAACAAGTATTTGCTGAACATTGGCCCCTTTAAAATCACAAAGTTGCATATGTGATTGAAAACACAACTCTACAAAGACAGAGGCCTTCTATAGGGTGACTATCTAGCAGTAGGAGGCTGGACAGCTAGAAGCAAATCTATCCTGAGCTTCTTCAGGCAGCTGGAAACTGAAACGGGACCTTCACTCTTCAATGAAGCAATGAAGGCCTGGCTGACACTTGTACTTCACACCGGGCAGCTGCCCCACTAAGTGGGACAGCAGACTAAGGCAATTATCCAGGTGACTCATGGAAATAAGCCATTTTTAGCTGAACCACCTAAACAGCTCAAGCTAAAGTAGGTTGATACCTGGGTTATTCAGGCAAAAGCAGGTTGTTTCGTTTGACTGTTCCAGTGGGGTGTGGAAGTAGATGTCAGCTGAGCCAAGGGTCAGCAAGAAGCACTTTCGGGCCCCTTCCACTGCTTCATATGACATGACAAGTGGGCTTCATAAACCATTGCACGAAGAAAGAAATTCACATTCTAACTGTGTCTTATTCTACTACATGCACAGAGATGTAGTCTTAACTTGAAACCAAGAGCTTTATTCATAAAAAAATATATCATCAAACAGCAGAGAAGAAACTTTATAGAAATCTGACAATCCCTATCCATGTTGTCCATGCAAAGGGAAAGATCTCAATAGGCAGCACCTCCCTGGGGGGACTGATGAGAGTTAATGCTAATTGGGTTGGCAGGAGGTGACAAATTCCTCAGTGGTCTACCCATTGATGCAGGACTCATGCTCCAGTAAGTACTTGGGCACATGTTATCAAAGACAACCTAGATGAAACTCAGTGGGCCACACATAAGAAAAGACATAAAAATAGGAGGAAAGAAGAAGAGTTTGTAATGGGAAAGGAAGGGGGAGGTGGGATGGGATTAAGATGTGAAATATCATAACTTCACTCTATTCACATATGAGACACCAGAATAATGATAAAAAGGAAAAACATTTAAAAAAATGCTCACAATCCATGATGGGTCAATGACTCGACTATTAAAACAGTGTCAGCTAAAGAGTCTGGATCCCCACATTCCCAATACAATGACCCATGGGTATGGGACTCAGCCTGTAATTCCAGCCTGGAAGACGTACACAGGTAATTCTCAGAGCAAGCTAGCTAGCAAGACTAAAATTCTATTGGTGAACTCTGATTTCAGTTAGAGACTTTCCTCCAAAGGATAGCATGGAGACTGAGGAGATTGTTCAGTGGAGAAGGAACGAGAACAGCAGTGTATAGACAGAGCAAAAAGCATACAAAAACTCAGCAATCACTGCAGCTCCTGCATGTAATCCTAGCACTTAGGAGGAAAAGACAGGGAATCTCCAAAGACTATCCCATCTTTGAACATTTTGTTCAGTTGAGAGCCATGGAACAAGTGACTCATGTCAACTTTGGGCTTTGACATACATATACATTCACCCACACAGGTATACATAACACACACACACACACACACACACACACACACACACACACACATGCACGCACATACACAAAGGATTAAGAGGAAGTATGATCAAGGATGCTTCCTGATATAACCTGAGGCCTCCACATTTACACACACTCATCCACCACCCACAGACACATGAACTTACATGCATACATGCGTGCACCCACACACACGCTGCCACACACATACATATGAAAATGAAGAGAAAAAGAAAAAAATGTGAAATCTTGACACTCCAAGTAATAAAATGTCCCCCACAGACATTTGATCCTTTATCAAAGGATGAAAGCATAAACATCACAGCAAAAATTTCCGGGGTTTGTAGAAACAAACATTTAAGCTCAGTTGTTGAATACAGTGCTGTTTCCTTGTTGTTACATGCTATGATCTGAACCATCTGAACCACACACCCTAGCTAAGCGATGGCTGACCTTCCTGTAAGATCTGTGCTAGCCAGAGCTTCTCCATCCTACAGTCTCACAACAAGCTTTGTGCGCTTAGGAAAAGCTATTTTCCTAGACATCCAGGCTATTTCCTATCTGTGCCAGGAGCCATTTTTGCTTCATTGGTGTTCTGGTTTAAATGTGAGTTGTCCCCCAAGGCTCATGGGTTTGTCCCAAGCTGATGTTAATGTTTGGAAAGGTTGGGGCACCTCTAGGAGATGAAACTTTGTGGGAGGACGATATATCCCCAGAGGCGGGCTTTGAGGTGAGGTAGCTCCTCCTTGCTTCCTCTAGCAATATGTTTTTACAGTTGCTATTTCCTCCTCTGGGTCTGTGATGATGGCTTTGACATGAATTTCCTGTAGCTTCTGCTGCCTGTCGTGCTTTTCTGCCATAGTGGACTCTGGAATTGCAAATGAAATAAATCTCCATTTTCTCCCTTAAGCCAGTTGCCTGAGTGCTGTCTCACAGTAGCAGAAAAAAAAAAAAAAACAACCACAACAATTGGCTTTGGATGCTCCTTGTTTCATCCGCGTCCACTGTCTCAAAACCATAGGCTTTACCAAAGACTGCAAATTGAAAAGTGCTGTGTATCCCTTATATTAGTTACAACAATGAAACATGACACTAGAGCATAGAGGACAATTACTTCATAGGCTGAGGTACTAGGGATTTCAATTCAGATTTTCAGAGACTATAGAAGGAAAAAAGGGGGAGGAAGGAGTGGGAAGTGATTCTACATGGCACCATCAGAGCAGGAGAATTTTTGTGCTCTGAAATATAATGGCTACTTAAAATAGGGGACTTGGGTGGTTATATAAAGAGCATCAGTGTACCTGAAATTTATACCAGTGCTTTATAATAAGAGTACTCTGGAAAATTTGAATTTAAGTTTACTACCAGATGGGACAATAGATCATGGAGCTCCCAGTTGAGATTAGAATGGTTATGTCTATCTAATAAGAATCCCCTTTCTTAAGATCTCTTTATCCAGTGGCTGAGGTGCCCCATGTGAACTAAAATAATAGTCAGCCTTTAAAATTTTAATTCTTTTTCAACAGTGAAAACTCTATTTTAGAAATTTCAATGTTTTAAAATTATCTCACTATTTTTGTAAATTCATCTCAGTTATATCTCAGGTAGAAATCAGGTTTTTTCCTTCAATTAAACATTCATCTGGGGGCTGGAGAGGTGGCTCAGGGGTTAAGCCTCTGCCTTGCTGGCAGAAGATCCTGAGTTCGGATCCTAGACCCCACGTATAGACGTTGGGCAGAAGCGGGGGCGGCCTGCATTTTTGGTCCTGGTAGGGTGGAGCCTATGAATCCCCTGGCAGAGTAAACAAGGAGGAGGTGGAGGTGGTCCACACACACACACACACACACACACACACACACACACACACACAATCACACACATGCACGCACATACAATTGAATAAATAATTTAAAAATTAAAAAAAATTCATCTGGTTACATTTCTGTTACTTAATATTTGGTCACAGATAAGAGATCTACCACTTCTAAATCCCCATAAGACAGATCACTGAACTCAGCAGATTTCAGATTTGCTATTTAAAAATGCTTATCCATTATAATAATGTCAAGCAAGGAAATATATGCCTTCAATTGCAATCAAATTATCCTCTTTACTATTTCCAGGGAAGTTAGAACAAAAATTAAATTGAAAAAGTTTCTCTTCATTTGAAGAGAATCTGAAAACTATCACTTCCGTAATGAATAAATAGTAGGATGCTTCCTTAACCTTCCA
Source organism: Typhlomys cinereus (assembly GCA_023101885.1). Taxonomy (NCBI): domain Eukaryota; kingdom Metazoa; phylum Chordata; class Mammalia; order Rodentia; family Platacanthomyidae; genus Typhlomys; species Typhlomys cinereus. Next base: position 5,840,447 of record JALPQD010000048.1, on the reverse strand, counting down.
TCAATTGTACTATTCATCACACTTAATCACTGCTTAATGATAAGTCCCTTGGCTTTCTGTCACATACATGGTGCCCCACATGATTTAGCAATGCATCACTCTGAATTTATGTTTTGCTTTCTTCTCCCGTATTCCCGTCCTTTTCCTTTACCTTCCTTTCCTTTCTTCCCTTTCCTGCTTCTCTTCATTCCCTTTCTTCCTTTCTCTTCCCTTCTACCCTTCTTTTTCTTCCCTTTATTTTTCTCCCTTCCTTTCTTTTGAAGAAGAAAATGATCCCCAATCAAATTCTAATACATCCATCCTCTTTTGTTCTTTTTAGGTGGTAATGATACCACAAATTCAACTCTATATTCCCATCAAATGCCATTTACCAAGGGGAGCTCAAACTATACGACAATTGCCCCAGTCACAGGGACCATCAGACAAAAGGTCTGCTCTACCTGCTCTCTGCTTCCAGAGCAGCTTTCACTGAGTTCTACCAAAGGGTGAGTCCCTTCCTATCCAAGACTCACTGCACAGGAGGCTTCTTGGCCTCTTTAACTGGTCATGATACTGTCACCCTAATTCACCCAGGCTTTTCTCTGTCTCGTTCCTCAGACATATAGAGCTCTATCCTTAGTCTTCACAGCAAATGTTTGCAGACATAAGGTATCATTGGCCTGTTATCGTCTTCCTACTGAATTCATATTTTCATGAGACTGGACACTTTGTCCTTCCTATTCTTTTCCCTATTAACTGTTCCTGTCTGAAAAGTACATAGTAAGTATTCACTAAAGCCTGATGGGCTGGATAAACACTAGCTTTTTTAGTAAAGCTGAAAAATTGTCATACTGCTGATTCTTCCCTAGTTCCTTACTAAAAATATTATGATAACTCAATGAAGCTGGAAGTTTTGTAGTTGCTGAAGAGAAAGGATTACTGCAGTAACATTAAATGCGCAGAGTGGTCTTGGCTTAGATCTGTCTAACATGAAAATCTCTAGTCTTTTCATCAAATGTCTGACTTATGCCTGTCTCAGTCAACAAGAATTTGTTCATCCACTCCAACTAAGACTATAAAAAATGAAATACTTCTTTTAAACTTGAGTGGTCCTTCTTTTTTGATACTTAACAATGAAAATACTAACAACTGAAAAACTGATTCGTAATCCAATTCTAATCCATTCCCTCCATCATTCTTTTTAGAAGTCATGAAGTCATGAATCCAACTCTAGTATCCCATCAAATATTATTGACCAAAACCTTAAACTCCTCTACAATTGTCCAAATTATAGTGAACATCATATACAAAGCTTTGCTATCATTGTTCTCTATTGCAGAAGTCACAAATAATCCAATGCAAGCACAGCTACCCACTGCAGGCAACACAATGAAATTTCAATAAGAGAGAATAGTCTTGTAGTTTCAAGAACATAAGTGGAAGTCATCTAAATTATGTTCTTAACAATTCAAGTTGACCAGAATATCATGACCAGCCAAACCTCTCCTTGTGTGGAGAATTTTCCCACCCAAATGTCTTCTACACAATGCAGCTATTATTTGTTCTCCATATGTGGTAAGTACTGAAATAGAAAGTTCGACCAATCATTTATTGTGAGGATTTTTAAAATGATTTGAACTATAATCAAATAATGTTCAAACTGGTCTTCCCTGAGCTTTAAGACACAAAATCTTTTCAAATACATGGGACTGAAACCCTGTTTCCAAAACCAAAGAGAGTGTGTTGATACTGGGTTCCTTCTAGCTGCCCTGAGATCAAATGGAGTCAGTAACACAAGTGTCCTTCTGGACTTGGAGAGGTCTAACTCAGGGCCCAGTACTATTTACACAGGATCACTCAATAAAATGAGAGTGTAGATTTGACTCTACTGCCCCTGAAGAAGAAAAGAAAAGAAAATCTGAACACACTGTACATTCGACTACATTTCAACCAGTGATTTAGATGTACCTAGGGCGAGAATCAAAGTTAATTAACTTTACCAATGTGATGTCTCTCTTTCTTTTTCCCTCTTTTCTTTACATTTTCTCCCTGTCACTCTCCTTCACATTTGTCTCTGTCTTTCTCTGTGTCTTTATCTCAATCTTTCTTCTCTCGCGCGCGTGCTCTCTTCTCTCTCTATCTCTCTTTCTCTCTCTCTCTCTCTCTCTCCCCCCTCTCTCATATTTTTCTTTGTTTTACAGGATCCAGATTCCAGAGGCAACAGCCTTCTTTGAGTGACTATTGAATATAAAGACAAGTTTATATGATACAGTGCACCAGACTATATGGGGATATGGTTGGATTCCACAGAGTGTAAATGAACAGTACTCACGTGAACAGAGAATGAGGGGAGTACGGAAGCAAGCCGGCCAGCTCTGAGCTCCCACTTCTGCTAGTTTATAGGGTCCTAGTCCCTAACCTAGATCAACCCAACCATCTGTTTCCGTGGGCTTGCTCCCAAGTTACCAAATGAATTGGGGGAAATTGGCTCTGAAACAAATATATGAATTTCAAGTTAAGCTGGACTGCCAGTACCATTCAGCGATTCTTTTGCTTATCCTCAGTTGGTTCCCATTCTCATTACCAACAGCAGCTGTGCCAGTATTTTATCATTGCTTTTCAGGATTCCAACCCACTCTCTCACATGTGCATGTGTTCAACAACCATGTACTGAAAACTTAGCGTATCCCAAGTACTTTCATAGGGGCTTTTAGAATAATAAAGAATCACAAATACTTTAAAAGACTTCTTATTAAATAGATGGAATCAATCTTTCTGGGAGTACTCCCTGGGCAGGTGGATAGGTACAATGGATAGATGGATAAGGAACTGGTTGGAAATTGGCAGACTGGCAGAATGGAAAGGGAGAAAAATTGCCAGTTTCTTGCTTCTTTGGGTGGATAGCTTGCCCTTTGGATGGATATGGTGTGGCCAGTCCCCTCAGTTACTGATGCTGGTATGAACTTGTCTGTCATGCTGATGAACTACTGTAACCAAGATTCATCAACCAGAATAAAGCACTTGCTCTCCTAAGTTGTTTTGGTCATTTATTCATATCAGCAAAAGTGGAGAAACTAGAATACTTCTCAGACTATGGAGCAAACTAAATCCTTTCTGCTTTAAACTTTAACTAGTACAGGAAATCGGTGCTCGTGAGTGAGGCCATTGCTGAAACTAATAGTGGCAGCACTCATGCCTATATCTGTTGCCTTGAATTCAAAATGCCCGTCGGCCGTAGTCAGCAACCCAGGCAACTCTGAAATTCTTCAAAGCCCCTTGTCTAAGAGAGGACAAGGCTCCCTCCAGGCTGCTTCTGCTCCCCAGGAAATCTGTTTCTTGCATTCCATTGACCTTTGCTTCACCCTCTCTGGAAGGTTCTGATGTGTCCATTATTTTCCATGGAGCTTGGGGAATATACTCTCCTGAGATTTTTAGAGATCTTTGAGTTATCTCTCTTCTATTAGTTACTAAGGAAAGAGTGAACCTTTGAGTTTCAAGTCTTTGAGTACCTGCTATATAATATGAAACACAGCAGGAGGTCAGTTAATATTTGCTGAAACGAAATGTGTATACTCAAGACTAACATGATTCTAAATGATTTAATAACCTATCCACATCCATTATGACCGAATCAAGTACAGAACAATACAATCTGTGATTTGAAAACTGAAATGGCCTGGTCAGTATAAAATGATAAGATCACTCTACACTAAGAGAATGATTTATTATTTTTCTTTCAGAGCATTAAAAAGAAGGTTCTAAGAATACACAGATGGCCTCAAAGAGCTAATGCACTCTATCTCCAAAGAACAGGCCCTTCATTTTCTTCTTGCCACCAAGACAAGACTCATTATCTAATTTCGTGCACCTGTCTTGAAGTTATTTTTATATATGGACTGTTACTTTAAAAGGACAATTTTTAGTAACCATTTAGAACTACCTCATTTAAATGTACTAAACCTGACAATGTGCTGCATCTTCAATTCTTGAACGTGCAAAGAAGGAAGGATGAAAACATTTAAAAACTTCCAGTTCACAATGCCTTCTTGTTTGTAGCACAAAGTTCTTGCAGAATATAGGCTCTTATGTTGCATAGGGTTCATATGTGTTTGTAGCACACTCTGTTATGTTTCTTGTATGCTGCACTCATTTTTTATCTTTAATGGCATCTTAAATATTAATTATGTCACATGTACTTTCTGGTTGTGGATCATAATTGTTGTTTCCCTTAGACTTGTAGCTTTGTGATCCAGTCCAAAAGTATTAAAAAAAATCTTACAGCTGAGTCCTCTACTCTTTATGAAATTCTAAAAGTCAATTAGTTTCTCCAAGATTAAGCAAAAAGAAAATGTAAAATCAATCTTAGTGGCACAGGCCTATAATTTCAGCTACCAAACAATCTGAAAAGGGCAGGTTTCAAACCTGCCTGGGCTGTAGAGGAATTTTGAGGCCGGCCTGAGCAACTTGGTAAATGTAAATGTAAAATGTAAAAACAAGGTTGAGAACATATTTCAGAGGCAAAGAACTTGTCAGCATTCACAAGGGGCTCCGGGTTTGCTCTTGATCTTCAGTACAAGAGGAAAAAAAGGTAAAATCAAGCCATCAAATTTCCTCAGTCTTCTAAGACTGAAAAGAGCATTGCAAAATTAACATATACAAGGAATATTAGGATCTCTGCATTCACTTGTCAAGTGAATTCAACCAAACGGTTTTTACATTTTTAAGGGATCAGAGGAAAAAAAAAAACTGTATTATTACTCTTTAATAAAGTGGTAGAGAACTGTTTAGCCATATGTACATTATAATTATACCAAAGAATCTATGACTTTAAAAATTCTTATTGTAGACTTCAGATTCACTTTAAATTTCAGCACTATTTTGTGTACATGTACGCACGCGCACGCGCGCGCAAACACACACACACACACACACACACACACACACACACACACACATCCAGTTGCATGGGTTAGCTAAAAGAAGCCTCCTCATTTAACATTCAAGCCTAACTAACTAAGGGTAATGAAAATCTTCCTGGGCCTGAATTCCACAGATGCAGCCGTCACTTTTTTCTTGGTGATTTAATCGCTTCCTCCCATTTAATTACTTTGAGGATTAACTGTGGGCAAATGTATTCCAATAATAGGCCAATCTACAAAGAACAGGAAGCTTTCCCTGTAGTCCCAAGGGAAATTTAGCACTTCCGACTGTAACCCTGCATCACGGCTCTCATGTTGCTTTTAGCCCTTAAGCCATGTATGTCACCTTGCCCGTTTCAGTGTGAAAAAAAAAAATGTCACGGGTTGCAATGTTTACATGTTACCATTTGTACACAATTTCTGGCAGGAGTAAAGATGACTTTTCTTAATCCAGGCCATACAGGAAGCTCTTTCTTTCCAAATCAAGTCATTAATGCTTAAACAAGCAAATGCTGCAGCCAAGACAAAAATCAATTTGCAAAAAGCAAAGGCTTTTTTCCAAACACTCCAGTAGTCGCTGGGGAAAGATGCTTTTACAAATCTAGTGCTTGAGAGTCTTACAGCATTAGGTTAGGTTGATCCCATTTTTTTTCTAGTTGGATTTGTTGCATGTGAGAGGCAAAGTGATTAAGGGTATTGAATGCTATCAGAAATGTTTCAGTACCAAAGCAAATCCTTTTTCTCCTAAATAGTAAGCACAGAAATCTGTCCAGTGCCAGCGATCTTCATTTGACCTCTTGACCAAATGCATCTGGGTATCTTCCAAGAACCGAGTGCTCAGTGACAGCGGGTTCCAAACTCTGCTACCCATTCTGGCGCCCAGTGAGCTTTTAAAAAATCCCAATGATGAAGTAGCTATTCTCTTTTTTTCTACTTTTACAAACGTATTGAGTATTTATCCAGCTTCCCTCCTTGGATTTTTAATATTATGAGATTACTACTAAAATAACCGATTAAAAATTAAATCATAAAACTCCCAGTGTTCAGGGTGCATCCATCCCTGTTAAGTCAAAATATCTGAGAGGTGAGAACGATGTGTCAGAGCACTTGAAGAGTCCCTGATGTTTGCAGTGTGCAGCAGAATTTGAAAGCCAGTGTTGATGGAGAAAAGAATAGTATTATGCTTTAAAAAAAAAAGGCAATGAATTTTTGATGTCTAAATAGGTTGACATTCCATGACATTTTTACTCAACTAGAAACTCCAAGAAAATGGATAACCTAACTCTATTTTCCAGTAACATTTATTATCTCGTAATAGGAAGCCAAAGAAAAATAGTTTAACTTCGAAAGCATACTCTATTTATCTAACGATTTTTTAAATAAATAAACCAGAAAGTTATAATCGCTGAAACCTCTTAGAAATGGCTTCTTCATTCATACATCAGTTTAATAAAGGGGTAAGAGAAGTCATTTTTCCAGGGGATTAAAGTCCCAAGCTCCTCCCATCCATGATCACATCACCTTCTGGGAACTGGGACTGTTTTTATTTTTTCTCCAGCCAATAAATGGCAAAATGTGAAAGTGGAAAATGTTGATGGGTGGACAGAACACCCACAATTCTGCTTACATTCTGCAGTGGGTTGTACACACATCTGCCATCACTACCTATCTCTGCCATACTCATGTGCTCAAATCCAAACCTTAATATGAACTTATTAGTTTTTAGGGGACATGACAAGGCTTCTGAGGAGGATCAGATCATGAAGGGGGAACTGTCACGAATGGGATTATTACCTCATGGAAGAGTTGACCATCTATGAACAAGGAAATGCACCTTGGATTCTGTCTTGACAGACCTTGACTGTGGGCCTCATAGCCTCAAAGACTGTGAGCCACTTTTCTCTTTATGAACCACACAGTCTCTGGTCTTTATAGCAGTCCTAGTGGATTAAGATACCTTTAATTAACAAGAACTAGACCTGACATTTCTCCTAGAAATGTAGCAAAAATGAAACAAAAATGTTACACAGGCTCAGCAAATACTGTCATTTAAAATGACAGTGGCAGTTTTTTTCATAGAGTTACTTCTAAGTGGCTTAACCTAAAGGAATTCTGAGCAGACTGGTTTTCAGTAGATTTTATTGTCCCATACATAGAATGTGTATGAGAGCTCTCAGGTCCCAATGGACATTTTCTCTTATTTTTGTAAAACTCTGTTTAAATTGGTAGTGTAGCAGCAAAGTGCTCAGTTAATGTTGACCCTCTCCTGAAGGACCTGGAGTATCTCCTATTTCATCAATTCATTGTATAAACTCTAATGAATGGTCAGGGTACTTCCACCTTCTCTAACAAGTGAAAGGCTCCTAAGTAACTTAGCTAACACCACAAACACCAGGCAAACATTGAGAGTTTACATTCTCCTCCTGTTGATAACTTCTCTGCTTTCTCTCAGCTTTTCATGTTTTCTTCAACTCAGCATGTGATCCTTCTATGGTTCCCATGTTTCGTCCCACCACTTGTCTCCTTCATGGCAGAGGCACAAATAACCTAGTGTCATAGTTTGAAATGTGAGTTGTCCCCCACAGGCTCATATGTTTGAATATGTAGTTGATTGGAAGGTCATGGCACCTTTAGAAGGTGGAACCTTGCTGGAGGAAGGCAGTCACAGAGGGTGGGCTTTATTTGGTTAACACTCTCTGCTTCAGTTAGTTAGTCAGCTCTTAATGTTTTCAGCCCTCGGTCTCCTTGATGGATGTGTCCTAAGCCACCTCCAACTTTTGCCACCAGCCTTTGCCTCTTCTGTTATAACAGATTATGGAACCATTAGCTGAATAAATCCCCCTCTCAGTCTTTAAGTTGCTTGAGTTTAAATCATGTCTCACAGGAGCAGATAAGAGTAACTGTTACACCTAGTGAATTGCTACATTTGACTAATTGTTTTGTAGCCAATAATATAATGCCTAACAGACAAGTCACATGTTTTTCAAAGTTCTACAAGAATTGTCATCTGAATAAAGGCCAGTCATAATTTCTCTGTTTTAACAAAGATGTCACTCATATGACCTAAAAATTTTCCTCCATCAAGGCTACAGAGTTGGCTCCATCAGTAAAATGCTTGCCTTACAAAGAATGAGGACCTGAGTTCTGATTTACAGTCATCATACAAGTCAACGGAACATGTCTGAAATTCCAGAAGTGGAAAGATGGGAGGTGGAGACAGGTAGACCCCTGGAGACTTGTAAGGTATCTAGCCCAGAAAACATGGTGAAACTACCAAAAGGGGAGACTCTATTGAAAGAAAGAAGGAAGGAAGGAAAGAAGGAAGGAAGAAAGGAAGGAAGGAAGGAAGGGAAAAAAAGGAGGGAGGGAGGAAGGGAGGGAAGGAAAGGACAGAGGGAGAAAAGGAAAGGAGAGAGGGAGGGAAGGAGGAAGGGAGGGAGGAAGAAAGGGACAGAGGGAGGAAGGTAAGGAGTGAAGTAGGGCGGGAGCAGTGACGTAACGGCGGGATTGTGGTTGGGGACAGACGGAGTCACGCAGACGACCGAAAGAAAGAAATATAAATCCCGAAGCCCGACCCTACATCACCCGACCGAACACCTCAATACAGAAACTCCCGATCTACCACGACATTACCTCCCGTCACTCATCCTCCATCCCACCCACTCACTCCTCCCTCCCAGCCCTCCCGCCGCATCCAATCCCTCCCTTCCACTCACTCCTCCCTACACTACCCCCCTCCCGTTCGATATTGTGTCTCTTTCCCTCTCCTTTCTCTCTTTCCTAGTCTTACGTCTCTCCCTATATCTCTCCCCCTACCCGTCCAAGACCTTCCCTCCACCCCCAGTGCTCCCTTTTTCTTTCCCCCCCGATAATCCCCTATCTTTGTTCCCTATTCTTATCAACTTATCCTGTTCCCCCCATTATTATCCCCAACCCATTCTTACACACTTGAACTTCGAGCTACTCGAGAGATTTTTTAACTATAAACTCTCATCTTCTATATCTGTAGAAATCAGCCTTATAATCTCTTGCCTCTCCCAGCACAGCCTGAAAATCAAATATTCTCTGTCATAAACTCCTAATACGCATGCACACAGCCAGGGGCCACGGCTAGGCAAGAGGTAGAAACAGATACAGCCAGACCCTTCACTGCTGCTCGGAAGCCCAGGTCCTCCTGAGGATGAGTCACCTATTAAGCCCAGTCTATTTTTACATCTTTGCTTTCCTAGCCCGGATGAGTCTGCTGTAACTCTATTACAGCAATTTGAACACTGTTGTCTAAGTTCATTGCCATACACTGTTGTTGATATAGAAATCCTTCAGTGTTATGGAAATATCTAAAAAAAAACTGTCTTTGAATGGTGACGGAAAATTATGTGAAATATTGTTCTTCTGTGAGACATCTGCTCTCTATCATGAGATCCTATTTCTTTTCTAAGGAAACACGATACCTGGATGTTTCTTTGATCTACGTTTGCCTTATGTCTTTTTGCCAGAGCAGCAAGAATTTCTCAGTTGTCAGAGACAGAGAAAGAGAGAGAGAGAGAGAGAGAGAGAGAGAGAGAGAGAAACAGATCTGTCCTAGGTAGATTTTTTGTGAAGTGATACAATCAAAGCTTTGATACTAATTTTTTGATAAGTTATCATAGAACTCAGTAAGTGACTTGTTCGCTCTAATGCAACACATGCAGCCAAGGCCCTCTTCTATTGCTATGATTTCCCAAAGTATTGCTTAGAATTCATCTGGCAGGGGTGGGGGTTGCTGAAGGGGATGGTTCATGGGTAAAGCTCTTGTTGCTCAGATATGAGTACCTGAGTTTGAATTCCCAGAACCCAAGTAAGTCAAGTCACTATAGTGTTCATTCAGAGGCCCAGTGATCCTGCAGCAAGATGGGAAGTGGAAAAATAGAATCTCCAGAAGCTCACAGGCCAACTCATCTGGAGTCACAGAAGAGTGAAATATAGAGAGTCCCTGCCTTAAGCAAGGTGGAAAATAAGGTTGTCCTCTGACCTCTACACACATGTGCTTGCACTCAGGCATACACACATGCACACACACATACACCCTTCCATTTTTGTTAGCAAATATAAAATAATCACCCATGACATGCAATGAACTATCTTAGGAAGCACAGTAGCAATGAAGTGTAGGGAGATCTATACAAAGAAAAATGAAGACTACATTGTTTTATAGTGTTTTAATTTATTTTTTTTGATTTCAGGGGTGGTAACTCGAAGCCAGAGCTTTGCGCTTGCTCAGGAAATGCTTTATCACTGAACTATGGCCCATCTCTGAAACTCTAACTTCACAAGGCATCGTTTCTAGGATTAAGGTAAATATAATGTGTAAATGTAAACGTTGTCCTTCCTTTAGCATTAGAGAAGCTGCTAAGAATTTTCTCCCCCTCCAAGTCCAGAATCTTAGCTCTTCCTGATCACAGAATGGCCACCAGTCTTAGTCCTTTGATGCATGGTTGCGCTGTTGACTTGTAGACCTCTCGGTCTTACCAAGCAACTTTTCTTTCTTTGGTGTCATATCAAAAACTTTTCCATTGAATTTCATGTAACTTCACCTATATAGTCTTTTTCAAGTTATAGCCATCTCCTGTTTTCTGTGACTTGTGGAGCTTTGGTCTGGCTACATTATTTTACTATGAAGATATCATTACCTTTTCTGGTAAGTTCTATATGGAAAACAACAAAACTGCTCTACAAGTGTCCCTTTCTTATCATTGGTAGAGAATTTTCCACTCAGTAATATTAATAAATAATTTTTAAGATAATCAGTCCTATTTTCATGCTTTTGGAACTGTTGATTTATAGATTAATTTACTGGGCAAAATATTCCCAGGGACTGCTGTTTATTGCTGATAAATATAGCTTGTTTATTTGAGCTCTTACCTTGCTCTAACCCTGCTGAGAGATCTTTTGAAGCAAGAAGCTTTAGAATGACATGGGCAGGTAATGTGCTGAAAGCATTCAGCAAGCTCTTATTGGAAGCACCATGATCAGATAATAAAGCAACCACTGTATCTCAAGGTCAAACGATTCTTAATCTAAAAACAATCTCTAAATGACATAAGAAGAGCTTTAACTTTAGCATCCACTGCATTTGAGGTCCTATTTCATCTTTCTGCAGAATAAAGTCAATATTATGAGACTCATAAACCACGCAGGACTGCAAATCCTCTTATGCTACCTTCTGGAAATCAAGTGACAGGGAGACAGTGTCATTTCAAAAATGTCACAAATGCAAACAAATGAGAAAACCCTGTGTAAGGTCATCGTTGTACATAAGCATTGGTCAGTTAATGAATGTCAACTAATGGAGAATGTGTTTTCCCCTGCTTTTCTGACTCTTCCATTTAGCATTCTAGGAAAACATTCTATCGGAAAAGGCTAAAGATATGCAAATCTAAAATGAGACTTAAAAACCATGTTTTATTATTGGATCATTTGAGCTTTTGTATTTAAAGATAAGCTTCCTAGCTCTATCTATACCTTTTGTTACTCAGAATCTTAAACAAATTTTAAATTCAGCAAGGTATATCTCTGAATTGAGTTTTACATCTCTGAGTACAAAATGCTTTATATTCATATTTATTTCCACAACTAAAGGGAGAAATCAATCATTCAGATAATTTCAGAAAAAGTAGAATTTCAACTATAATTCATTATAGAAGGAAGATCTATACAATAATGTTTTGGAGACTTCAGTAGCCACAACTGTTAACTGGGGATCCTGTTTAAAAGAGAATTCCTCATTAGCAAGTTTGAGGAAACCCCTGACCCAATACTTGGCATGTCTAGAAAGCAAACAAGCATAAAAATTCTTTAAGTTCAAGATTCACACTGAGGGTGTTAAGATCAGAGACTTGTATCTTACATCTATATAAATAAATATTTTATTCTCTGGATCTATCTCTTTACTCTCCACTCATATTCCTAAGATTAGCTATATCTAACATTTTCCAAACAACTAGGGAGTGTGTGGTTTATCCCTTGGAATGTATAAAACATAATACAAATGTAACATGACCATTGTTGTGCTTTGTGCTAAAGCTTTGCATCAGCATCTATTTATTAACTCACGAATTACTAAGTTAATCTTTTCTGTGATCTGTCAACAAAAAAACTGTTGTGAGATGATTGAAAAAAATGCAAATATAAACATAACCAATCAAAATACTCTGGCTCCTTTGCACAGATTAAAAGTAGGGAAGTTACAAAAACTTTTAAATTGGAAATAGACTCAAAGTAGCATTTTTCTTTGTTGAGCTCAGAAATTATCATACTTACTTAAAATGCTGACTCAGACATTGGACAGGCCATTTACTTTCCCAAGTTCAAACTATGTTAAAGCTTTTAATAACACTCTGGGGGAAATTCCATTGCCATACGATGAAATTCCATTATGTATAGCTTAGTTCTGGCTCCCTGATTGGTAATAAAACATATCAAATGACAGTTCTCTTTATTTTGTTCCTGAAGTTTGGCTGTTGTATTACTATTTATGTATTTTTTTAAGGAGAATGTTTTCACTTGAAAATATATTCAATGTGTTCTTCAAGAAAACCTAAAACATACAGATTTTTATTAGTAAAATTATATTCTGACATATTAAAATTATGGAGTAGCAATTATCCTAGTTAACAGTTTCTATAAACATTTTGCATTTGAGGTGTTTACAATGTTAAGAAATAACCCTGTGGTTGGAAATACTCACCTTCCCAAAGCCCTGTAAGAAGTTAACACACAGTAACTATTTCTGGGTGAACTAAAGCCTGAATCTTCAGCAATTAATGGGGGACCTGCCATGAGTATGGATAACATATATGGAAGGATAAAAAACAGGCTCAAAATTTTCATCTCCACAAAATACCTATCATAGAGAAGACCCATTGATATGTTAGGTAATCATCATGTTAATTATTAAATTAATCTTATATATAATCTCTTTCATAGAACTTTGTTTAATGGGAAAAATACACAGAGAAAGGTCTGATCCAAATCCCCACCAAAAATGATTCTTCACTGTAGCCAGCAGTCCCTTTAGGAATCAGTCTGTCCTTAGAAGAATTACCCTCATTCGATGACTAATGACCACAGAGGTGTGAAAGGCTAGGCATGGCAAATCAATTCAGGAATAAACAGAAACTGCACTACTTCCTCTACATAATTCCATGTTTTGCCCCTTTAGTTCCCTCATAATTCCTTATACTCCTAACTTTGTTGAGGAGTTTGCTAGACATGGCACCTGGCACAAAAGAACATCTCATCCTCATAAGAATATTCTTCATAAGAAAAGACTCAAAGCCGGTAACTGGTAACAAGTAAGCAACTTACCCACATCCTGGGCTGAATCCTAATCATTGCTCAACCTAGTTCCTCTGATGCAGGACTTTCATCTTAATGACCTGCCAGATCCTTGATATTGATTCTGTCTCCACTTCATGGGATACACACAACTAAAGGAACCTTAGGTCCCCTTAATTATTTTCTTTCTCTCCTCTCCATTTTCATGCGCTACCTCTGGAGATGCAAATGAAACTGATGAACACTGGTAACATGTCAAAAATTCTTACAGTTTCAAAATGCTCTGGCTCTAGTATCCTTGGCTGGGAGGATAGGCACTGATATAGGGAAGGTTGGGGCCAAGAATGTGAATAAATCTAAGTAGGATCAAGTTTACAGCAAAGTGTAGAAATTTGGTAAAGACAAATTCAGTGTGGAGTATGCTAGAGGCAAAGGTGAAGAAAAACAAGCAGAAGAAGACAGAAACATAGACTTTCTTTCTGGGTTTCTGAAATCTATCTATAATGTGCCCTTAGTCGAACAGATCCTGGCGAACAATGAAAATAAAATCCCTCCTTAGCATGACTCATGTTCAATGGTTTTAGCCATCATGAAATAGAAAGTACTTAAAAGCTTCTCTTGGGACATGGTACATACAGGTGAATAGTTTTGAGCATGGTGTGGTATTCTCAGTGAAAACAATCAGCAAGTACAATTCAAACTATACTTCCATACAGGAGTCATTATACATGAAAAGGAACTTTGTACATCTAACCTATAGTTACCTATTCTAACTATTACTTGGCAGCACAGTTCAGAAACGCAATAAGGAAAAGGCATAAGAATAGTTCATTTTCTGTTCATTGAAATAAGAACTGACCTATTGTGATAAAGAGAAGAAAGTGATCAATGGAAATTTCTCAGTCTCCTCCAAAGTTTTTAAACTGACTGAATGGAGAAAATAAGAGATAGATGTGCTCTTAATAACCCAGTCGTTACAGCAGAAATAAACTCAGGAGGCATGTGAGAAAGCATTTGGGCTCCTAATTGCTTGCATACTAATGCACCAAACATAATTTGATATCACCACAAAAAGTAAACACTCCATATAGATATTTTTGCATTGTGACAAAATAGGATTCATGAGAGGCATTTATGTTGAATGTATCACATTATATAAAAGGAATATTATTTTATGTCAAGAAGATATATTCCTTTGCAAGAAAGAAATTAGGGATGGCAGAATGATAAAGAGTTCTGGGGAAAGATAAAATAAAAGAGCGTCATATTGATATTAGTGCTGGCAGTGGATGGGGGAGGGGAGAATGAACAATCTCACAGTGAATGGGGGAGGGGAGAATGAACAATCTCATCCTAACAATGATCTCAAATCTGGCACAGATAACAGAAGCAAACTCATAAATGATGAGGGACTGTGCTTATCTAGACATCTCCAGGAAGTTTCAGTCTGCTAAAAGCAAAGCCCTAGATTTATCTTACTGGCAACTTCATCATTCAGGAAGCAGAAAAAAAATAATGGGAGTTACTTCCCAAGACTTAGTTTTATTTTGTTCAGCTATACCTTATTCATTCATTCGTTAGTCAGAAGCATGCATGTGGAAGGGAGAGTACAACTTTCAGGAGTATATCTCTCCTTCCACCATGTGGATTCCAGGTATCAAATTCAGTTCATCAGTTTTGGTACCAAGCACCTTCATTCACTGAGCTATTTTACTAGCTTATAATTCTTGTTTCAATAAACAAAGCATTGGCCAAGTCCTTGAAGCAGAGAAGAAAGAAATTCTAGCACTCTGTAGTCAGTGATAGCCAAATTTCTATGCCATAAGCAAAGCTAGATATATTCCCCAGTCTAAAATGAAGACTGCTTTCTGGAGGTGCACAGAGAAGACAGACATCATCTCTTGGTAGGGCACTAAAGAAGTAAAGACCTCTAGATTTTAGTCACACGATTCTGCAAATCTAATCACAGAAAGTGAGGACCAGGCAGTTAAACACACTACATTGGTGTTCAACCAGCTCTTACATAATAGACTTATAAAGATGCCACTTGTAAAAAATGAAGGTACCAAAGTACAATCACGACAAATGAAAATAGTACTAAGGCAAAACTTGGGAAAATTGCCAAGGCATATGAAAAATGAGTTTCTGGAGACTCACCATGAGCAGCAGAAAGATTTGGGGACAACGAAGATTGTAGAAAACAAGAAAGACAAAGCTTTGTGTTTTGTGCTCTGTGCTATCTGATAACTATTTCATGATTTTTCTGTTTGTCCCACTTGTCATGGGAGATCATGCATGGTCAACCACAGGGTCCAGTGTAGACATGTAATGAGGGCATGGAAAACATGATCATGCAAATTCACATAGATCTTCAACCTCAACTTGAAACTCAGTGCATAGAGTGCATAGATGTTGATAGAGAGGAGGTTTGATTCATTTGGAAATCATTTATAAAATCCAGTATCCGTTTTGCTCCCATGAGTAAAAGTACATTCAAGGAAAGAACTTGGCTTTAGTTATGGAGAGGAAAAAAATAGGGTCCTTAATCACATGCTTTGAACTGCTGAATTCATTCGTGATTTGAGCAAATCCAACCCCTGAATTCCCAATGATGTGAACCGAGGATCGCTTTTCATCCCAAGAATTTAAATTATGCTTCTTTGCATTTTTAATCAAGTGTATTTTAATTAATATATTGGTGAAGGTTAACTGTTAGAAATTAGAAAGGAGAAAATAAATATCAAGAGGAAGAAATTAAAGCCCAAGATAGGTAAGGAAATTGAAAAAAATGTACATTTCAAAGGACTTTGAAGACCAAAGAAGGTCTATTCTATAATACCAAAAGAAAGCTCAGATGACATCCGTGAACCACAAATAGTCATCTTTGAAGAACGATTGAGAACAGACTTCTTGCTGACAGGTGAGTAAAGGGCAAATACATGTTTCCATTTTCAAAAAGGTGAAAGCAGTACAATTTTTTAAACTGTATGCCAAAGAGATTGTATGGATCCCTAGCAAAATTTTAGAGTCATGAAAGGTTAGTAAACATTTGGGAAATAAAAAGATGATCTCTAGAGACCATGGCCAGCTCATAAAGCTTAAATCATGCTGGGATTATATCATTTCCTTTTTTACTTACCTGAAAGGCTGATAGGAATATTCATTATGCCAGGTACCATTCAAAGCACTATTCTGATATATTGAGTGTAATGTACAATGATTGCAGCAATAAGTGGTTGGTTTTGCTGACTGTAATAAAATGTGCTGTGCATTGCCAATATAAAATGTTCCAAAATATATACACACTAAATACAAAAATGTATACATAACTGTTTATATACATACACACACAAATGAATACCTAAAATGCACTAAAGTGCACATAGATACACAAATGCATGGTAATACATAAACACATATCTATATGTATAAAATACACAGAAATGCACATGAAAATATCATTATATAGATGTATTGCTAACATATGAACCCACATGCATACATGGTAGAAAATAATGTGAACACTAACACCATGTTAAATGGGAGAAAATTAAAGGAGGCAATTACTTAAGACATACAACTATTAAGAGCAAAACAAGGATTTTTCTGATTGCTAAATCAATATTCCTTGTCATCAAAGTATCTTTATACTTACTTCATTAAGAATGATGCATGATAAGTTGTAGAGAGATAAATTACCTTTGGCCTTGCCTTTCACTTTTAAAAACTCGAGTAGTGGGGCTGGAGAGATGGCTCAGGGGTTGTGACTCTGGCTCACAAGCAGAAGGTTCTGAGTTCGGATCCCAGGTCCCATGTTAAAAAAAAAAAAGAAAAAAAAAACTCGAATAGTATTAGAAAAGTCATTGAGCTCAAGTCTGAAATAATTAAAAAATAAATAATATTTCATTGAAAGAATTGGAATATAAGCCGAATGTAATGAAAAAGGAAAGTAATCGAAGCAAGAGAAATTTTTTGACATGGGCCACATAACAGGAAAAGTACCATAACAGGATTTTTCCTTGTAAAAAGACTGCAAACTCAAAAAATTTACAAGAAGTCTTTGCTGAAAAAATTTACAAGAAGTCTTTGCTGAAAGAATGAGCTCAATCCTGAACTACATTAGAGAATCAAGGTATGTAACCTCATGAAAACTATATCAATACAGTGTACATGCCCAGAGGGATCTGACCATGAGGAAAAAGAAAAAACAAACAAATTAGAGAGATGAATACTGTGTTTGATGAAAGAAGTAGACTTAAGTGATGCATAGATGAGAATTCATTGACTTGTCCTTCTATTGTGCAGAAGCTTTAAAAGGCAAAAAAAGAATAAATGGAAGAAGTTACTATGAGTCAGAAATGAAGACAAAATAAACAGAAGAGTTTCCTGTTCAAGCAAAGATTAAATGCAATGATTAACAAATGATTGAATGTTTCAGGAAGATGATGCATCTCTCCGTATAAAGGAAGTCAGAGTCACCTTGGTCCTGACCGGAGTGAGTAAGTGGGCTCCCAGGTGTGAGCGTGGGCAGTGTGAGCATGCTGTTGCCCTACAAGATCCTCAGCAAAGGAATGACATAATCTCTGGAGAAGCAAACTGATCTAATCTACCTGGACCTCGTAAGTCCAAGGTTTCCTAAAGTTCTCCAGGAAGAAAGGAACTCAGATGACTTGAACCTTAAAGGAAGAATTCATCAGGAAGACAGGCAAGGACTACTTCTTGCTTTAAGCTCAGAACAAGGAAGTTAAGTATTTGGAAAAGAGCTACTTCCGGCAGAATGTGCAGCTGAGTGTGAGAACTTGGTGGGTATAGAATGATCCAGGATGGTCTGTCTGCTTATTTCAAGTTGCTGGATATGGTATTTGAACAATACTTAGCGAATGTATGTGTGATCACCTTGGTATTCAAGAGTGACACAATGTGACTTGTTCGTGGAGATAGACCAACAAAAGCATTATCAAGACAAAGCCAATACCAATTCATATGTGCACACTGGTGATTAGCAGGGAACCACGGGACAGACAGCCACAAAGACAGTGAGGGATGGTGCCCTCCAGGTCCGTCAGAAGCATGAATGATCGCTTCCCTTTCTTTGCTCTGAATCTTACCAACTACATCCAATTGACACTGACCAGTGAACAAGCAGAGGTAACAGTGCTTTTATTATCATGAACAGTTGAGCCCTTGTCTTTCAAGCATTGGAGAAAGCACCCTTTTCTGTCACCACAAGCTTTGGTTCTTCTGATTGAGAAGAATGGAAATTGCATGAATAAAGACACAGAAATCAGCCAATGGCTTTCACACATTTTATTAGTTTATTTTATTATTTTAACACTAAACTCATAGGTAATGTTTTATATATATATATATATATATATATATATATATATATATATATATATATAATTTCTCATTTGTTGGAGCAGATGAACAAGGAAGGGTTCTGCAGTTACCACGAAGCTAGGAAAAGTACAACAAACGATTAAGAGCATTTATCTTATAGCTCTGAAGATCAGAAGTACAAAATGTGTCTCACCTCCCTAAAATCAAGAGTCAATAGAACTGGACTCCGCCTAGGAACTTAAAAGAGAATTTGCTTCCTTGCCTTTTCTAACCCTAGTAAGCAGCCTGAATGCCTTGCTCAATGACCCCCTTGAAGCAACTTCCTCAATCCTGCTCTGATTCCCTTGTCACATTTCTCATTCTCTGGCCTCACTTCAACCCTGTATGGATCCTTCTGATTACATTGTAGTCACCAAGACATTGTAGATAATCTCATCATTCCGAGATCCTTAATCTCATCAGTGAAGCCTGGTCATCATCTAACGGACCAAAAACCTCAGATAGAGGCATCCAGTCTCCTGCAACAGGCAACAACTAACTAGGAAGAATTCTGTATCACTACCAGAAACAACTAGAATCTGTTACTAACTTTTCTTCCTGTTTCTCCTTCCCTATTCCTCCTCCTTCTGTCCATCAAAGTTAAGAAGACTTGAGATGTTTTTATGAAATATCCACACAGTATACTCATTTGTCCTTAGTGAAGAAAACACATCAGAAAAAATGCTTAAAAGCATAGATCTGCCAAGGCAGATGAAAAGGAGGGAAAGAGCAAGTAAAAAAAGGATTCTTTAGCAAAAACAGTCCTCTCCCTTGGTATAAATGCACACACATCCTATAGGAAGGTCATGATCCTTGCCTTAACCAGGCTTAATTTTAATATTTTCTTTCTTCAGAATACAATAAAATCATCATTTGATAAGATATCAAGTGGCTCAAACCTTATGGGAGAATTTTCCCCAAATTCCTCATGCCAGTGTTCAATAACTAATAGTAAGAAAGAGGACATGATCCTCATGAACTGCACAAAGTAAGTCACAAAAGTTCTATTAAGACTAACTGTTACTTAATGCAGTTTTCAGAAAAATCTACCACCTTGACACAATTCTCAGTTCCGTTTCTACTAACACCAAATAATGTTTTATTTTATTTCGTGAAAATAGAAGACTAGCCAATGGTGCCTCTTCCCTTTATGGCCTAACTTACTTCTTAGAACTGAGATGTTTTACCCTATGTTCAGTCCAATCAAAGCCTGTAAGTTACCATCCATCTCCATCAATACCCACAGACACTATAAAACAAAATATATATGGCTTTAACTCTATCCATGCTGGCATAAAAGGAGAAAGTTCTGCATCTCCTACAGATAGAGAAGGACAATGAATAAACCACTTGTCTGATACAAACCAGACAACTCCATACCACCAGATTAGAGAACAAATACTCAAAAGAGATACCTAGGAATTCCCTGTCTACACTTAAAATAAAGTAGTCTCAGTATTACCATGACACCTATTTTGTTATACAGTGCTTTCATTATTAATATCTTATTCTTATAACTTGAACATGTTTCTTCTCATTTTAGCAACAAAAACCTTGAGGGTGCTGGACTTTCAAGTTCAGAAATCAAAAAATGTAGAAGTCACCTTCCATGCCCCAAGAGACAGAAGCAAACTGTTAGAGACAAAAAAAAAAAAAAAAATTATCACATGAAACCATAGCTAAGAAGCCATTCTGCTAGAACCTCTTATAGCACTTTTGAAACCACTGTGTGTTTAAAAATATATTTTTCATAAAGATATAAAAAATTGCACGATGCTAATTAAACTCTTTCCCAGAAGATATAGTACTACTAAAAAAAATACACCTTTATTTAAGAATGACTTATTGAAATACAAAAAAAGGAGCTTGGAGAAATGGTTCAAGGTTTAAGACTCTGTCTCCAAGCAGAAGAGCCTGATTCCAGGTGCCAGGTAAAAAACCCAGGCAGAAACAGCAGCAGCCTGCGCTTCTGGCTCTAGGTGGGTGGAGCCTGGGAAATCCCAGAGTGAAGCAAAAAGGAGGTAGAAGCAATCAAGAATAATTCCTGGGGCTGGAGAGGTGGCTCAGGGATTAAGCCTCTGCCTTGCAGGCGGAAGATCCTGAGTTCGGATTCTAAACCCCACGTATAGATGCTGGGCGGAAGCGGGTCCGCCTGCCTTTCTGGTCCTGGTAGGGAGGAGCCTGTGAATCCCGGGGCAGAGTAAACAAGGAGGAGGTGGAGGCGGTCCATGGTTATTCCCGAGTTCGTCCGTGGTTCTACACACACACACGCACACATATACACACACGCGCACACACATGCACAATTGAATAAAATTTTTAAAAAATATTTAAAAAAAGAATAATTCCTGAAGGCACCCTTGGTCCTCCACAGGGACATACAGTGTCCTTTGATACACACACCCACACACACACATACACAAATAAACAAATAAATGAATATATAAACAAATAGATAAAAGTTATGAAATACAAGAAAATAACTAGGATGACTAAGTTAAACCTGTGGAATTTCCAGTGAAATTAATTCATACTATACCATTGCAATGAGAGAACTTTTCTAGTGTTCCCTTCTGGAAACAGGGAAGTGACTAAGCCTTGTTCCCCTATTCAGTAGAAGTTCACTGCCCAAAATGGACTATTTTCACCTTTAAATAAGTTCCATGAATAACCACTGAGAAACAGGAGAAGTCATTTATCCATCGTTCTTTTAACTAAAATTTATCACGTGACTCCTCTGGGGAGGGTATATTAAGCATTCAAATGATTTTCAGCACTTTGAAGATAAATGTATGGGGTTTTAATCAGTACCATCCCTGCTTATAAACATATGAAGATGTACAGTTGTTAAAATGATGGAAAGTCTAGCCTGTAACCATTTTACCTCCAGTATCCGAGTCATAAAGTAATTGGGTCGTAAAGGTTCCAATGAGACATAGGGATCAAGTCATTGATGAATTCATATTCTCCTAACATTACTGACAGATGGTGAGCAGCAGGACTTGGCTAGACGAAGGAGGTCACTAGAAGCATGCCACTTGAGGTATATCTTGCCCCTGTTCCCTTCTTGTGTTCTCTTTCTGCTTCCTGGACACTATGATATGAGCTCCACACACTCCCACCACTTCTTCTGCCTCACCTCAGGCCCAAAACAAAGAATCCAGTTGATCATACATTGAGACCTCTGAAATCATGAGACAAAAAAAATTAAATCGTTTGTCATAATGAGGAAAAGCTAACAAACACAATCATTTTACATTCATTTTACATGCTGTTCTAGCTACTATATCAATTATATTGTTAGGTATCACACTTAGATGAATGAGTTAGTTTTATGTCTTAGTTTTCTAGCCTGTAAATTAGGGGAAAGCAATACTTTTTAGGATACTTTTAAAAGTGATTAAGAATATTCACGCTTTCTACTGAATAAATTGAACATTTGAATATAGTAAGTGGGTCTCTGGGTAGACTCTAGGCAGTCTATTTTGAATTCTGTTCTGTTATGTGCCACTCAGTGGTCAGGACAACTGGACATGCTCATCTATTTTAATTTTAATATCCTTGTCTGTGAAGAGCATAATATTATTTACATAACTTTTTGAAAGTCAAGTGTGTGAGCATATATATTCATAATTGCATATTTATGCACATATCTATATGTATAGCTATATGTGTATAAATATAGATAAAGATATATATCCCCAAAATATGCAAAAGAGTGCCTGAAACACAGCAAGTTAATTTAATCATTCACTTGCCAGTGTCCAAAACTCAATTAAAAATGATTGAAGCTCAAAAGAGAATTAGAACTGAAAATTTTAAGAAGGCACTGTGCCTCTGGGCACAGCTGCTTCCAGAAGCTCAAAGTCAAGTTTCTGTCTTACCATCTTTTGGCTGTATTTGCTTCCTCCTGGATTTATTCTCAGTCTGGCTTTTATCCTACCAAAGTGGAAAGAGAATACTTTCCAAAAATATCCTGGAGTAAAGCCCAAATGAAGATTTCAATTAACTTTGTTTGGATTATGTGCCCTAAACCAGACACTATGAGTAGAGAAAAGAAAGAGATACACCAATTCATTCATCCTGACTGTTTTTTGACCTCTAGGTGAAATTATGTCCCACTGTATTTATAACAACCAGACTTCTTTATGGAAGAGGGAATACAAAAGAAAGAGGAAAAGGTACTAAACAAAGATAACAAATGTTTAATACAAGGATTAACAAATGTCTCTAAGATTATATTAACACTATTATCATTAGTATTGCTATTGAGATAAATGATGTATTGATGGGTTCTCCAGAAAAAAAAAAACCCATAACAAATAGGATTTATATTTGCAGAGAAAAAGGAACTGGTTCATGTAATTCTGGAAGATGACATCTTCCAAGATCTGCAGGGTTAGTTCACAAGATAGAAACACAGGATAACTATAGTGAAAATCCAAAGCAGGAACAAGTTAAAGTCCCTGTTCAAAGGTAGTCAGGCAGAAAGAGTCTTTTTTTTTTTTTAGGCAAAGATCAACCACTTTGTTCTGTGCAGGCCATCAAGGGAGTAGACAAATAATATCCACATTGACAATTAGATCATAGGTCATTGTATGCCAATCACAGAGAAGCCAATGTTCCTTAATTAGCCTGCCAGTTTACATGTCAGTCTCATAAAAAAGTACCCAGAAGAAAATGCCTAGAGTAATGAGTACACATACCCAATAACCCCCACAAGCTGAGATATAAAATTATGGACAGCAAATGGGAAATGACAGAAACCTGGGATGAAAATGCAGAACTATGTGTTTTCCTAAAAGGACAGAGTGGCACAGAAGAACGGAATTGTCTTGGCATCAAAAGTTTGAAGAATCTCCTACAAGAATTTAATTTAATGTTCTACTCCTTTCAGACTCACTGAGTAGGCCCGTCTATTCATTTCCAATAAAACAAAGACCACCAGAGCTCTCTTTAGACAGTTTTGATAAACATTGAAACTTTCCGGGTCAAATAAGGCTTTAACTTAAGTGAAAGCTACTTTAACAAGAAAAATATGGTCCATCCAAAGTAGAAACTGATTAAGGAAGCAATCAAGTTTTGTAGGTAGATGGGCACACATGTGAGTGCACACACATGCACACACACACACACACACACACACACACACACACACGCTGAATGATTAGTAGCAAAGTAGGTTCTTATCACCATTAAAGGTAGACACAATTTCCAAAAATAAAACACAAATAGAATTTGAACAAAAGTTTTAATGCAACTGCTCTAAAGTTTGAGACATTTGGGCAGGCGAGATGGCTCAGAGGTCAAGACTGCCTCACAAGCAGATTCCAGATCGCACTTAACAATACCATGTGGAGGTGGTAGTGGTCTGCATTTCCAACTCTGGCAGGCAGAGCCTGGGAACTCCCAGAAGGAAGGAATAAAGGAAGTAGAGCAATCCAGGATGATTCCCGAAATCACCCTTGGATTTCCACAGGCACATGTAGTGCCCTCAGATACACATAAATATCACACACACACACACACACACACACACACACACAGAGGCAATTGTCAGATCTGTATGAAAACCTGTTAGATTGTCTAGAAAAGAAGCATAACTGATCTTTTCATATAAAAGAACAACTTTTTCTATTATGCATTATTTAGAAGTTTAAGGACCAGCAAACTTATTTCAAGCATAACTTGTCGTACAAACTACTTAACATATTTCAACAAGAAATATAGAAAGAATTTTAGTAATAATTTAAGAGAGACTTCTGGCTTTAGCACAGACACATCTCGAAAACTAGCATCCAAACAGGCATTTCCTCTACAGTCATGGCCTGGCTGAGCCACAGGTTTATTAACCCTGGCACTGATACTCATGGAACTGAACAATTCGTTGACGCAAAAGGCTGTGCTGTGCACCATAGAGCATTAAGCATCAGCCCTGGTCATTTTTCGGTAGATGCCAGTGACAACTCTTTGGCAGAGAAATCAAGGCCTCCAGACATTGGAAATTGTTTTCCAGGAGATAAAACAGCCCAAGATTGAGAATCACTGATGTAGACTGATTATGACACAAAAGCTTTGGTTGCAAGTTTTTGGTTATTGTCATTCTGGGTTTTACTGGTTTGTTTATTGTTCTTTATTTCTGTGCTACTCTCCAATATGTGAGGTATTTTCTCATCTTTTATGAATGGTTAGGATATCATTGGATTCTTTAGAAGATACCTCTTAAAAAATCTAACTCTACTAAATGTTTTTATTCACATTTTGCCTTACATAAAAGAGCGGTAAGTAGATACAAAAAAAAAAACTTTGCCTTTTTACCAAAACAAAATTTGCAAGTATCTCTCTCTCTCTCTCTCTCTGTCTGACTCACACACACACACACATGCACACACACACACACACACACACACACACACACACGTAAACATACACAGAGTATTCAAGAAAAAATATTAATTCAGAATTCTTTAAGTACAACAAATAATTTAATCTTTGGGATCACTCCAAAAATTGTAATGCATGGATAGATTTAAAAACCATTTTTCATAATGTACTTTCCAAAAGTAAACCATAGGAAAATAATTTTTAGGAAGTTGTTGCCTAGAGTCTTGATGATTTGACTGTAAAAGAGATAGATTCAAGATGATGATGTTTAATTCACTGTTGAATAATTATAAGCTCCAGTAAACTGTTTTGCAATGTCTCTACATATAAAGTGTCATTCCCGTAAGACCAGTTACAATAAACAACTAATCAGTCTATTTGACCACTTGATGAACTACTTTAGTAAATAAAGAGCAATTTTTTTCACTATAGGATCAGACTAAAGTTTAAAATTCAGTCTTCAAAAGCTTATTTATATTGGCCTGAACTTGTTGATCTAAAATAAAGTCCCAGACCATTATTCAATCACAAAGACAAGTTTCTGAGGTATTATATATGTGTACATGTTTATTTGGAAAAAAGGATGCATAAGGAAAAGAATAAACATAGAAGGATGAAAAAACAAATTATGGAAAATGCTAGAAGTATGGAGAAAAGCACAAGCATTTGGTAAAAATTAACTTGAGTTCTAAATGAGTATTCAAAATATCTCCATATAAATTTCCACATATATGCAATTAATTTAAGGTCAATTATTTCTTCTTTTCCATATTTATAGTAAGGGAATGTACAATAATCCAAACAGTCAAGCGCTGCTGAATTGGTTTAATATTGCTGGTTATAACAGCATTTAAAATTTGGTTGCAGATTAATAACATATGTATTTAAAGAATATTTAAAAATATTGCAAAGACATAAATAATGGATAACTGGCTAAATTGTGAATGTACTTTTTGCCATTATGCTGGTCAGTATTTTGTTTTATTACTGCATTGCTTTTATAATGAAGGCCTGAAAATAAAGGATATGGGATTTGGAGAATGGGAAGCAGAAAGGACTTTACAGAGCATTGAAAAGGATGTCTCAGAATACCGGGCATGTAAGTGAGCTAGAAATGTGTAAGATCAACTCTGAAATCTGTCTTGGAGATTCCAGTCCCGAGCTACTGGAGGAACTGAGTCACTTTTTCAGGAATCTCTCTACACCGTGGGAGATGGATTCCGGGAGATAAAAACAGGTAGCTGGAAAATGGCCCCTGGTGATTTGTTCTCTTCTGGGTAGGAGGTTAGCTGAGTTCAAGATTTTTTGATTAAGTATGGAGATGGGAATATATTCTCATGTGATTAGAAGATAATGTATGTGGGATTAAAGCCAAGAATTCATTTTCCATTTGAATGAACTCCCTGAAAATTAACACTACACTTTCCTTCACTGCTTGGGCCGTGTTCACAGGAACCAGATGAGGACTGTATATATTTGTATCTGTGCCATGGCCAAGGCCTTATATGGAAATAATTGGTGTCCCAGAGATGTAAACAGGGTCCTCAGAAAAAGTGGATGATATGTAATGATCAACTCAGGGCATTAGTTTTCTGTCTCTTTATACCCACAATTCCTTTGAACTTGGAGGTTTCAAACTCCTTCTGTCTAGTGTTTCATTAAAATATGTAACAGATTGCTGTGAAGTACAATCGCCCTATTGGGTTGTAGAATGCTGACATTTATTCCTCACTAACTTCTTTTAGTGTCACTTATCTAACTTTCCCTGATCCACTCTTCCTTCAACTGCACTACTCTCTATTTATCTCTATTTAATTTTCTTCTTTGAGGTTAAATTTTTAAACTTGCATGAGTAAAAACATGAAGTAGTTGTCATTCTGGGCCTGGCTTTGTTTTATTTCACATGACATCTTCCAGTTGATTTTTCTGAAAATTACAAGATTTTGCTTTTCTTAATGACGGGATAATGTTGCATTTCACATGTATACCAAGGTTTTTTATCCATTAATCTTCAAAGGGTTGCCTATTATCTGTAACTTGGCTATTATGAATAAAATTGAGAGTTCATAATTTCTTTAATGAGCTTATTTTACTTCTTTTGGATGTGCGTCCAGAACTGGGATCTTTTAGCATATGTCATTTATTCTACTTTTGTTTTTCGAGGACCTTGCACTATTTTCATGGCTGCACTAATTTGCATTTCTGTCATCCATATATGATTCCTAGATCTCCACATGATCAACAGAATTTTTCAGTTTTTGCTTTTCATAATAGCTATTGTGAACAGGGAGGGGGATGAGATGAGGTTCCATTGTAGCTTTGATCTGCATTATTTGGAGGCTTGTGGTACTGGGCATTTTTGTCATGTACTTGTACTTTTGTGGATCTTTTAAGAAATATCTCTAAAAAAACTTATCCATTTTTCAGTGAACTATTTGGAGTGGGTTTTTTGTTACATTTGTCAAAGTCTGGCTATAAACTCCTGCTTATAAGAAATGTTTGCAAATGTTGTCTGTTCTGTTGATCAATTTTCTCTACAAGGCAGATTCTTCTGTATTTGACACAATCCCCTTTTTCTAGGTTTATTGCTTGTACTTTGGCAGTTTTATTTTTTTATAATGTCTTGAAATGTTTCTCCTACATGATTTTCTAATACTTTCATAGTTCTTTGTTTTACATTTAGGTGTTTGGTTCAGTTTGAACTGATTTTTATATGCGGTGAAAGTCTGGTTTCATTCACAGATACCTAGGTTTTCCAACCCATCTATTGAAGAATCTGTCACTTCTCCAATGTTTTTTTTTTTTCTGGTTATTGTTATTCTGATCATTGAGAACCAGTTGGCTGTAGATACATGTGTTCATTTCTGGCTTATTTTCTCTTCTTTTTGTACTTTACATATCTATATTTATGTCAGTATCATTGTATCTTGGTGATTGTAGACCTAGAATATTTTGAGATCAGATATTTCAACTCCAAGTGTCTCTTGATTTTTGAAAGAGCTAAGACAATATTATATATTTAAAAGAGTTTTAAGATTATCATTACTAAGTATATAAAACACATATGTCTATATTATTTCAAATTTGTATGTTACTTCTCCCAAACATGCTTAATAAGGCAATATACTCAAGAAAGTATAAAGTTATAAGAATGTTAGCAAAATTTAATTTGATCTTGGGTTGTGCTTCAAAGAAACACAGAGCACAGATAGGAGAGTTGTTTCTGCTTTTGTAACTCTGCATGAAAAATGTTCAGTTCCAAAGTGAACTGTTAGTTCAGGAAGCAGAATTTCTAATTAAGTAACCTAGAGCAGTTTCAAAAGACTCTAACCCCCTAAGAAATACATAGAAAGTCACAGAAGTAATAAGGAGTAGATTTGTGAAAAGAGACTGTGGAAAATGATGCTTCAGTCTATATCCTTCCAGTCAACCCTTACAGAAAGAAGTATAAAGTACTTCCCTCTTACACTAAAGCCAACAGAGTAGCATCAGTGAGATTGCAGTGTTCCCTTGTGTGCCCTGGTTTTGAGAAACACACTGTACTGATTATGGAGGGGCCTGAAGATCCACAAGAAAGAACTGTGAGGGTAGAGCCAGGAGAGAGCCTGCTGTGTTAAAGTTCATTGTAATTCCTCAGTTCTTCCAAGGAAAAGTATAAATGATTCTGTCCTAGGGTGGGGGTGGGGAGGCATGAGCCATTCCAGAGAGAGATTGCTTGAGGCCATTTTAACTGGGCCACTTGCCAAGAAAGTCTCACTCAGAGGAAAACAGACCTATATGGAACAAAGCATGGGACATCCAGACCCTGATGTTGAGGTCTGAAGTGCAGCTGAAGAAAACAACTGTATCATTCAAATCATGAAAGCTTTTATGGGTCAGCAGGAAGATCTTTGAAGAAGCCACCAACGTGCCCAGAATATTAAAAGGAATCATCTAGATCCAACTAGCATCAAACCTTTTTATTGGCATGAGGGCAAGACAAAAACATTCACCCTTTAGCTTCTCTCCCTCTTCAACCCTCCTGGCCCCATGTGAAAATATCAGAAACAGCAGCTCATGATTGATGGAAGATGTGAACTAAAGATAAACAGCCAGTTATACTGCTTGTGAGAAGACAGGCTGTATCCCAGAAAGTTCATAATATGAGAGAAAGATGTTTCATCTTTGAATGAAGATATAAGGGTTGATATTCCCATTATCAAATTTTTATATCAAGATTTTATTTCAAATATTAACCTGGGTAGAAAATTCTGTTACCTAAAAGTGAATAGGAAATTCAGGAACACAGTAGAGAAGAGAATTTCTACGCCTGAGATATTTCCAAGAGACAGTGAGAGATTTTAAAAATGAAGCTTGTAATTTGATTATATCCCCCAAAGATTTCCTTGCCCAAAAGAACAATAATTATTAGGATAAAGAATATTCACTGTCATGTTCTTCTGAGCAAGGTTCAGACCAAGAAAACCTCTGTGCTATATGATGTTGCTTAAGAGGGTTTTTAATAAAGTAATTGAGATGATGTAGGGATACAGAAATCTAATCACATGAGGGACGACTCAAGGAGCTCATGCTGTTCAGGCTAGGAAAAATTTAGGTAAGAAGGAACAGCTTACTTAGAATCTATAAATAGGCTTGCACATGGAGAACAGATCAGAAAACCTCCACGTTGTTCTTGAGGGCTGGACAGCAACCAGAGGACAAACAGAGCAGAATGAAGAAACTTGTGTAGTGAATGCGTTTTTCAAAACAAATGCTTTTAATTGCTTTAGATTGTCTTGTGTTACCTGTATTTCTTTGTTGTTGGTTGGTCAGGCTGAAACTGCATAGCATTTATCATAGTTCCCGGAATTGGCTTGTACATCAAACAATCAACATCCAATTTGTAATAAGCCAGTTTGCCAAACACTCTGTCCACCTAAATGGACCATTTCAGTGAAAACCCATTCACCCAATAGCAGTATACCACATTTATTTGTTTTCTGCAACAATTTCATCCACTTGACTAGATTTCACTTTGTCCTCATGAAAACTATTTTAGTTGCTCCCTTTTTTTATTCTCTGGAGTAAAAAACAAGAGGCAGAAAAAGAGACAATACATTCTTGGATGTGTATTTAAATATATCCATGAACGTAGGTAATTATTATAATCATACTAATCTTTTTCTTTTGCGTGTGTGCGTTCTGTGTGTGAACATTTGCATGTGTGTTGACAGACATGTATAGAGTACAAATGGATATTTATTTTTAAGGCCTAAGGTTAACTCCAGAATCCTCAGTCATTCTTGCACCTTATTCTTATTCCTTGAGGTTGGGTCTCTCAGTTGAACTCAGAGATCACAAAACTAGTCTGTCATTCTCAGTCTCCACCTTCAGAGGCCAGAATTAGAGAAAAAGTGTCAGGTTCTGCAGGTATTTTACATGAGTTCAGGGACTCAAAACCCTGGTATTCTTGCTTGCAAAGAAACACTCTAGCATCCAAACTATTTCATTCTGCTCCTTCCTCTCCAAGTACAACACCAAGGAATTGGGACATAAATAAATGAAGCATTTGTTGGATATAAGGATGTTGAAAATGAATGTCTTCCTTTTACTTATATTTGATAGCAGCTATCTATAATGGGGATATGGCCCAAAGGTGACCTAAAGGCTCCAACTACCAAGAACAGTCCTCCCTGGAAGAAGCAGCTAAAGGCAGGGTTTCCTCAGCTCTGTTACAAAACCGACAGATTTGTAAGCTTTTCAGTTCCCAACCTCAGAGCATTATCTCTGGCAGAAATAAGGCAACAGAGCCCAGAACCCAAGCAACTCAGTAGTACCATCAAGAAGGGAATAAATGGAGAAAACTGCTTTGGTTTATCCTACTAAGATGTTATCAGTTTAGTCCAGTGGTTTGGAACTAAGATTTGCAAAATATTTATTGAAAAACACCTTTTGCCAAGTGGTTAATTCTGAATCTACAAGTGACTTTTTAAACTTTTTTTTAACTTTTTATTTTTTTATTTTTTATTATGTATTCAATTGTGCGTATATGTGTGTGCGTGTGTGTGTATGTATGTGTGTGTAGAACTACGGGGGAACTCGGGAACCACCATGGACGCCTCCATCTCCTGTCTACTCTGCCCTGGGATTCACAGGCTCCGCCCTACCAGGACCAGAAACGCAAGCCGCCCCCACTTCCACCTGGCGTCTATACGTGGGGTCTAGGATCTGAACTCAGGACCTTCCGCCTGCAAGGCAGAGGCTTAACCCCTGAGCCACCTCTCCAGCCCCTTCAAGTAACTTTTTAGTGGCTATTTCAGGCAGATGGAAGACAAAGTCATCACCAAAGACTTACACTTAATATTCATGTATCTCTGGTAGTTAGCCCCTTGTTTTGAGACTTCTGCAATAACGGATCTCCTTGAACTGTTTTACCTGAGGCATACAGTTAGCTAACTTCCACCAAGTACACCTGTCAATGTGTGCCTGTGTGTGTGTTGTATAGTATTAATGTCACACTTAAATGCATATATATGCATGCTACTTGAAACTTTACATATATTGCCATTTATATCATTCAATTGGAGATACACACAAGTATATTATATATTAAATATCCCTTATTAAATAATAAATCCTTAAAGAATAGGAATCATATTTTTAGACTGTCAAGTACCTTAGTACAATGTAAAGTAAAAAGCAAACAAGTAGGTGGATGAACAAATGGACAGATGGATAGATGAGACTATTTTGTATTGACGATTACAAACACCATTTTACAATCTTCAGTGGCAACTATAATTGGGAACTATAGTTCTCATTTAGACAATACAAGATCCAATTGTACAAATATTCTGGCCAACCGTGTCCCCTTGGCCCATCATCTGGCTATGTGCTTCAGGATCACTATTCCATTTAAGCAGCTAATGTAAAACTTAAAATATTGATTTCAAAATGTGAGGAATGCCACACTTCAGGATGAATCATCACATGTTGCTACCGGGACTAGCAATCACTGTACTCAGTCATCTCTTGGTCTGATTGAGTTACTCTTTTGATGCGAAGCAAATAGCAAAAACATTTCTAGCTCTTCTTGACTAGCAATTATTAAGACTTCAACTTTCATCTTCTACTAAATGAGCAGGGGCCACTGGAGTCACTGAGGACTTTCCAGTAGGATTTAGTCCTTGTCATAACAGGTAGCATACCTTCTCAGTAGATTTAGGGCAGTGAAAACTAACAATATAATTAACAAGCTTGTTTAACCCTAACTGATCACCCAATAAAGCAAAAACAAGTTGGTTTATCCATATCTTATCACCCAAATCCATGCCCTATATCAGCTCCTACCCCTAGATTAGACTGGAGAGACAGTTATCAACCTAACAAGGTAGCTAGCTTCAGGTGACCAGAGACAGAAAAGTCATTGATTCAGCTTGTTTATTTTTATGCTTACAACTGTATTCACAATAGTAGTATATGCATAATATTTTGTATACATCTATGTATTTATGTTTGCATGTATACACACACACACATATAATATAGATATATATGCGCTCCAAGTGGAAAACAAAATCTTCCTACATTGCATTTTAATCTTCTTGTTCCCATCAAATTTATAAACCTTGCACTACACCTTTATTTCTTTTACAGTTCTCTTTCCATCTTAACTACCTGTACAGGAAGTAATTCTACCCACAATAAGCTGGGTTTTCCAACATCAGTTATATAATCTCCTACAGGCTCGTTCTAAGGCTTGCCTTAGCTAAATAATTCTTTATAGGTGTGCCGAACTGCTCAGCTCTCGATTATCAAATTGACATCTAAAGCTAACTGCCACAATGTCTGAATTTTGCTATAAATAACACTCTCATTCCTCTATTCATCCATTTGAAAATGTTTTCTCTTTATTTGCTGTTCTCTGCCCTTTCCTGAAATGAGTCATTCAAAAGTTTCAGAGATTTTCAAGGGAAAAAAAAACCGCTCAAATAAAAAGCAGACACTAATAGTTATGATTTCTCCTTCTCCTTGTACAGCTGTCTAAAAGGCTATCAGAACATATCCTAACAGGGATCATTAGCATTTGTAAATTGCCTGTCTACTCATGAGGTTACTGGATGTTAGCTTAGGCACCTTCCAATGAGTTATAGGGAAGCCAGTAAGGCTCAGGGTGCTGAGCTCCCAAAGACCACAGGACAGATATGCAAAAAGCTTGAAGGGGAAACAGTATGTGAAGAATGCAGTGTTTTTCCAGACCATGATACTGCCTTCTTTAGTAAAGGTGGTTCTGTCCATTTCACCAGCACAGCACTTAAAGGTCTAGTATTTGGAATGCACCCATGGTATAGGTAAAGGTTTTAATATGATAGTGACACAGGTAGTACTCTTGGAGCACCATGTAAAGATTTCAGGTTATATATGTTCCATTATAATCCAAATTTTAAAAACACGATCGAGTTGAGCTGAATACTATAAAAACATAATTACAATCCCCGGGAACAAGTCAGCAGAACTGGAGCTATATTTTGCTGCCTTAGCTTACCAAAATCCTGGAAGATATTCAAGAAAAGATTGTATAACAAGTGGCATACATTGCCTTTCAGTTCCAGCTCTTAGTCACCAGAAAACAACTCTTTAGGACATATTAATAATCAGTGTTCATTGCTACAGTTCAGGTGATCTTTGTTAATATGGACTGTCCAAAGCTGGGCATAAGAGATTTCTCTCTGCAGATGTAAGTAAACATTCCAGGCTCCCCTACTGTAGCCTATATATTTTTGACTTGGGAAGATAAAGCTACTGTTCTGAATAATCAGCTTTTCCAAGTGAATCTGAATCTGACTTCTTGTCATCTTTATTTTTAGTTTATAAATTGCTCGGGAAGGAATTTTTTTTTCTTGCTGGTTCCTGGCTGAACCAGGCTGAGATTATGGAAATATCTCAGAAGTGGCTATTTCTACCCACAGTGAAATGAGAAATCGGCGATGTTTGGCTAAAGAGTCAAATGTTTCAGCCATTACCTGCCACTATTAATAAAACCATCATCTGCCTTTCACATGTAAAAGTTTTTCCTTAACTTTACACTTGAGAAATCTTAATTCTTTCTCATTTTGTGATCTTACAGAGTCCCTCTGGTGTGAGTCATAACACTGATGTATTGTTAGTTGCATGAGGTTATACAGGAGAGTGTTTCATTCCTAAGAGTTGCCACTAGATCCATACATAGACTTGCCAGTCTCCAGCTGGGCCATTGGCACTTCAGATCCAAACAAAGGATGAATGGGTCCAGTTGCCTCTAAACCACTATCCTTACACAGGGCAAAAACCATACAAATAAGGTAGAGAGAGATTCCTTCTAACATCAGATCTCTATCTCCACTGTTTCTAGGAATTTGTTTACTATGATAATAGTAGATGGAAAATAACTAATTTAGTGCTCAAAAAAAAAACTTTTAAAATCCTTTAGCTTCCAATCCCAAATGACTTTTGGCTCACTTTAACCAGTTTAAATTAGGATATGACCAGCTGAAGAGTAAATTATAAACTGCACAGCTAATATGAGGTTACTAGCATTCTACAAAGTTATTCCCCATCCTCTCATAAAAAGCAGTGTCATTTCCTGCGTGGGCGTAGATGGGCTAGGGAGGAGTGTCTTGATTCCAATTTCATCCTCTATTTAATATCCTTCCTCCATTGTGGACATGTGCAAAATCCCACTCCCCCTGTAAAATTCACTGTAGATTCCAGTAGAAAAAAGACATATGCTATGACAGACCTCAAGGAGTTGCCTGTTTCTTCATTTTCTAGAAAAATTCTGGCAATGCCTTAAGAATTTGCCAAATATTGGCACTGTCCTGTCACATACAGCTGTCCTGACGCATTGTATGTCTGAAATCGAAAATTCACATCCCATGTCCACACATCGCATCCATTCTGTCCCCCCTTCCTGCACTACTTCCTGAGTTAGACATTGATGTGCATGCACACTTTCAATCTGGAGAAGACCTTGGAGATCAACCATTTAGTTCAAAGCTGCATTTCATAGAAAGGGAAAACTTGAGCACAGAGTTTAGGGGGCATTTGTAAAAGGATCCAATTAGCTAATGGTAGATCTGGGACTGCTATCCATGATGCTTAACTTCTAATTTGCACTTCCCACTTTTTTTTTTTGCTCAGTCGCTCTAACTTTGCCATGACTTCTTCCATGCCAGTGTTCTGAGCCCTTTTGCATGGCTTCTTCTCTTAAGCTCCCCACCTGGCAAAGCACCCAGTTCTGGTTACTCCAATGTCTGATCCGTTCAGAGAGAAAACACTTTTCTGGATAAGTTGTTCCCATTTTCATTCCAGGACCTACCCTTCCTCCAAGCGAGAGAACTGAAAGTTCCACACAGTTCTGTGACCTTCCGCAGTCAACACTCAGTTACCTAAGACTGTCGTAATTCTGCAATATCTGCACTCTTCTCAAACTCCAATCCGTGGTATAACTTTGCATCTTATTCCCCCCCAAAACACAAAGAACTAAGCTTTCTACCATTTAACCTCCAAAGTTAGATCTACTATCTTTCCTTCTTAGTAAGAGAAGCGGAAATGTTTCCTATGTTGGTGAAATGTATCATATCCCCGCTAGCATTCCCAAAGCCTTTGTTTACAATGTCTTAAAAGTTTTCATCAAGATTGCTTTCATTGTCTTCTTTCTATAATTGTTAAACATATTTAAATATCTTGACTTGTCTAATAGTCTCCAAGTTCTCTCTGCCATACCTCTGCACTAATAGGAATCTGCCTTGGACAACTCGCTTTATCATTCTCTGTGTTGTGCTGCAGAATTTCAAGGTTCGTGCCAATAATCTCAACTCTATAACCACAGTCCCAAGCTATGTCGTCCTCCCTCCCCTTTTCTATGTCCCCAGACATTTACACTCACAGACCCACTGACACCTCAAAATCAGTAAGTATAAAACTAAATGTACAATCCTCCCTCCAAGTCTATTCCTGCTCTGTGTTCCTTTTTCCTGAGTTACTGCACTACCTCATCAGCCACTGTCTGGCCAGGACTTACCTTTAGCTCCCAGTCACAAAGTATATTATAAAATATTTACTACTTTGTACTGGTTTTGTAACTTCTGCACTCATAATCTTGAGCAAATTTCTTAATTTAAAGTGTCAATTTCAACTTTTCATACAACAGAGATACTAACTAATACCTACTAAGGAGAATTAAGTGAAACTATAGATAAGACATCTAACACATAATGTGTATTTAGCAATTTTTGCTACTATAAATATAATGATGATTATTAACATAATCGATACATATCTCAAATCAAAGCCAACTTCTTTATATGCCTGTGCCATGCACCTGGTCAAGGCTTCTCCTTACACAGCAAGACACCTCCTGAACCAACTCTCTGACCTCACACTTGACCCTTCTGACAGATTATCTACACTGTACTTGTAAGTAATTTTCTGAACTTCTAAAGTTGATTCTTTCTCCAAAGTCACTCGAAGGATATATCCCACCAGGTTAATGTCCAAATTTCTTGAAATAGTTTTAAAATATCTGTATCATCAAGCTTGTGATTATTTCTCACATTTCATCTTGTGCTTTTCATATTCATTCATTCTTCAATCAAAATATTTTAAAAACAATCCCCTAAATTCTTGCATGTCTCTCACACCAAGACCTTCACGCATAGTTTTTCTATCTAGAATACCCTGTGTAGGTGATTTCACTTGATAATTCAAAATTATATTTCAGATTTAAGTTTACATGCTAGTTTTTCAAGAAATCTTTAATTAATCTTTACCTACTTCAGCTCAGTAACTTTCTAAGAACTCAGAATTTATCAAGTAGCATTTACCTTTTTGTTTATCTGTTGTTTCTAGTATCCTAGGACCATTGTCACAAAGTCACACAAATTTGGTAGCTTATTGGTATCATATTTGGGAAGCCATACAACCAATATTAAAATGGTTCCATCAAGTATTCCAGGGAAGAATCTGTTCTTATCTCTTTCACCTTTTGATCATTTGTGGGTCACTCTATCAATTTTCACATGACCTTTTTTGTTCCTATCCTCTAAAATGTATGAATTCCTGGAAGATTTATCTGAAGCCTAATCACCCATTACATCTTTAAGTATACTATTTCTAAATGAGGTCATATTCCATGGTTTCTGGTGCACAAGGATGTGGGAGGAGTATTATTAAGCTTGTTGCAGTGGTTAATATTCACTGTCAACTTGACTGGACTTAAAATCATACAGGAGATTGGAGAGAGATGTTCTAGTTGTGTCTATGAGGACATTTCTACAGATGATTAATTGCAGGAAAAGCCACTCTGAATGTAGGTTGTACTATACCATGTGTTGGAAGTCTAGACATAAATGACTATAAAAAGTAAAAGGAGCCCAGCACTGCCCTTTCTGTTCCTAGTTTGCATAGTGATGGCTCTTAAAACATAACATGAATCCCTTTCAGGATTTTCTTTGAGGGATCCCAATTTGAAAATATAAGGAACTCATTAAATAAGTGAATAAACATATGCAGTCCACACTGGACTTGGACTTCTCATGACTCATCCTTGTGAAGATTGGAAAAGCTATTCCATATTATTCCATCATGAAAATACGAATGAGTAAAAGAGTGAGAAAGCACTATACATCTATTAGAGTGGATAGAATTAGAGAACAGACAACACTAAATGCTGGTAAGGATATGAGGATATGTAGCAAAAGAAGCATTTGCTCATCAGTAAGAGTACAAAATGATCCAATAACTTTGAAAAATATTTTCACACTTTCTTTAAAAATTATATATTTTCTTACCATGCAATTCAGCAGTCACACTTCTTAGCATTTACCTTCAAAAGTTGAAAGCCAATATCTACTCCAAAAAATATGTACACGACTGTTTTCAGAAGTTTTATACTTAATTTCCAAAATTTGGAAGCAAT
This sequence comes from Typhlomys cinereus, assembly GCA_023101885.1. Lineage (NCBI taxonomy): Eukaryota > Metazoa > Chordata > Mammalia > Rodentia > Platacanthomyidae > Typhlomys > Typhlomys cinereus. The sequence goes on along the minus strand of JALPQD010000048.1, from coordinate 5,802,530 downwards.
AAAAATCTCCAGTAGATGAATGTTCAAAAGCATTATAGTATATCCACAAAATTTGATATTATTCAACACTAAAAGAAAGCTAAAAAGGAATGTAAAACATGGCATACATTACAAACTGAAGAAAGTCATTTGAAAGATTTCATTCTGCATGATTTCAGCTATATGATATTTTGGAATAGAAAAATCTCTTAAAAAAAGCAAAAACATGACTACACTGTTTAACGACTCACTTAAAAACAATGTCTCTATACATTGATATTTGCATGGCTTTTCCCCTAAGAAATTTGTAAATAACTTTCTAGTTCATATTATACTTAAGTATATCATTTATAATTTCCTAAAACTATCCATGGCAAAGTTTCGAAGTCAAACATCCTATAATAACATTATATTGTTTGATTTATGTCTTTTTACATCCACCAAACTTACCTTCAGATTCAGGTAAATTTACTGGTGTCATCACAGTATGTTAGCACTGAAGTATCAAAATACTTATCACATTTTTTCAGGTCAGCATGAGTCCTGTCACAATAACTGCACTGGGATGGAGGGTGCATATCACCTCAGTGGTAGAGCACTTACCAAGTATGAGCAAAGTATTGAGTTCCATCTCTAGCATCACAAGAAAAAATAGTTATATCTATGCTATGTATGTGTGGGGAGGGGAAGAAAGAAAGAAACATAAAGACAGAGAGAGAATGTATTCTCAGAGATTTAAAAGTGTAGGTATTTTAAGCATGCCAACATTTAACAGAAGATGGAATGCTTATATCGTTATTTGCAGGGCAGTCATCAGAAAATTGCTCTGAATGCAAAATTATTAATATCACTTTGGTTACAAGATTAACCAGCTGAGGAATTCCACTTAGACCTCAATGGTCCAAATGTCCACAACACTGAGATAAGTAGTGATAATTAGTGGAAAACCCAAAGGCCAACCAATGTCAAACTTCCCTCTGTCAACAATCTTCGATTATCTGCTTGCCAACACTGGTAAAAGAATTATTAGTCACACCCAGTTAAGCATTCACACAATAGACATTAAGGGAAAAAAAGGATCTATTTGCAGTATTTTTGTGTGGTGCGAATACTCCTTCTATGGCTGATGTGAAGCCACTGAATACAGGTCGAGTGGAAATGAGCACCCATCAGTTCCTTTGAACTTGTGTGAACACATCCAATCGTCACTGGTTTTGCCTCTCTGAGCTTTACAAATAATATACAAATGGATCTCAAGGGCAGACTCAATACAAATCCAAAACCCCGTTGCAAAAAGAGACCAGGAAACCTAGAGGTGACTGACTCAGATTCCTGCAACACAGAGTAAAGAAGGAAACATCAGTGCGCCATGAACCTGCACAGACTTCAAGCTCACACACATCACAGACTAACAGTTTTTGCTTTTTCATGCAAATGAAAACCAAACCAAACAAACCCTTGGTGAGCATCTGCTTCATGGCTTAGCTCCCAAATGATGTTCAAGTTCTGTCTATGGGTTATTTGGAAATTAGTGTTTAAGCAGGTGCAACAGTAATTCAGTCCAACGTTTACTGAACCCTTGTCATGCACTGAGTATTGTTTCAGGCTTTACATAGAAGCAGCCCATCACTGTGACAAAATATCTCAGACAGTCAGCTTGAAAGGAGGAAATGTTCATTGTGTCTCATTTTTTAAAATGTTCAGTCCAGAGTTGGCTGGCCCACTGCTTTGGGGCCTGCAGTGAGGCAGCAAGTCACAATGACAGATGCATGATAAAACAAGTGTGCTCACTGTAAGGCATATGGGATACAAAGAGAAAATGAGGTTGTGCTGCTGTCCCAGTGTCACCTTCAGGGACACAACCCCAGCGACCGAACATCCTTCCACTAGTGTCCACCATCCTCCAACAGTGCCACTGATAGCACAGCTGTCATGAGCCTTTGGAAGAGATTCCAGATCCGACCTATAGCAGCATGAATCACCCATGGCTTCGTGCCCACCGGTTCATGTGATTCGTGCTTAATCCTAATCAAAGAGAGGCCATATCACAGTGGCACAGCAGCACATTGAAACTGAAGTTGTCTGACTGCAGAAGCGTTGCTGTTGCTTTTCCAGAATGACCTTAAGGTCATTTGCTTACACATCTTGACTTCAGATGCCTGAAAGGATGGACTATATCATAGAATCAAGGAACAGTACTATTCTTAGGACTGTATTGCATTATGGCAATCATCTCATATTAATCATTACTATCAAATGATAATTTAGTCTCTTGTGCTTTTTCCCTCCATAATTTCAAGCCTGCAAAAGTAGTAAGCATCTAACTACAAGGAGAAGTAAAGTGTAATTTAGAGCTCATCGTAATTTGACCTGTGAAACATCCCTGTTCTGTTCATATCATTACCCAGGCTTGATCTCTTGCATTCTTCAGACTTAATATGAATAGGTTCTTCTTAGAAGTATCAGTGACCTTAATGAACAGAAAATATAAATAAATTATATGTATAGCTTTCAAAAGGGAAAAATTTACGGGAAAAAACAGAAACCAGTTCACCTTTCAGCAAACATAACATTCGCTACATCAAAACATTTTCCTTTTCCAGGTACAACAACTGTTCTTCTAATTTAATTTTATTTATTTTCCTTTAAGCCATTTTTATTTTAATGCCGTGTGTGTGTGTATGTGTGTGTGTGCATGTGTGTGTGTGTGTGTGTGTGTGTGTGTATACACATGTGCATGTACAGGGTTTGTGTTCCCCATATTTGCATGTGTAGAGGCCACAGCTCACTGCAGAGTCATCCTCTATTGCTGTCTACCTTACATCATGAAACAGGGTTTTTCACTGAACCTCATCTGGCTGTTTTGACAGACCAACTGCCCAGGGAGCTCAAAAAATATACTTTCCCTCCTAATCAAATGCATTTTTGCCCCTGTGCCTGGCTTTTGTATGATTGCTGCGGATCTGAAAGTGGGTACCCATACTTGAGTGGCAAGCAGTTTCCCCGAGAATTTTAATATTTAAGTTATGTGTCTTTATGATGCTCAGAATCTCTTCTCTAATTTTTCACAGGCTTTGCCTTGCTCTATCCAGCAATGCATGGCCAACACTATGCTTTCCAGTCACGCTCACACACCTTCCATCCCCTTTTCCAGAAACTGTTTTGAAAGTAGGTGAGCATCTCTCTTTATTACAAACCATTAAATGATAATTTAGTCTCTGTACTTTATACCTGCGTAATTTCAAGCTAATTGCAGCCTGTGTGTTTGTCCAAAGCAAAGCAATTGTGCTTTCTTTCTTCTTTAATCAATCTATAACTTCAAAATGGATGAATAGAAGGTTGTGTGTGTGTGTGTGTGTGTGTGTATGTGTGTGTACAGGCTATCCTTTAATTTGAGGTGGGCTTGATTTCAAGGGCAGGTGCAAGAAATCCTATCATCTCTCACCAAGCTTTGGCCAAGACAGGCTGAATTTATGCCAACCACAGCTTACTGTCTTCAGTGCTTGTCAAATACCAGATCGTGTGATGTTTCTCAGCTGTGAGATCTCTGACTGAGGCCAGTTCAGAGCAGTCAATGTGCCAAAACACAGTGGACTATTGACAACTCTGCGGTTTGTGTTTCTCCTGCCACCTTTCACCTGAGGACCAGCAGTGACTGCTTCAAATGTTAAGTAACCATTTACATATTTTTCCAAAAAGAAACAAAAACACTGCACTGTTTAATTTAGCAAAAGGAGTTCAGAATCAGAGACATCTGAGATATTTTTCTCCTTGAGCATTAGTACAAACAGGTTCTATTTTGCAGGTATGTTCTTTAAATTTTTCTGGGATTTTATGACATTTGACATATCCCCTGAAGGAAGCCAGTCAGCTGTCTGACATCTGGTTATGTTCAGTTGGTACTAAACCAGATTAGTTAAACCTAATTTGACATTCAGTATAAATCGCTTATGAAGACTGCAAAAGACAGTACATATCATTGGTCAGAAAAGCCTCTAAAAATGAAAAAATTGTTTTGAAAATAACCCAAATGCTGACCATTGGTATAGTGTAAATGACACCAACATTAATTCCTTCGATATTATCACACACACACATACGCGGATTAGTCACTATAAATTCTGTCTTCCATCTTTCACACAAGCTGCTGTGCCTGGGAATAAATTTAAGGTCTCCTGAATTCTGCTCTGGCTAATGGCCAACAGAGAATGCACATCAAAATTAGAAGAGATGTGAAGTGGGACTTAAAGTCCAAATCGATCCAAATGATGATAGCAAGCTTAAAGCTACTGCCCTGATTTTAAGCTTATTGCTTGTTTGCAAGAATAGAAAGAAACATTCAAGAACATAACAGAAAACTAGTCTGTAGCTCAGAGAGACTCTTGCTTCATTTGATTCCTTTGCAGCCCTGTACTGTCATCTATATGAAACCAGAGTTCACCCCTGTCAAACCCTGGAATACATAATGTGGAAATGGTGAAGGAAAGTGCCTTCTCATCTGTCTCTGCCTTAGGAAATGTCTTCAGTGTATCCATTTTCTATCTCAACCAGGGGTTTTAAAGGGACCACAGTGCAGAGCACAGATGCCACAAAGGAACAAACCATGATGTGTTCCCACTTAACCCATCTCTCAGCAAATCCCAGATGCAGTTCATCTTAATGAAGTTTCCACATGCACTCACAGAAAGGGAACCTCTGCTGTCCAGCTCAGAAGTCAGTGGCTCCCTAATCATGTTAAATCTTGTTTGGAATTCTGAGTCAGTTTCCTGAAAAAATTTCCTGTTGGCAGAATTGGAAAAGGTAAGGAAATCTGTTCTGGGTCATCGTCTTGAAGAATAAACAATGACACGTTTAAGCAAAGAAGATACATCCCAATAACCACTTGAACCTGAGATGTAATCAAAGTAGCACCTGTGAGTAAGAATACTCACTTAGTTAACACATTCAGCTTTGAATATTCACTAAATTCATATGTACAACACGTCCACACATACATACATACATGCATGCACACACACATACATAGATATAAATGCAAAAACATCATGAAATTAGGTGTCAGAAATGTGAAATCGACAATAACTTCTCTTACATATGAAACAACACATATATGTACATGTTCATATGCACACATTCTTACACATAGCACCATTAATTTTCCAGGATCACAGCAAGTATCACAAACTGGGAGGCTTAAAAATAGAAATTCATTCTTGCCTTTTCACTGTTACAAAGGCCAGCAATCCAAGGTAAAGATGCCTGCGGGATTTAAAAAGACAGTTCCCTTGTGTCTTTCTACTTTCTGTCAATTGACTAGCATCCTGAGGTCTTCCTTAGTTTGCAGGCCTGTTCACAATAATCTACATCCGCTCCTGGTCTTCTAGCTTTATTTCCCTTGCTTTTAAAGTCACCATGCATCTGGCCTCAAACTCTAGGTCCTTCTGTCTCAGCCTCTCAATTGTTAGGATTACAGGCATAGATCACCATACCCAGTCATGCCTAGATCTTTTTCTTACAAGATTACCATGTTCTGTCTTAATCGATGTGACTTCATCTTAGCTCACTTACATCTGCAGATACTCTACATCCAAATAAGATCACATTTACTGACATATGAGATTAGGAGTTGGGCATATATTTTGAGGAACATTATTAAACACACAGCACACACATGCATTGAGAGCATTGATATAAAAGGTAATTAAATAAAAATTATTGTAAATTATATGACAAAATCTTCTCATACTTTTATAGGTAGTCAATTGAGATGAAAGTGAAAACTGATTATTTAAGCCAGGAAGACCAAGAGTTTTAAAATAAACCACAAGCTATGGAAAAGAATGAGTCTTCCTGATACTACGACAGGGGAAAAAAAAAGAAATATCCCAATGGTAATATAAATAAGACTGCTGTTATGGTTGTATTTTGGTGTCCACTTGACAGTTGAAGACTGTTTGGGGTGCAGATGTGAAAAGTTAATGGCTGGAATGGCCCCTGAACAAGTCTGCAGGTACTTGATTGATTGCTGTGGAGAACCCAGCCCATAGTGGGTGGTACTTTCCAGTGGTGGACCGGATAATAGGAGGTGCAGTCTACTCTACATGTGTCGTTCACTTTTAGAGCATTGTGGCCTTCTTTGTTGCTGCTGCTGCTGCTGCTGCCTCCGTCCTTGCCTGGAACCTTCACCACATTGTTGCTGTTCCCGCTGCCTTTGGAGCCTGGTCTCTAGGCCTTGCTGCTGTTCATTGTTCTTCACGGAGATCGGAACCCAGCGTCTTTGACCGTTCTGAGCAGTAAAGGCTTGAGACCTTCTTGGGATCTTTCGGCTTTGTGGAACATTCCAATCAAGAACAAGGCTGCTGGGGCTGGGGAGGTGGCTCAGGGGTTAAGCCTCTGCCTTGCAGGTGGAAGGTCCTGAGTTCAGATCCTAGACCCCACGTATATACCCCACGTATAGACACCGGGCAGAAGCGGGGGCGGCCTGCGTTTCTGGTCCTGGTAGGGCGGAGCCTGTGAATCCCGGGGCAGAGTAAACAAGGAGGAGGTGGGAGCGGTCCATGGTGGTTCCCGAATTCGTCCATGGTTCTACACACACATACACATACATGCATACATGCACACACACCATACATGCACAACTGAATAAATAATAATAATAATAAAAAAGAACAAAGAAGAAAAAAAAAGAACAAGGCTACTGGAGGCAGCTACCTTGAAGGATACTGTTTTTATTGTGTTATTTTAATAAATAAATATATATATATATTACATTCTATAGATTCTGTTTCTTCAGAGAATCCTGACTAATACAACTGCTTCCTTATAAGCAAAAACTTTAATTGTATACAAATTAGACATCATTCTCTAGTTTCATATGTATCCTTCACTTTAAATGAGATTTAAATATTAAGTTAAAATTCAATAATAAAAAGACTAATATATTTTATAAGTCACTTGCATGCAAAGGTCATATTTAAATATGACATTTTAGCTATCATCCATGAAATCAGTGTTGGTGGAAATTATGTCTTGTGCATTCCACTTAGAATATAAGTTCAAAAGCTGGAGTTGTGATGCTCTGGTAGAATGTTCTAGAACAGAGAGGACTTAGAAAGGTTTAGTCTGCTAGTACTGAAGAGAAAAAAATAAACACAGTGCAACTTTTCCTTAGTCAAGGAAAATGTCCCATCGTTCAAGAAGAAAATTTGAAGGTGAAGCAACGAAAGGAAAGTTCCGTGCAATGCCAGCACCAAGCAGACACAGTGCTGTGGGTGCTGATGGCTTTATGGGATGGCTGTAGTTCAGATCACATGAGACTTTCCCGCAGATGCACAGCTTCAATTGCACAGCGACAATCAGCAGCAAAATATGATTTGATTTTTAGGTACTCACTTTAGAGCTGAAAGTGTTGGGATAGCTTAAAAAGCAAGTGATACTGCATTTTTTTAAAAAGCGCCATCATGGCAGATTGTTTTCGGGTGATCATCTTCCCAGTTTCCTTCGTAATTGTCGCAACTAAGCCTTCTATATTCATACACACCCTTTCCTCAGTCTACTTTAAACTTGATTCTGAAATCTTACTTGTTAGGTATTAGTTTTAAAAGTTCTTACAAGAGTTAAGCAGATATGGCCAGAAGAAAAAACAAAAACGAAGCTTTCAATGATCTATTGGCCTCTGACTCAGAAAGTCTGACTGTCAAAAAGACACCCCCCCAAAAAAAATTACAAAAGATGTGATTACATGAAGGACCATGAGAGGAGATTTCATGCTGGATTATCTTGGATGAACTTATGTAGAGCCACAGACTCATGAGCGAGGAGGAGGAGGAAGAGATGGAAAGAGGAGGAGGAGCAGATAGTCACAAAGAAGCGAAGCGGTGTGAGATAGAGCAGAGAAAGGTATAATCACTATCTAAGGAAGATCGCTACCATCTGACAAGTAAAAATCTTCCCAGAAGCCTTAGAAAAGACTCTATATCTCACCTTACGAGGCAAAATGTAATTTTTTGAAAACATCAAAACAGACAGAAAAACCTAATTCAAAAAGATAGGCCGTAGAAAAGCATTTCTTTTCCCCCAAATACAGATCTCTTTTCTTTCTTGATACCTGTCATTCGCCATGGATCTATAACAAAAGTGACAAAGAATTAAGGGATTTCCACGCAGCCTCATAATTCTTAAGAAAACCTAACGGTATAGTTGTTATTATCTCCATTTTAAAGGTAAGAAAACCAGACCAAGATCACAAATAACAAATGAACAGAAATCATACTACTTAAATCCGCATGGTTTGGGCCTCAAATTATTCACTTGGAAATATCTGCCATATATGGCTACTCTTTGTGATGCTCAGTGAAAACAGGACCCAAAGAACTCAGGGGAAGGGGGGGGGGAACCTTTATTCTTTCTTATAATTCTGGTTAAAATTCATAGTCCAGCTGACAGGAGAGTTCATACCAATATCAGGATTCAAGGGAACTGGTAACATCATGACTGTAGTAATGACTGAGAGAGGCAAACTTCTCATCCACCAAACTGGTAGTCTGCCAAGGTGTGCCAAAGTGTGCCAAAGTGTGCCGAAGTGCTGAACCAGCTCTTTCCATTTTTTTCCACCCTCCCAGGGAATAGTTTTACCCATTAAGGACCCAGTATTCCCATACTAATTAGATAATTTCCCACAGCCTTGCTTAGACCTCGCCTTTACTACTAACTTCTCAGATGTGCCCAGAGCTCAGGTTTCATTCGTCAAGTACACTTGTACCTAAGCGGGACAACATCCCTACACCTGTATCTGGATCCCTCTCTGTGTCTATCCAAGTATAACAAACACACATACAAAACCACATTTACATCCCCCTTAGGCAATGTTGAACATTCCTCTTCATAGGCCCAAGGAACAACCCACTGCATTCCTGACTTGTACAGGAAATACAAAACATAAAATAACCTACAAGACAATGTGCCTCAAATACCATGGTGTGTCATCTTTTTCTGTCTCCCAAATACCTAGATCCTGGCCCTAAGCTATTCAGACTGGTTGATCGCTCCTCCCCACCAGAACCTGACTTATCTCAGATTAGAAAAATTGCTGGCAATTCCCTGGTTTCCAGAGCAACAACCTTGCCTGTGTAAAAACAGAACTTGAGATTGCTGAGCCCATCACATTCGTCCCGCTACGCTCTGCCTTTCTCCCATTCTCCCCGCAGGTTCCCCTGCAATCTCTCTGCTGCTCTGTGCAGCCTCATCCCACTGTAATTTTTAAGCCACCCTGTGTTTCCTGCAGGCAGGGAATCACAAAGTCTCAGTCTCCTTGGGATTTATATAGGTACACGCCCACTCACTCACCACAGATTCGGCACGTACTCATTTCTTGAAGCACAAAAAGACAGGTGTGCAGAAATAGAAAACTCTTGATTTCTCCATGGTTAAAAGTGACCTAGGCCCTAAGTTTTCATGTCTGCTGATGTTTGGGGGGGAGACTCGCTTTCAAAGCCCAGGCTCACAGGAGCATATTATGCACCTCCTCCACCTTAGTTTCCTCAGGCTTGTGTAACATGCCAGTTTGCAGTCAAGGGCTTCAGGTCTGATGGCCCTCTGCTGGTCTACGTAGCTCATTCTTCCTGTTCATGCCTGTTCCTGCTGCATCCAAAATTCACATGCTCAGGGAACTTGGCTATCTTGCCGTCTCCCCCTCAGCATTTAGTACAGATGCAGGTGTTCTGAAACTCTCTGAGGACTGTGCACCGAGGAATCCCCCCCCACACACACACACTCACACATACAACTCCTGCAGATCCTTGGCAAACAGGTATCCCTGAGTTCTCAACTCTATCACATATCATCTCAGGCACAGACCCCAGGAAATGTTCTGTATTTGGCAAATGAATCCAAGCAGGAAAGGCTTCTAGAGTGAAGATGATGAAGGGAGAAAAGTCAGATCTTACCTGTTACATTACATTTTCCATCTCCCAAGGCATCCTTCCTCACATAGATACGGCGCCTGGGAGATGTTTCTTTCCAGAATTATGAACAGGAAGTAAGATCCCATCTCCTCCTCCTCCTCCTCTTCCTCCTCCTCCTTTAACCCAATTATAGATCCCACTTTCCAACCCAAACTTCAATCGTAAAACAAAAGGCAAAACCTCTGTCGTCATCCATATTCAGGCTGGTCTTTGAAAATTCTCTCTCAGTTCATTCCTAACTTTAGCAAAAGTTCAGTAATCTACTCCCAGTGAAAAGGAAGCTGTGTCAAGGACATCAAGACTCACCCATGAAATTATACATATGCATAAAAATATCTAAATAAAATCCATTATTTGGTATACTAGTAAAAATACTAATCAATAATAATAATAATAAAATTCTTCCTATTCTCTGGTTCTAAATGTATAACAAACACTTATCTTGGCTAAACTTTGTTGATAGTTTACTAAATTTCATTTTCCCCAAATGTGACTTTTATCTCCATCATCCTGTATGATTAAAGAATTACTGTAAATGATTTCTTATTTTTTTACTGTTATGCATAGTTTAATGAATAACTTTCCATTCATTACTTGTGATGAAATGTGGAAATTTTATATTGAGTCAAAAGGTAAAGCTGGCACAAATCAATGTGTCTCTACCAAGCATGAAGATTACCTCAGGTCATCAATAGCTTAATTCAGTGCCTTGTAATGATACCAGTGAGATATTTTTCTGAAGCTAAAGTAACTTCAATATAAAAGTTTTTATATCCAAAGCCATTGCTTTTTCTTTTAAAAGAAGTTGACCTTTTATGTTTTAGTATTTAATACAACATAAAAATTTCCAAAATTGACTAGGTTCAAGCTTAGTAACCTATAGAAAGCTGAATTCCTTTTCCCCCTGTAATACCGGGTTAAGATCGGCCTAACGACACAAAGTATAAATCAAAGCACAATTGGAGACAAGCATTACACATGCCTACCCTCACATGTGAAACCTAGCCTTAAAAATGTGAAACCTATCTTTTTATGTAACAGTGGACATTTCTAGAGCTTTTTAGAAAGTATTCACTCTTAACTGATACACACACATATATATGTATTCACAATTCTTCAGAAATGGATTTGTGGATCAGCAGTGGTCTTACATAGAACAAAGTCGGTTAAAACAGAAAAATTATAAAATTTCTATAATTATCACAGATATTCTGTTTCAGTAGCCGAGAAACCTCTTGTTAAGCTAAACAATGCAATGTAAGTATCCTATTGTATGCCTAGTAAAATGAATTCTGATAGTCAGAGTTTTCAAAACAGAGTCGCATCCGAGTTCTTCCACTAAGAATGAAAATTTGCCCTTGCCCGTGGTTCAGTCTGGACATACAGAGAATATAACACAAAGATGGGCTCTAAGGCCTTTCAGGCCTTGTGATGCTCTTTCCTACAGGAAGAGCAGCAGCACAGAACAATCTGTCCAGTGACCTCATCACTGCAACATTTTGTGGCTCCGATGCTGGCCTCATCACAGATAAGCAAACACCCGGGCAGCCCTTCCCCTCTTACAAAGCTGTTGTATTGGGCTGGGGAGACGGCCCTTTGCCTCACAAGCCAAGAGACCTAAGTTCGGATTCCAGATCCTACATAAATAATGCTGGGCATTGGCTTGTAATCCCAGTCTTGGAAGGTAGAACATGGAAAACAGCAAAGCAGTAAGAAGGTAGAACATTCCAGAATCATTCAGGATGTCACCCTTGGGCCTTCACAGACAGGTACACTTATGTGCTAACCTCTTGTACACACACCATACTTGCACATTCTTGAAAAAGTGGCAGGGTGCTGCCAAATGTACTTACATTTAGTTGTTTACAGCTTTTCTTCCATTGTGAAGCCTTGTCTGATGTTTTAAGACAGACGTTTCTTTGCTTGGTTTATATTCTTCGGAGACTTTGCCACTGTTTCAAAGGACATAAACATTTTTGCTAGCGCCGGGTTGTATTTATGCCATAATATCACCTATCATATTTTAAGTTCTTTTGATGTTAATGTTTTTTGATGTTTAGGCACACATATCTCATGAAATACAGTAACTTCCTGGTATCACATTACATACAAACTTAAATTCATAATTATTTGATTAGCTTGCTCCATATTTACTTATTTCTCGTAAGAATATTCGCATGATGTGTGGGGATGCAAAGCCACGCCAAGGTCTGAGTGACGTACTTATACAGAAGCCTACAGTAAAACTTTGTTTTTTATTGGATTCTCATGGAACATCTGGATAGCACACACTGTGGTTATGAAGTCATGGGAACAATGAAAACATTGGGGTTGAGGCACAAAAGTGAGGCCATCACAGGCCTCCCAAAGAGTTCCCATTTGCAGTCCTGCCCTGAGATTGTCCTCTCACCAAAGCGTCAGAACACCTAAGAAGGAGAAAGCACAGGCTGCCACCCCACCAAACCTTGTACTGAAAGCAGTACAAGTCCTTTCCAGGCCTTGGGGCTTTTTAGTACCTACAGAGGTCTGGACCATGGATAAGTTTTCTCACAAAAACATTCCCTTTAAGGCCTCAGCTAGCTCAAAGATAAGAACAGTTGATAACCCTTATCACCTCTGCAGGGGTGCTAAAGAGGGAGGGGGTTACTTATTATCCTTGCATAAGTCAGCCCAAATCAAAGTCTGAAACTATTTCAGATACTAAAATAAAAATGAGTCATGGTATTAGCCAAGACTGGATTAAGATAGTTTGCATAAATAACTCCAATAAATTTTCTGCCTTAAAGTGATTACTTTTCATTTCACAGATAACAGCACAAAATTAGTCAACAAGTGAAAACCATATTCGGAAGCCATACAAGATGATGCTCAAGGATCCTTGAAAAGAGTTTTTGAGACTCCCTAAGTAAAAATACAACCTGCAGAGCATCTTAGTGAAGCAATCTGCAGTTTTACAAATTCTTTTCACTCATTTGGCTTACGTTTTGCTTCATGTGTAAGCTCCACTCAAAGCAAATCAAATAAAAACAAAACTCACAGACTTACCTGCCAAACTTTGCCCACAATTGGCTCCAGTAAAACTATTTAGAGAATTTTTTAAAGACCTTTCCAGCCTACTGTGAATTCATTTCTAAATTATGAGTAGTCCTGAGCCTTACATACTGATGGAGTTTAAACACAAGGAATAATGAAAATGCTTTGCCTCGGGGTTATCAGGTAGCTGGATGAAATCTACTGTTGTTCAGGATGAGGATGATGCTTTTCATTTCTTCTGTACCACAGGTACAAAATGCAGCCGTATTTATATTCCAGATATCATTGGTTAGATATGAATATATGATTTGTCCCAGAAAGTAGAAGGAAATCTAAGTCAACAGCACTCATGAAATGTGGGAATTATCCCTGATACCTAGCTTTACCAACCTAGCTTTACTACATCTATGCTACTCTTTTAAAATGCAGTTAGACAATTGGCAACATCCCTCCTCATAGTTACTCTGCATATACACTCTCCAAATTGCATGATTTAGGAAACCTTAGATAGTCCATTATCTCTTCTGTCTTTCTGTGTCTCATCTTGTCTCTGCCACCAATGGAGAGAGTGCCTTGAAAAGAAGCAGTGCTTCCTTGTCTATCTTCTGAAAAGTGTGCTTCTACTATGGTGTTAACACAGAGTGGATAAGCATCCTTTCAAATGCGACAATATATAAAGATGATGCTTAATTCATGATTCCTGAAAAAAAATCTTACTCCAAATGATCTCAGTGACTAACAATTTTCAATATTGAAACATCATGCACCCAGAAGAGACCTGCTTATTTGCAGTAAGTTTTAGCAGAACATTCATGTGACTGCAAAGACTGCATAAGCTCTATGCTACCTAAGATGCATTGTGCCACAAATATAAAGAGTGGGGGAGAGCTGTAATTATAAGCTTCAGGTGTTTTGTACGCCTTTTCCTGCATGCAGCTGCTATTATCTCTGCTTATCCGTTGATGTGTCATTTTACATTCTGGCAGCAATGATTATTCCTAATTATATACAGAAAAATAAATGGTAATATATGTTTAATGCAAACAGTCTATCATTTGGATAGTCATGTCAAATGGTTAATCATGTTAAAAACTAACAGGAGCAGGTTAGAGGGCTAAAATATGCTATAAAGACAACTTTCCTTTTTCTTAATTTTCTTATTTAGAATTTATTCTGAAAGTAAGGGAAATTGGCCTTAAATAACTCATTGATGTTTTTATTAAAGAGTAGTTATTCTTTGTAAGATAAAGATTTTTAAAGCATCCCCTTATCTTCAAATGTCTCTGAAGATAGGTGTCTCTTCCCTATTATCTGTGGTCCACATTGACCACTTCTCACTGCAGTGGACAAGGCAACCATCCGATGGTTCAGCAAGTCTGACCAAGGAAGATGGTAAAGAGATTCAGCTCCAAAGGAAAGCATGTATTCTATGCTTAATCTCTGTTCTAAATATAGTTATTCTGATTTTGCTCTGGCTTAACTCTTCCATGAAAGTAAGAAGTATTCTGTTGGACAAGTTCCATGCAATCCAAGCAAGCAATATTCTGCAGTCAACTTACCAGAATTATTTGATATGCACAATTGGATATGTAGCTATTTTCAAACAGGCAACAAAAGCCTTCCTTCTTAGTTACATAACAATTAATAAATTTAAGGAAAAATTCATCAGTGAAGGAAAAAATCAAAAGTTACATCTATTGAAATTTCAAAATATTCCCAAATTTGGGCAGATCTACCATGGTCACATGACAATTATTTATTTATAAAGGCTTATATGAGGGTTTCCTCTAATGGCAATATATCTCTAGACATTTTCCACCCGGGAAATTCCAGGAAGCAGGGTCATCCTTCAGAGTCTGGGCGACTCTTATGGCAGTAACAGAGGTCACTCATACTGTACTAATGTGTTATACAGCATGAAAGTCCATAGTTAATCCTATTAGAGCCTGCAGTGAAAAGTAATGGGAATCTAAAGCCATCCATTTATCTGGAAGCCAGGGTAGCTATTAAGGCATTGCTACAAAATGGTGCTACCTCTCCAGAATCAACTAGCAGAATATCAATATTTATGATAAAGACATAAGAATAAGCATGAAAAAGATCCTGAGTTTATTCACTTCTCTCAGACATCACCTTCTATGATTCCTGATCCAAATAGCCAAATTGCTTTGGCTAGAGACTTGATACTTTTTAAAGGGGTCAAATACTGTAAATGTGGTTGTCGCTTTCAATATATGTGTGTGTGCATATGTGTGTGAAGATTTTCTAGAATTTCAAGAAAATAAATAAAAAGACAGAGGCTAGTCTTGGAAGAACAAATAAAGGAAAACCTAGAATGTGTTAAGAGGAAATAGGGAGGAAAATGACCACAAAGCTGAGCTGAATGGAGGAAAAATATGATAACCGTTGACAGATTCTTATCACAGGCAGCATCCCTCTAAGAAATCCGAGGTATTATAGATCCCACAACAGAAGAAAAAAGAAAGCCAGGAGGAGTATTTGGGGTCTTGTTCATCCCTGTGACCACTGACCTATTATTAACAAGCCCAAAATAGAGGCATATGGCCCACATTCTTCATCTCGTATAAGTTGACACAGCTATTCATCTTTTGTGAGCCAGAGGTCGCAGGAAAACCTGGCTTTATGAACAAGAGAAGTCTAGAAATAAACACTCCCAGCTTGCCATTAGCCATTTTGAATAAGACAGCAAAATTAATTTATTTTAATGTTATACCCGAGAGGCACATGTTTTCCTTTCTATGTGATTATGAAAATACTGGATGTCCCCTGAGGAAATGAGTCCTTTTTTAGACTTCAAGAACAGACAACCCAATTTTCTCTGAGTTTGTTTTTTCTCCTTTGAGAGCACACTTAATTTGTTAATGCGGGAGTGCATTTGTCACCAATAAAATTCATCTTCACTCTATAAACAGACTGCCTGAAATTAGTCCTGATAGAGGGAAAGCTGGGGGAGCGTCTTTGGTTGCATATTATGAAAATACAATTCAATGGTTTAATTCATAATGAGATTTCTTTTTATTCAGCTATTGCATTGACAACATAAAAAAGACCCTAAGAGATCCTGATTTTATTCACTTCTCCTAGACATTGAATCTATGATTCCTGATCCAAATTCTGTTTTTGATATGGACTTGACATTGCTAAAAGGGGTCAAAGGCTGTCAGAGTGTCTATCACTTTCAACATCACATTTGTCCAGAGAGTGAAATTGTGGCTATTTTCAGGACAGCATGGTAAGTGCTTCTGAAAGAAAAGAAAGATGGATGGGATGTGGCTGCTGCCCTCAAGTTATGTATAACCTCACAGAGATACCCACTAACATACACTAACAGAAATCACTGCCAGGTGGTTCAAAGAAGTGTTACTGGCAAATTCTTTTGTTGTGATTTGTTTTTGTTCTTGTTTTGTTGTTTTGGGAGGAGACTGGAAACAGCCAAAGCCCAAATTATACTGGTTTAACTAAGGAATTTTGGAATGATGAAAAAAAAATCATAGAGTTAGAGTAGGCTGCCAGTGTCACCCAACCACGTTTTGGAGTTCCCTCCACTCCATCCTCTCCAAATTGTCCATCACATCTTAAGGCTAGCTGTCTTGTTCCAAAATGGTTGCCAGCAGCTATACCTGCTTCTTTATTTGCATCCAGCAGGAGAGAAAACATGACTCTTTGTCCAAATCCTTTTCCTTTTATTTCATTGGCACAGGTTGAGTTTATGGCTGATATGTGGGGGAGGACAATGGGGGCAAAGTAGCCCCATTTGATTGGTCTACATTAGCCACAAAATAGAACGGGTTAGAGTGACAAACACACTATGCATCAAAGTGTGATAAAGGACTAAAACTAAAGCAAATCTGCTCCTTGCACAAACTGGGCAGCTCCTCTGGGACCTGGGGTCATTCTGAGGCTCAGAACTGCAGGGATTGGCGCACGGCAACACTTGGTTTGGGAAAATGTTTTTCAAGCCTCAGCGAGATGATTCGTTGAGCCTCCATGACATTTCTAAATTTGGCTAAGAGGAATACCTCAGTGTTCTCCCTTCCTCCTAAAGTCAGATAATCATTCTCAAGTGGTTGCCAAGCATTTTTTCAAACTGATATTTCTAGCTCCTTCCAAAACAGTCTGTCACTAAACTCACCCACTCTACAGAGGAGGGGGAAAGGAGAAAAAGTTGCAGTGATATTACTTTTTATAGAGACATGGCTTCTTCGGTTTTTGTCAGCTTTTGAAGGGTAAGAAGTGCTTTCAATCTTATTATGTCTCTTGTGGTGGGCCTCCTGCTCTGTTCTGCATCTAAACCTGATTCTTTGCCCTTCGTTGTTAGAATATTCTCTTTTTGATTTTAGCATTTGAAATATGCCAGGTGCTGTTAGAAGCTGAATGTGCACAAAAAAAAAAAACAGGTCATTTAATTTTAATAACAACCCCTGACATAGGATTTACTATTATTCTAACTTTACAGGTGAGAGAAAGCACTACGGAGATAGCGAATGACTAACCCAAAATACACAATACTCAGTGGCTGAGCTGAGATTTGAACACAAGTAACAAACGCGCTTAGGGTCTGAAATCTTACAACATATACCACCCCTGTTTCTGTGGCAGATGACAGGGCATAAGAAGCCTAAGACAGTCTAGGAAGGTGTTCAGTGGCTGAGGTCTTTGGCCCACAAGCAGAAGGACTTGAGTTCAGATCCCCATATCCCACAAAACAAAAAGCCAGGCAGATATGGCACAGTGCATGGCAGAACCTGGGATTCTGATGCTGGAAGGCAGGAACAGTCCAGGATGATTCATGATATCACCCTTAGGCCTCCACAGATGTACTCACATACTTAAATGTCCTTTTTGTACAGATGTCCATACACACATGTACATATGCAAAACACATACACACACACACACACACACACACACACACATCCCTGTAAAAAAAAAAAAGAAAGAAACCTACGATGTATGATACTAAGAAATTTGAGTATTACACTAAGTACAGTGAGTATACATTGAAGGGTGTCATTTTTGTTTTTGGAAAGTACAGCACCCTGTAAGAATGATGAGTCCACTCCTGTTTCTGTCAGCAGTTGACATGCAAATGAGTAGATAAGAAAACAGCATCATTTATGGGACAAGGTGAAGGAGAAAGGAATTAATATTTACATCATTGTATGGAACACAAGTTCATGGTAATTTGAATCTTTTACTTTATTCCGTAAGACTTCTTCACAGTTTAGCTTCCCCATTATTGAGCTCAGATATGCTTTCTTCTTAAGGTTGCAGGACAGACCTAGAATGTGAACACGTATCTGATTCCAATGCCTGTGTTTCTTTCTCATTATGCACTACAAAATCTTCAGAACTTCTCCAAGCCAGAGAGAAGAATCCTACCTGAAAACCTTCATTCATCTTGTAGCATTCTATCTCCTTTAAGTAATAATAACAATTGTAACAAAATAGCTAGGTGTCACTCCATAAAAGTCTCACTTTTCCCAGATCTTTTAGCTAAAGGTGCAGAGAATAATGGCCCTGACTACATGAACAAGATCTATTGACAGGAATAGCTGATATGCAGCCAGAACAGAAAAATGATCAGATTGAAAGTATCTTCTCTACTTCCCCTAGAAAAGAGGAAGGAAAGCTCCTAGAATCCCAAGAAGAGCAGGAATTCCCCCTGGAGACCCCTGGGGCTTCTTATGTCATTTTTGTTTTTGGAAAGTACAGCACCCTGTAAGAATGAAGAGTCCACTCCTGTTTCTGTCAGCGACCTGTAGGCCCAGGCTTCTCAGTGGCGAGCAAGCTTTGGGAGAAGAAAGCTCATTACCTGAAAAGCCAATGTCTTTGTTATGTTCCCATGAATAATTTATAGCTGTGTGGACTTGTGAACGGCAGCCTTGACACAGATGACACGACAACATCGTACACCAAATCCCAGTGCACCTCCCACGAGAAAATGGAGTATTTGCTCGGTTCACATTTCACCAAGACAGGCTCTTCAACTATTTATAAGTTGAATAGAAATTTCCACTACTTAGCTGGCGCGACTAGGTCTACCTAGCAGCTGATGAAAAAGCTCCTACAGGAAGCTCTCCACCAGTGCAGAGATGGGGATGAGGTCTGCAACCAGAGACAGTGGGCTGTAGGAGGACTGGACCAGGCAGGCCTGTATTGTCTGTATGGGCCGCATGCGTGAATGCAACTTCCCCAAGCTAGAACCTACTGCCCTCCCTGGTGCTGACGTCAAACCGCCTGACTGAGAGGACCAACCCGACAGGACAATGCAGCAAAAGCTCCCGCTGGAACTTATGGGATGTTGGGTGGGGGATATAAGCAACCCGATATTACAATAAACGAGTCTGCAAGCCTGAGAGCCTGCTTTGCCACTCGCCTGATTTCTGGAGTCCGTGACGTGACTTCATGCCTGCTTGTCCCTGCCCCCAAGGGTCTTTGTAGGTTCCCGTGGGTCCCGAGACTGCTACAGTGGGCTGCAGAGATTACAGCTCGCCTGTCATTCATTCTTTTTTCACTACCATTAACCTCCTGCAAAGGAATTTGGGGGTAAAAAGATTTTTACAAAGGAGGTATATTGGAGATGCAGCTCGGCTGGTAGAGTGCTGTTTAACGATGTGGTGAAGTCCCGTGTTTGATCCCCAGCACAGCATAGACAAGCTATGGTGGTATGAACCTGTAGTCCTACACTCTGGAGTTAAAGATAGGAGGATCTGAAGTTCAAGATCCTCCTCCTCCATTACATAGTAAATTATAGGTCAGTCTGGGATGCATAAGACCCTGTCTCAAAAAAGAGGTGGAGAGAGAGAGAGACAGAGAGACAGAGAGACAAAGATAGAGATAGACAGACACAGAGAGAAAGAATGTATTGGGACTTGGTAATTCCTTTTGAGTGCATGACTATAGTAGGTTGTGTGTCTTATCAACATTTATTAAAGACCCTCTGAAAACGACATTGATCAATATCACAATGTTCCTGTTCTAGAATAGAATTGTCTCCTCTAATTCAGTATTACTCAGTGAGGGCCTTCAGTATGCTGCTTCTGGAAATTTAAAGATGACAAAAGCTAAGTCCTTGCCCTGGAAAGACTGAAACTCTAGGAAGGAGACACGAGAATGGAAAGTCTTGCCAGGGATAATTACTCTGTTCACGGGAACGCCCAGAGCAGAGGAGGGCACTTAACCCTGCTGCGAGGTTATTTTATTGATAACGAGTTCAGACCTGATGCTGAGCACATTTCTCACTCTACTTAATCCTCACGACAATCCTTCCCACAAGGCTGGTCCTATTATTGGCCTAATTTTTCAGTTAAGGAATCCTGTGCTCAGAAAGACGAAGTGATTTATTCAAATTGACACAGCCAGTGGCAGATAGAAAAACCCAAAGAACCCAGTCTAACCACAAAGACCATGCCTTGACTGATAACATTGTATTTCCTCAGCAGCAATTTCCGAAGTTTAACGCTTATGGCTGCATTCAATTATTCAACAAATATTTGTTAAATGACGCAAGCCTCTGTTCACAGTTCTCAAGGCAAGGGACACAAACTGTGCTGGAGGAGGTTCCAGGCTGATAGTACTTGTCTTTGAAAGATATTTATGTGGTACGTGGACAACACTTGGTTCTGCAAATATAGAGTAATTTCAAATAATGTCCCTGTCCTCTTACAGAGTTTAGAAAATAGGCAGTAATCATGTATTGTGTTGATGGTGTCACAGGTTGTAAGGAGAACTAAAGCAAAGCAAGAATGAAGGACTGAGGGTTGAACTTGACATTTTGTATTGCTGGTCAGTTCAGGATCTGGAATTTGGGAGAAAGTTTGGACAAGGAGAAGAAATGAATTGTGCAGTAACTGCGTGGAAGCAATGTATGGTCAGGTAGAAACAATAGCAAGTGCCAGTAGCCACAGAGGCTCATCTCCAGTGAATTGAGGAGGTAGGACCACAGACAGACAAGAAGACAGAATACTAGGTGGAGAAGAGTATTGGGGAGCTCCTGCTGGTTATATGAGGGGACCCACTTTCTTGTCAGGGCAAAGTGAATCTGCCTGGGAAATTTGAATAAGGAAGGGACATGCTCAAATTAACTTTTTAACTTCTCTCTGCCAGCCACACAGAGAATTGACTACGTGGGTACATGAGTAGAAACAAGAAGATCAATTAGGAGACTATTATAAGAGCCTAAGTTTGAGATGATGGTAGATTTAACGAAAGAGGAAACACAGAGGTTGTCAGATTGGGGCTATATTTTTCATCATAGTGCTGACAGACTAGATTAGATGTGGGCTGTGAGAAAGAGGGAAGAGCAAATGTGCTTAAGTTCCTGGAACAGTGCCTAGAACAGAGCTTGTACTGAGCATGAGGAAATTCCATCCCCTTCTCTGAGAACTCAACAAACTTTGTAGCAAATAAGTCACATGTATAACTATTCAACAATCTATAAGAGTAGCCATGACATAAGTCTATCTTCGGGGTCACAACCCTGTCATGAACCAGTGCATGATATCCTATGTAATGGCTTTGATAAAACTAATAAGTACCACAGTATTTCAAAACACCAAGTGGAAGAATGAACTAGAAGATCATTGTTTACCAAGCATGAAAGAACCACATGTCTTATCACAGTATATCTTTTGTTAACATAAGTAGACCACAGTTCTATCTATTCTATTATAAAACTCAAGAGAAGGCTTCCAACCAATCACACACACACATGTGAGCATACACACGCATATACACATACATACAGGCACACACATATATAGACACATATACATATACACACGTACACCTACATACACACAGATAGACACACATATGCATTCCCACATATATACACATGCATGTACAGACAAATGCACACATGTGTACCCATATAGACACACACAGTGACATACACAGTCTGACATGCACATAGACATATGCACATATATACACAAATACAGACTCAATTCACTATTCACACCTCTTAGAACTCTTGTATCTTTTCATTATTGTTCTTTTCGCTTGCAATTTGATGTGTATGTATGTCATATTTTATTAATACTCACTTCCCTCTGCCTTTCATCCCATCTTCCTTGTCTTTGAAATATCTTAACTAAGAAAAAAAAACCACAGTAGACACTCAAAATATTTGTTGGAAAAGTAAAAAAAAATACATACTTTAAAATATATTTCATTGTTCATGCAGAAGCAAATTACTTACAAGGGAAGGGATCCACCTTTAATAATTCATGGGTACTTGGTTCAATTTTTAAAATCTGATTTATACTCACTAGTTGCCCTGCTGGCAATACATGAGATTTGCTTCAATAGAGCCAGAACTGGCATGGAGAATTTGCTACATAAAAAAAGTGCTTCTTATCAAGGCTGGGATGCATTTGGAGTTGGTCGGGTATTGATTCAGAAAATTAAGTGGTGCAGTATTCAGGCCTTACCTGGATCACAGCAGTCGTCTCCTGACTGTACTGCTGACTTTCTTTGCCCACTCATAGAGACTCTACAACACTGCAGCTGGACTGATTCACTCAGAATAGAATCTACAGGACTTCATCTCTTCCCTTCTCAGAACAAGTGCCAACTGCCTCACAGTGATCCTGCCACACTTTTACCCATCAGGAATCCAGAAGGATAAATAGATGGACAGATAAACCATGTGCTGAAGAGCTAATAAAGATGTGGTTCTATTCTGTTGGGGACGTCTTTGAAAGCTGTCATAGGCTGGGTAGCATCCTTATGGTTCCAGAAGGTGCCAGCAGATCCAGTAATTAGGGAGGGTTTGCTCTCTACATCATGGATACAGCTTTCTCGCTGCATCCTCACATAGTATATGGGGCAGGCACATTTTTCCATGGACCTCTTTATAAAGACCCCTATCCCTTTTAAAAGGTGATGTCCCAAAAGCCTTAAAGCCCCACAGCTACTATGGCTCTGAAGATTGTCCAGGATTAAGTTTCAGTGTATGCACTGAGAAAAATTTGGAAACCCTAGCAAGGAGCACTTACAAAAAAGGAAGGTGAGAACATGCTGGTACCTTGGGGAGCCACCCCTGCTACAGATGCAACAGGAGAAGAAAACAGACATGATCTGGAGAAGCCAATGGAAAACGTCAGCATCATGCCCTGTTTGGTCTGCTCCTCACGTCTTTGTCTTTCTGTACAAGCCACTCCAGCCTCCTGGCTGCATCTGGTGCTCCTGGGGCTGAGCAGCTTTAAGTCTTTGCATCCTGTGTTCCTCTGATCAGAGAGCCATCAAAATATCCCCAAACACCCACCCTCCCTTACTTTTCAAGCCCCAAATGTCACATCCAGTGCAGCCTATCTAGAAGCATATTTAAAACCATCACTATCTTCCTTTCTTTTCCTGTTGCTGTGATTTAAAAAAAAAAATACTCTGACAGAAATAATTTAAGAGAGAAAGAGCTTATTCTGTCTTGCAATGCCTGATGGAGTCCATCATAGTGTGGAAGTCATGGCAACAGGAGCTTGAAACAGCAGCTGGTCACATGACATCCACAGTCAAGAAACAGAAAACAGTGAATGAGTGTTAGCTCAGTTCACTTGCTCCATTTACAAAGTCTAGAATCTCAGATCAGGGAGGAGTGTTCTTCACAGTAGGCAAGTCTTCCCATCTCAGTTAGCATAATCAAGATAATTTCCTGTAGACATGTCCAGAGGTCAGTTACCCTGGTGACGGTAGAGCTCCTCTGGTTGACAATTGAGAGTAACCATCTTTTTTCACACTCTCCTCCACCAGAGTTCCATTTTATCTCTCTGCATATGTAAGGTAAGTGACAGTGAGCCACAGACACAGTCCTTAAGTTTGATGTGTCTGCATAAATGTGTAGAAGATCTGACACGGAACACGCTGAGAACTCTCAGACAACATTCCCACAGTCTCCATGGAGGAGGAGCACAATTGTTCTGAAAGGGAAATAAAATCTCATGTTCTACATACAGTTGCTATCTTGGTAATTTCTCAGAGAAGCCCACAGATTTCCAGAGTTGGAGGAACTTGAAGAGAGCTTGAAAAGTGCAGCACTCTGACTTTGCAGACAAGGACACCGAGGTCACACGGCAACAAGAAACCTTCAGGAAACAAAGTGCTCCGGTCCCAGTCTCCCTGGACCAGAGTTCTTGTCACCATATTGGAAGGGGTGGGAAGGAGCAAAAATCAAGAGACCAAAGGCTTCTAGAATGATTCTGTGCGTGCTTACCATCAATCAGTATTTAACCGGCGCAGAAAAACTGAAGAGTCAAAGTGAAACATTTTTTTCCCCTATAAAGAAAAGTACATTGAGGACTGGGGCAAAAGTTCAATTGGTGAAATGTTTGCTTTGCAAGCATGAGGGTCTGAGTTCACTCCCAGAACAAACAGCCAGGCCCGATGGCAGGAGCTTGTAATGTCAGGACTGGGAAGGCAGGGTGAGCCCTGTTCCAAGAGCGTCATGACCAACTACTTGGGAGACTACTGTTCTGGGGTCTACTTGCAGAGTTACAGGCTCAAGAGATAGCTTGTCTGTAAAATAATGAGTGATATCAGAAAAAAAAATCTGAGATTGTCCTCTGGCCTTTACATACATGAGCATGCATATACTTGCACATGCGCACATGCAGAGAGCGAGAGAGAAACAAGAAAGATGCTTTGCGCCAGATATATATGGTCAAACAGTGATAGTTTTAAACATGTCTTTATAAGGACAAGTATGTTTTTGATAAACTTCTGAGGATAATAAAACTGAGCTGAGCAGACCTACAGTGAGGAAAAGTACTTTCTAATCAGGCTTCCCACGAATTTAAACGAGGATAGAAGTTGGCAATGATCTCATCTTCCCCATCAGATCTTCCCCCACAAAGTAGAGAACTCTGAAGCTTATGCAGATGCACAAATCCTCTAGAGTTTTTAAAATGAAGGCATATTTTTACAGTGTCATCAGCAGCCATAAAATCTTTACCAACAGCATTTATGTGCATCATGGAAACATGTTTAAATGCTACTTTGGTGTCCAACAAGGGATTACAAGTATACAGCGTTTAAAAAGAAGAAAACTGATCTTCTTAAAATATTAATTTATTTACAAGCCAGAAAAAAGGCTGCTTGTTGGAGGCAGCATCATAATATTCCATTTGAAGTCACCAAAAACAACAAAGGAATCATGACCTCAGAAGCCATCAACCCCATAATAGAAAGGAACTTCCTTTAAACTCTGCACTAAAGAAATATTTTTAAAGTAGGCTAGGCATATTCTTGATACAAGAAAGTGTCTTCAGATGTTGAGTTTTTGTAGCCTCCAGGTGGCTGAACCATTCAGTCCACTTTATTCAATTCACAAGGCTCCCAGCTTCTGAGAGGTGGTATGATTAGGTAAGACTGTCTCTGTGGGTCTTTCCTTCATCCATTTCCACGTTGGGCAGTGCTTTATAAGCTCACTTCTTGGATAGAAAGCTACAGAATTAGGCCAGAACATATAAGGTACTTTGAAATTAGAGATTTTTCTTCTTTGGTTTCTTCTAATATCATAAACCAACTGGTGATTACACGTGTGTGAACATCAGGAACTCTGACCAGGGCACTTCAAGAGTAGAAAACCTAATTTTAATGAGTTTCTAAGTGGGTAAGGCATCCATAAGCAGAAAAATGGGTACAAGCATAGAATCCAGGCAAGTGAAATTCCATGCGATTTGGTACAAATACAAAGAGACTATAAGTACTAATGTTGACCAGTACACCATAGCAATTTTTTTTACATTTCAATTTTTTTTCTTTAAAAGGAGTGAGTTGTGTACAGGAGGGTTAAATGCTTTATAACAAGAAAAAAAAAACTGTGCTAGAACCAACTTATTCATCGTCATCATCTTCTTCATCTTCTTTGTCTTCCTCTTCCTCCTCCTCTTCCTTCTTTTTCTTGCTCTTCTCAGCCTTCACAACTCCCTTTTTGGCTGCATCAGGTTTTCCTTTAGCTCTGTAGGCAGCAATGTCCTTTTCATACTTCTCCTTCACTTAGCGGCCTTCTTCTCACAGGGCTGCTTGTCGTCAGCAGCAGTGTTGTTCCACATCTCTCCCAGTTTCTTTGCAACATCACCAATGGATAAACCGGGATGTTCTCCTTTGATTTTGGGGCAATGCTCAGAACAGAACAAGAAAAAGGCAGAAGGAGGCCTTTTGGGAGCACTGGGGTCCTTGAACTTCTTTTGTGTTTCCCTTTTGGGAGAGATGGAGGTTTTCATTTCTCTTTCATAACGAGCCTTGTCCGCCCTTGCCATATCTTCAAATTTTCCTTTTTCTTTAGCAGACATAGTCTTCCACCTCTCTGAGGACTTCTTAGAGAACTCTGAGAAGCTGACTGAAGCATTCAGGTGCTTCTTCTTATGCTCCTCCCAGCAAGTTTGCACAAAGAATGCATATGATGACATTTTGCCTCTCAGCTTCTTAAAATATCCTTTGCCCATGTTTAGTTGTTTTTCCTCCATGAGGCACAGAGTCGCCCAGTGCCCGTCCAGCTCTCACTTGCCCTGGCACTGTCTCTACGGAGCTCAATGTGCTGCAATGGCTCACCATAGCAATTTTATTGTTGGTGATGCTTTATGCTGCAGTTTGGTTTTGCTTTTTTTTAGAGAAATATTCCAGTCAGCCTACATATTTTAACATGGGAGAGAAATAAGTAAGTTAAATATTTTTACAATACTTTGATCAACAATGAAATAAATGTGTTTACTCTACTTATAATTCTCAGATTTCACTAATTTCAACTTGTTTATCGTGTTTAGAGTCTAAAGTATGGACCACAAGAGCTTTCAGTTTGGGAATTATGGAAGATTTGAGCTGGACATCAAAAGAAGATATATATATATATATACACATATGTATATGTGTATATATATGTATATGTATATGTTTTGTACATATATATACATGTACAGATACAAAAGAGAATACCAACCCAAAGTAAGAGTTATTACATGGTTATTAATCAACAAGATAAATAAATGCAGTCCATTATATGAATTCACATAATTAAAATATAAATTCAGAGAAGGAAGTAATACTGGACATTATTCCTGACTGTATTTACAATACCTAGACCCCAAAAGCTAAGATTGTAGAAGAACCATATATGGTTCATTCAATGCTACTATTTGAACCTAAGTGTTATATAGCTAGACACAGGTGTCAATATGACAATCAGAAGGCTTGAGCTCTGAGCACAGTTGTGAAAATTAGCAGTTGAGTTAAGCCCAGATCGAACTTGCAGAAGGGTTTCTGATTAATGTGAAGACCCAGCCCACCATGGGTGGGACTAGTCCCTGGGCAGGTGGATAAGGTAGAGCTAGCTGGTTACAGAAATAGAAATTCTTTTTTTTTATAATTATATTTTAATTTTTTATTATTTATTCAATTGTGTGTGTGTGTGCGTATGTATGTGTATGTGCGCGCGTGCGTGTGTGTCTGTGTGTGTAGAACCACGAACGAATTTGCGAACCACCATGGACGCCTCCACCTCCTTCTGCTCCGGGATTCACAGGCTCCTCCCTACCAGGACCAGAAGCGCAGGCCGCCCCGGCTTCCGCCTGGCGTCTATACGTGGGATCTGGGATCCAAACTCAGGACCTTCCGCCTGCAAGGCAGAGGCTTAACCCCTGAGCCACCTCTCCAGCCCAGAAATAGAAATTCTTGAGAATATTGTCTGACATGTGGGGTTTGCCCTTTGTGTAGCCAGTTCCCTTAGCTCCTGCTGTTGGTAAAAACTCTCCTGTCAAGCTGCACTAAAAGCAGTAAAAAAAGATAACCATAGCCAAATACTGTTATTCCCATAAGTCATTTTGCCCTGAATTTATCAGCAATATAGAGGCAAAATGCGACACCAAGACTTCATATATGGTAGATAATAAGCATTCTACCAACTGAACCACATACCCAGCCAGCCCAATTAGAAGCCCTACTTTTAAATTTCTGTAGTATAAAGACACAATGAATACTGGAGGATCAAAGAAATATATTCAATCATTGATTTTTCATCTCTACACTCTTATCCTCAGTATTGTCCTAGAGAAGAAAGTGAATATGAATGGTTTCCTTTGTAGACACATACTAAGAGTCACCTGACTGCATACAAGCCTGCATGTAAAGGATATATATTTTGAAACTATATGACATGTCTGTGGGTTCAGCTTCTGTATTGCTACTAAACATATTAATGTGAGGAAAATGTTCATTAGTAGCAACTCACCTGATGAATCCTAGGTAATGGCATTAGCATGCTTGAGCCTCCAAAATTTCACGGCCTTTGTGGATTGAAGAACAGAAACGTACCTTCTCCTGTTTCTGGAGGCTGGAAGCCCAAGGTCAAGGCATCGTCACAGTAGGTTTCCTCTGAGGGACCTGTGATTGGTTTGCAAACAGCTGTCCTCTGGGTCTCTCTTCCTGGTCTTTCCCTGTATACCTGTGTCACCAGAATCTTCAGATTTCTTCCTCTGGGGAAGACACTATTCAGATGTCAGATCAAGACCCTAATTGTCTTGCACTATTTTATGTACCTCCTTAACTCCTCTATCCTCAAAAATAAGGTCACATATCCAGCGATGAGGATTAGGATATCATTGTATGAACTGCAACAGGAATGCAGAACCACGACTCAGCCCTCAACACTAGCTACATGCCGTGTTTACACAAGGCAATCTAAAGTATATTCATAAGCCAACTAGAATACAGCACAGCATTTATTGAAGTACACATGGGAGTGTGGAGGAAAGTGAAGGACAGAAGCAAGGCCATTGTTGCTGCAAAGATCATAATGACCCTGAAGGAACAATGGAGTGACAAGTGTGGGCAGTTTCATGTCTCCTGGACATGAGACTGTTTCCCAAGCAAAGGTGGAATTATGAAGCAAAACGAAGCTCAGTTTCATCACCCCTGAGTCTCTTTCCAGGGCAATTGATTTGATTTGATGTTCATAGTTTTATCTTTTCCCTTAAGACTTCAAACTCTGGGGCTGGAGAGGTGGCTCAGGGGTTAAGCCTCTGCCTTGCAGGCGGAAGATCCTGAGTTCGGATCCCAGATCCCACGTATAGACGCCAGGTGGAAGCGGGGGCGGCCTGCGCTTCTGGTCCTGGTAGGGAGGAGCCTGTGAATCCCGGGGCAGAAGGAGGTGGAGGCGTCCATGGTGATTCCCGAATTCGTCCGTGGTTCTACACACACAGACACACGCGCACACACACATACATACGCACACACACACACAATTGAATAAATAATTTTAAAAAAAAGACTTCAAACTCTGTAAAATCTAGACTTGCTTCTTAACTGAAAATATTTCAATCATTTTCATAGGGATTATTTAGTAGTATTTCTTGAACTGAATACTTGAAACTGAGAATTTGCTTCTCTGACGTCTTTCCCTCTGTTGTCATAAATTCTCCATTGCAAATTCCCCAGTGCTACATACATCCAAGCCTAGGTAGTCTGGTATTTATTATTTGGTCACTAGCTAAAAATGTTTCTTCTACTTTCTCCAAAAAAAAAAAAAAAAAAATCTGATGATGAAAACACAGCAACAAGAGGTGAGTCTTCCAGGGTTAGTCTCAGGCACAAATCAGCTCACTTCAACGACTTTCTACATTTCATATTCGAGCTTAACATTTAGCCCTTTTGTAGAGCAGCCCTGATATTGATATCATAAAGGTGACTTTTGATTAAAAAGCAAAAGAACGTTGTGAAATGAGCCTGGTGAAGCTAGACAGTCCTATTTGCCTAACAAAGCAAAATTCTCCAACTGAATTACTCTCACAGCACTGTAATCAGCCATGTGTCTTAAAATGCCTGGGTTATATCGAGCCCCACTCACACTATGGTAATTATCAGCTGCCACTGCACAGACACGCTGCATTCCATTTTTTTTTTCAAAATTTCAACTTGTAATCTGAAGGAAAATTACAAACCCTTCTTTTTAAGGAATGTTTAAAATAAACTCTCAAAAGCACCAAGTCTGTTACAATTACTGTCCTGTTTCAGAGAGCGATGTCCCAGGTGGTGCTTTATCTCTGCAGTGTCTATTTCTAAAGTTTAGTCACAGTGGAAAGACCAACCCTGTCTTAGATAACAACAGGATAATGCCTGTCGACGTGGGATTTAGGGAGAAGCTGAGTTTTCTTTCGAAATATTTCAAACTTCACTCCAAATAAACACGATGACTCCAAAACTTACCATCATGAGTGCTACCTTACTAAAAATTCACTGCTTAAAAACATGGAGCATTGATCATTGCTTATGTGATAATGGTAATAACGTGAGATTTACTCTCCTTTTTTAATAGGTACATAAAATCCATATCAAGTAGTGTTTTATATTAATGACATTTCCAATTAGATTACAAATATAGATCATTTTGACATGCCATCATTCTTTATTTTAACAACTGCTTTTACGCCCTGCACTGGGGAGGCCTTGTATCTTTCAGCTCATAAAAGGGAAATGAAATATCTGTCAGAAACATAATGGGCAAAACTTATTGAGAAAATGTCTCAGCATAACAAAATCCATAGGCATTAAGGCAACCAAAGTTTACAAGAAGATTCTGCCCCGAGTGCTAAAAAGTTGTCGAAGGGATAGAAGCCAAGCAGTGTGAAAGCCTCAAATCCCCCTATCTCCATTATTTTTAAGATAGAGCTACAAACAGTTTACAAACAGTAAACTCAAGATTTTGATACAGATGTAACTCTGGCCATGACTCAACCATGAACAGGTAAGTTTTCTAAACTGTGAAGAAAAACTAGGGCATTTCACAAATTCTGTGCAATGCAGGATATGATTTCCAGGAGTAGCTTCTTTCTATCCATTATGCAATATATGCCACCCATGCTAGTCCTCTGTTTTGCATCTGGTTGGATTCCATCTACACCTCTTCCACCTCTTCAGTAGTTGTGTGGTTCTGAGCAATGTACGTAATGTTTAAAATTCTAGTTTCTTCATGAATAAAATCAGGCATATATTCTCTGTTTTATAATACATGATGATTGTAAATAATAATATTTTAGTCTACATTTGTAAGTAAACAATAATAACATTATTGTGTGCATATATGTATATATCCACATATATTATATATATATACATATGTGACTATGTGTATATACATATACTCCTTCATTCACAAATACACACATTCTTCTGACCTTGGAGAATATTACTTCCAGTTCCAAACAAAAATATAAGAAAAGGCTGACTATTTTGAAAAATCATAACCATCCTCTCAAGTGTACCTCCATCTTCCCAAGAGCTAATCTTTTTGTTAACACATCCTTAAATCTGTTAAAAATTCCTTTTTAATATACTCTATACTTCTAAAACAATAAATGAAAAGAAATAAATGTCATGAATTTCTATATCATTATATCAAAATTAAGAAACACATTACTGAAGTAGCCCATTCATAACAGCATGGAGAAATGATGTAGCATCGTAAATGTTTATTACATTGTCTTCTATCATTAGCACATCCTGGATGAATGTTTTCTCTCTAGTCAAGGTGTATCACGTCCAGTAGAAAGACTGGATCACCACCAGAGGTATAGTCACCCAGTCAATTTGGATAAATTAGAAATAATTAGGCCATTTTTCTCTAATAAATCAAAGCAGTATTGTAGATTAAGCAGTTTGGATTCCATCTGCTCAAATTTCATTTCATGCATTCACCATTTTGGAGTATCTATTCTAAATAATAAAACCAAAGCATGTAAGATACCCGCATGCAACAAATGTAGATCATAGTGCAAGCCTCTACCATGTTAAAGAAACATTGCCTCTCCTTGTTCCTTCAACACAAATAAGTAATTGATATTTTTAATTTCTTTGCTTATCTAAATTCTTCAGAGAAGCCCATTCTCCTGATCACAATTTAATAGCTCGTACAACTTTCCCACAGTTTCTTCAGATTGATCATCAGTGCTATCCAAACCCATCAACCTTCAACCGGAATTCTAAGTAGTTGTCCGTAGAAGTCACATCCTTCAGACTGCACTAATTCTGTCCATCTAGGAATCTTCTCCCTTTTTATCTTCCCTTCTCTTGCCCAGATTTTTTTTTCTTCCCAATTTAAAGAAATTCCCAAGGGTTTACCCTAACCCTACTGTGATCCTTTGAATGTAATTTTTCATATCATGAAAGTTCAAACCATAACTCTGTTCAAATGACTTCCAAGCACAATTTCCCAACCTAACCACTTCTCCAAGAGCCTCCACATGGAAACCTTTACGTATGAAGATCCCCAAGTCCACCTTCCTGCTTGAGAATCTGTTTCTAAGGCTTGTCCTCTCTTCTTGATGCCCTTGTTCATCCTGTCCCAGTCTTTCTTCCCATGCTTCCTTGTCCTCTTTCAACTCACTCTTTCCAGTTTGATATCCAAGACATGTCTCATTTATCTACCCATGTTTATTTCTCCTAATTTGTGACATAGTGATAAGGATTTGATAGGTGAGAAATTCCCCAGCTCTCCAGTTCTTTTAACTAATCCTACATTGAGTCTCATAAAATATAAATCTCATTATTTTCATTACCTTTTCTCAAACATCTTTGCCAGAAACCCATTTATAGTAGATCAAAAGCTAATTATCAGAGTAGTTGATATTTATTAAACATTTAATAGATACTAGCTAGGATGTTAAATGTGTTAACTTATCTCACTAAATCTTATATAGAAATGATTTCCTAATATATATACACTAATATTTATCTAGTCAGACTCTATGCCAGATCTGAAATTCAAGCATTCAATAACTACTACTATTTAGTTAAATCAATGAATAAATGAAGACTTTTCAACCTAATTGAAAGTGTTCCTTTTCCTTTCTGAAATCACAAGGTAATCTTTTAAGTCCTTTATCATATTAAATATTATATTTGCTTATTTTTTTTAGTGAATGAGTACAGATAGATCCACCAAGATAATTATCTACTGTGTTTCATAGAATCTTACTATGCCACATAGTCCTGTCTCAAACACACAATCCTCCAATCTCATCCTCAGGTATGATAAGATTACAGGCAGGCATCACAGTATCTGGTCTGGCAAGATGATTTTTATACTTGCTAAGAACATATACTAGCCTATTTCAAGGTTAATAATTAACTTAATCTTCCTGATGAAACAAAATTTCTTACTGTTGCCTCTGTTCATCTCTTTTAAACCCCAGTCCTTTAAACCAAATCTGAATGAATGAAGTCCCAAGGATATTTCATCCATCAATATTTTTATAATTTAGTGTCTATGCAAAAGAGCAAAATGGGCCTCCAAAAGCTTAGTAAGCCAGACATAAATCATGGTTCAAACTGCTTTATGCATAAGTAAAGAAGGTAAAGGATGTGCTTAAGTGATTTTAATTTCAAGAGGAAAAATATCAGTGACATTGGAAATGTACAAGTAAACCAAAATGGAAGTACAAGATAGGTAAATATTAACTTCACTTGAGAGAACTATTAAGTGCTTCATAGATAATTTCCATTTAGTGAAGTTTATGAAAGATGAGCAGCATTTCAGTGTGTCAAAGTAAGCAAAATGATGCATTCCAAAAGAAATAAGATTAGCAAAAATGCAGTTTACATATTAGGAGATGTATACAGACAACATTTTGTGGCAGAATTTAATGACAGTGACTATTTTAAAAAGGTTTTACCACCTTTGAAATATGAGAGTATGTGAACAAGGTAATTGAAAAAGAGATATTCATTTATACAAAGTTCATTAGGTTGTTAGGTCATTACTTGGGTAAAATTATATATTCACTATGAAAAACCAACATTCTAAATATTTGTCAAAGATGTTTGTTTTGTGTTCTGCAAGTGTACTCACTGCCACAGAATAAGGTACACAAATATAGAAATCTCAAATTATATTGAATCCCAAATGGGCTGATTCTGCAAATTCATAAATCTGGATATTGTAGACAACTGAGGTAATCAGAATCTCTCTAAGTAAATTTTTAGATCAAATTTTGTTTTTAAAATAGTCAGAAAAATTGACTTTAGGACTAAACATCTTTGGTTATGTACTGTTTTGTTTACCCTGTTTGATGAGTGGTTATTTTAGTTGACTTTACTTTAAGTTCATCCCCACCCTACAATCCCCATTGAATGTGTGTCTTAAATCTAGGGATGGCAGTTTACATTCCAAAGATGCCTTATCTTGGCTGTACAACTGTTATCTCATCTAAATCCCACAGCTGTGTCTCTTCCTAACTACCACCATCCCCACAAGACAGCTGTTGCTCTTAATTGACAGGAATAAAAACAGATGCACATTAAGAAATCGGCCCAGATGATGTGCTACACAAAGACCTTACTCTTTGTAAAACTATATGAACATAGAAGAGAGATTTACATTATTTCCAAACTATTTCAGGATTAAGAAAGGAAAGAACATGAGGCTCCACCAAAAATATGTTGCATCTGCCTTGATTTTCCATGCAGATTTTTACAGCTGAAACGGCAATTCTTGGACAGTCCAAATGAGAGCCCCGCCCATAAAATGCTAAAAAGCATTCAAAATCTTTTTTTTTTTTTTTCTGAAACAAGAACTAAACCAAAATATGGAAATTTCTGCCAAGAGAAAACAGGGCAGTACAGATATCATTTTAATGGCTTCCTTTACATCATTAAACTTCCATCCTACATCATGCTTGTGTCTAATAGATTCTTTTTTATCATTTTTTTATTAAAAATGTAATTATACATTTTAAAATTTTTTACCAGTTCCCTCCGTCCCCCCTCCTCCCCCCAAACCCCCTCCTCCCCCTCCTCTCCCTCCCCATCCCCCAGTGCCTCCCCCCAATTCCCAGAGAGTCCTTTATTGTGTACGCCTGACTCTCCACTGGGTCCTCCTCTCCGATGACATGTAAGGACCCAGTGGCATTTCCATAAGCCCTTTCTCTTGTTCCCCTTAAGCAGAAGAGCACTACTATGGCTGTCAATCCCTTGCCTCCAGGGATCTCGGTGCCCTTAACAGATGCTAGACTTTATGAGGGCAACAGTACGCTGGACATTGCGCAGGGCATGCAAAGTCCCATTATGATTGCTTTGGCCCCAACTATTGTTGAGAATCTTGCAAATTGTTGTTCCTCCCATCCTTTTGCTCTTACAATCTTACCGCCCCCTCTTCCGCAAATGTCCCTGAGCTCCAGGATGGGGAGAGCTTAGGCTGGCCTAGTTCTATGTGATTGATATAGAGTCTCTGAAGTTCAGGATTGTGGTTTGTTGATTTTCTTTTGCAGTTTTGCTGCTCCTGCAATGCCCTTCACTCCATTCTGCTGGGCACTGTATGTCACCCCCTGGCCAGAGACAAAAAGCTATTAAACCGGAGTCTTGTTATAATAGCACATTCAAGGGTAGATGTAATAAAAGTAGGAAACCTCATTGAGGGAGGGGTCCATCACCCATTTGCAAAATGATTACTTTTTATCTGCTAGACTATATGCCCTCCCCTTCTGGTGAGATCAGGAAAGAACGTCTGTGAACTTAACCAGGTTTCTCATTACTTACTTGCAGACCTTGATGGAGGCCTATTTTCCCTGGTGTAACATGGTCCCCTCTCTCCTTGTTTCTGGTGTGGCCCTCCTACCCCATCTCTCTTGTTCATAATTCTTGCAATTACTGTGGTACATAGATTTACTTTTGAGTGTCTCAATGTGGGCTGGGTAAGTTTGGTACTAGGAGCCACCTATGAGGGAGTACATACGGCGCTTAATTTTCTGGGTTTGGGATACTTCACTTAATATAATTGTTTCTAATGACATCCATTTCCCAGCAAATTCCATAATTCATCATTTTTGATGGCTGAGTAGTACTCCATTGTATACATGTACCACAGTTTCCTTATCCAATCGTCAACTGTTGGACATTTAGGTTGATTCCATGACATTGCTATTGTAAACAGCGCTGCTATGAACATGGTCGAGCTTGTGCTATCGAGGCGAACCTCTGCTGCATGGAGGGTTATTCCCAAAAGTGGGATAGCAGGGTCATATGGCATTTCAATCTTTAATTTCTTTAAGAATCTCCAGACGGCTCGCCAGAGTGGCTGTATGAGCCTGCATTCCCACCAGCAATGTAGGAGAGTTCCCCTCTCTCCAATCCTCTCCAGCATTTGTCGTTGTTTGTATTGTGGATTTTTGCCATCCTGACCTGGGTGAGATGATATCTCAGGGAAGTTTTGATTTGCATTTCCCTGATGGCTAAGGAAGTGGAGCATTTTTTAAGATATTTGTTAGACATTTTAATTTCATCCCTGGTAAAGTTTCTTTTAAGTTGCCAAGGCCCATTTTTTAATTGGGCCATTGTTTTCCTTGGAGTTTAGTTTTCTAAGTTCTTTGTGCACTCTGGACAGTAGAGCTCTGTCAGATATGTGGTTAGTGAAGATTTTCTCCCATTCTGTGGATTGCCTTTGAGCTCATGTTACAGTCTCTTTATCTGAAGAGAAGCTCTTTAATTTCACAAGATCCCAACTGTTGAGAGTTGGTAGCAGTGACTGTGCCATTGGATGTCTGTTTAGGAAATGTTGGCCTAGCCCAATCAGCTCAAGGGAGTTCCCTATCCTTTCAACTATGGTTTTCATAGTCTCTGGCCTGATATCAAGGTCCTTGATCCATTTGGAATTAAGTCTTGTACATGGTGACAAGTATGGGCCCAGCTTTAATCTTCTGCATGTGGAGATCCAGTTTTGCCAGCACCATTTGTTGAAGATGCTGTTCTTTTTCCATTGGATACTTTGGGCCCCTTTGTCAAAGACCAAATGGCTGTATTTTTGTGGGCTTATATCTGGGTCTTCAACCTTTATCCATTGATCTGTGTGTCTATTTTGGTGCTGCAGACCAGAGTGGAGGCCTCGAGACCAGGGCTCCCCAGGACCGGGCGGAGAACAGAACACACGTGGCTCCCTCTCGTCCGAGTGAATCCTGAACCCGTTTATTGAAACTTTCGTGACAACTTTTATACAGAAAATTTTGGGGTAAAGAATGTTGCATACATAATAATCAGCAAAGTCACCTTCAGGGTGGACCCTTTTTTCAAGAACCTAACCCATTGCTTCAGGGCAAAGGCACTTAACAGAAACATTCTCTCAGTATTTCCAATTTTATCTAATCTATAATGCTTCACCAGATAGCTATGGGGCTGAGCCCACATTTTAACAGAGACTGCTTTCTTTTAAAATACAGAGGCAGAATGTTCTCCTATTGATTTTAGCAAGGAACATATTTTACAATTAACTATAGGAATCCTCAACACCCCATAAGTCCCAGCGTGAGCTTTGGCTGTTGTCCTCTCCAGGTTGATACTCTCAGTCAGGCAGGTCGACATAGGCACCAGGCATGGCAGCAGGTATAGCTTGGGAAGATGTATGCAGCTCATGTAGTCTCTACTATCCAAGCTTAAACTACATCTCTAAGGGGGCCTTGACTTGAATACTCAAGGCCCATAAGCTATAGCTGGTTCTGTCGTTGGAACACTGAGGTATGCACTGAAGAAAAACACTTAAGCAATATAATTATTAAAAGAATAACTTCTATGATAGCATCCTTCTATTCCTTTAATAGTAAGGTTGCTTATGTCTTCCTTTGAGGAATTCCAGAAGCGTATTGCCATCAGTTAGATGACCCATCTGTGAACCATGCATACTCCAAACCTGGGGTCCAGTCAGGCCCCATATGCCAAGGGTGTCTCTTTCGGGGCAGAGGCGATCATTGGTGGGAGTGCACTCAGATGGTCCATCTCTGTGATTTCTCATAAGAGTGCTGTTTGGGGTAGGAAAGACACGGCCCCCTTTGCTTCTGACATGGATTCTCCCAGTTTGGATTGCAAATACCATCTCCAGGGGCAGTCTTGGCATCTAGACTTTCTGGCATGATGGTCTCTTCCTTGGCCTTCAGCCAGGGTAAGAGGGTATCACAGTTTCTTTTAAGGTTCCAGTGGACTGAGAGCATAGTCTTGTACTTCTGGAATTCTAAGTAAGGTGGAACCACATAGGTGGGAATCTTACCCAACCTATGTTTTAAGATTCTAGAAGTTATTCTCTAATTTCCTTAAAATCAGTGCACACATTCTGGCTAACAAGTCTACTTATTATAAATGACTAGACATGAAATTTCCATTTAGTATTTGACTAAAACTTAAAAAGCAGGCTTCCTCTCTAGAACAGAGAGCAGGTAAAGGACACTCCCAATTCCCAGAATTCTTCCTGCCTGAGGCAAAACTTGAATTGTCTAGAAGAGAGTGTCCAGCCCCTGTCCTTGGGCGTTACTGTGACCTTCCTCAGGGGACAGGCTTTAGGCCTATGCTGGGAAGAAACACCAAGGCCTGACAATTCCCATATTTTTCCTTATTTCTCTAAAATAAAGCCATGTCCTTATCCCAAAACATGTTACTTTGAATCCACCTTTTCCAAACTGAGACATATTCTACCAGATTAGTTGGATAGGGACGCGGCATTTTGGAGCCAGTACCAGGCTGTTTTTATAACTATGGATTTGTAGTATAG
The DNA here is from genome assembly GCA_023101885.1 of Typhlomys cinereus. Classification (NCBI taxonomy): domain Eukaryota; kingdom Metazoa; phylum Chordata; class Mammalia; order Rodentia; family Platacanthomyidae; genus Typhlomys; species Typhlomys cinereus. Next base: position 5,764,019 of record JALPQD010000048.1, on the reverse strand, counting down.
ACTAAGGTTTGGTATGGTAATACCTCCAGCAGTGTTTTTGTTACTCAGGATTGTCTTTGCTATCCTGGGTCTTTTGTGCCTCCATATGAATTTTGAGATTATTTGGTCAACTTCTTTAAAGAATTGCTTTGGGATTTTAGTTGGTATAGCATTGAATTTGTATATTGCCTTTGGTAGTATCGTCATTCTTACAATGCTGATTCTACCAATCCAGGAACATGGGAGGTCTTTCCACCTTCTGGTGTCTTCTGCTATTTCTTTCTTTAGGGTTTTAAAGTTTTCATTGTAAAGGTCTTTTACCTCCTTGGTTAGGTTTATACCAAGGTATTTCATTTTTTTAGGGGCTATAGTAAATGGGATTGTTTCTCTCAAGGCTTTTTCACTTCTTTCATTCTGGGCATATAGGAAGGCCTCTGATTTTTGCACATTTATTTTGTATCCTGCTACCCTGCTGAACTTCTCGATTAGTTCCAGGAGCTTCCTGGTGGAGTTTTTGGGATCACTCAGGTATAAGATCATGTCATCTGCAAATAGAGATAGCTTGACTTCTTCCTTGCCGATTTGAATCCCTCTCATGTCCTTTTCTTGTCTTATGGCTTCAGCTAAGACTTCAAGTACAATATTGAATAGAAGAGGTGAGAGTGGCCAGCCTTGTCTAGTTCCTGATCCAAGTGGGAATGCTTCCAATTGTTCCCCATTGAGCATAATCCTTGCTGTGGACTTCTTGTATACAGCTTTTATCATATTGATAAAGGTTCCTTTCATTCCTACAGTCTCTAGCGTTTTGATCATAAAAGGCTGTTGGATTTTGTCAAAGGCTTTTTCTGCATCTATCGAGAGTATCATGTGGTCTTGGACTTTGGACTGGTTTACATGATGAATTACATTTATTGATTTGCGTATGTTGAACCAACCTTGTGTGCCGGGGATGAAGCCTACTTGGTCTCCGTGAATGATCTTTTTGATATGTTTTTGTATTCAATTTGCTAAGACTTTGTTGAGAATCTTTGCATCTGTGTTCATCAGAGAGATCAGCCTATAGTTTTCTTTTTTAAATGAATCTTTATTAGGTTTTGGGATTAAGACGATATTAGCTTCATAGAAGGAATTTGGTAGTGTTCCTTCCTTTGCTATTTGATGGAACAGTTTAAGGAGTATTGGTGTTATTAACTCCTTAAATGTCTGGTAGAACTCTGTGCTGAATCCATCTGGCCCAGGACATTTTTTGGTGGGAAGATTCGAAATTACTTCTTCAATTTCATTGTATGATAGGACTATTTAAATAATTCACAACTTCCTGATTCAATTTAGGTAGGTTGTGTTTACTTAGAAATTCAAATTCACAACTTCCTGATTCAATTTAGGTAGGTTGTGTTTACTTAGAAATTCATTCATCTCTTTTGTGTTGTCAAACTTCACAGAGTATAAGTTTTTGAAATATGATGTTATAATTCTCTGGATTTCGTGGGTATCAGTAGTGATAACTCCATGTTCATTTCTAATTTTGTTAATTTGGGTTTATCTCTCTCTTGCTTTTGGTTAATTTAGCTAGGGGTGTATCAATCTTATTGATTTTTTCAAAGAACCAGCTTTTTGACTGGTTGATTTTTTCTATCGTTTTCTTAATCTCGATATCAGATATTTCTCCCCTTATTTTGCTAATCTCCTCTCTTCTACTACTTTTGGGATCAGATTGCTCTAGTTTCTCTAAAGCTTTAAGCTGCATTGTTAAGTTGTTTATTTCTGATGTTTCCATTTTTTTGATGTAGGCATTAAGAGCTATGAACTTACCTCTTAGAACAGCTTTCATTGTGTCCCAGAGATTTTGGTAAGTTGTATTTTCGTTATCATTCACTTTCAGGAAATCTTGAATTTCCTTTTTAATTTCTTCCTGAATCCAGTTCTCATTCAGGATCATATTGTTAAGTTTCCAGGAATTAGTGTATTTTCTCTTGTTTGATGTGTTGTGGATGTCTAACTTTAGGCCGTGGTGGTCTGATAGGGCACAGATTAGAATTTCAACTTTTTTGTATATGTGTAGATTCGTTTTGTGGCCCAATATGTGATCTATTTTGGAGAAAGTTCCGTGTGCTGCTGAGAAAAATGTGCATTCTTTGGTACGTGGGTGAAAAGTTCGATAGAGATCTGTAAGGTCCATTTCTTTCAGGGTTTGATTAAGTTCCAAAGTGTCTCTGTTAAGCTTTTGACCTGTTGATCCATCCCATGTTGAGAGGGCGGTGTTGAAGTCCCCAAGAATTATCGTTTGGGGGTTGATTTCTTGCTTTAGACGCTGTAGGGTTTTCTTAATGAATGTGGAAGGGCCCGTATTGGATGCATATATGTTCAGTATTGTGAAGTCTTCCTGGTGAATTGTACCTGTGACTAAAATGTAGTATCCATCCGTGTCTCTTATTATTTTCTTCGGTTTGAAGTGCACTTTGTCTGATAACATAATGGCTACCCCTGCCTGTTTTCTGCTTCCATTAGCTTGTAGAATTGTTGACCAGCCTTTTATTTTTAGAGTGTGCCTATCTTTTGTGGTGAGATGGGTTTCCTGCAGGCAGCAGACTGATGGATTGTGATTTTTAATCCAAGTTTGTAATCTGTGTCTCTTGATCGGTGAATTAATTCCATTAACATTTAGTGTTATAATGGAGAAACTATTTTTAATTCCAGACCTTTATTATGTTTAGTAGTTTTTATAAGTATATTGCTTCGCTTTTAATGGTGTTATATTTGCCTTCTGTTCTCCTGGATATGCCTGTTTTTTTCTTCACGCTTGAGTATCATTTCTAGCATTTTTTGAAGGCCTGGTTTGGTGGACATGTATCCCTTCAAGTTGTCTTTGTGCTGGAAAGTTTTTCTTTCTCCCTCTATCATGACTGATAGTTTTGCAGGGTAAATCAGCCTGGGTTCACATTTTTGCTCATTCAATACTTGAAGTATATCTCTCCAAGCTCTTCTTGCTTTTACTGTTTCGACTGAGAAGTCATTTGTTATTTTAATAGGTTTACCTTTAAAAGTGACTTGTTTTTTCTCCCTTGAAGCTCTCAGCACCAGTTCTTTATCTTGAATGTGGAGTGTTTTAACTATTATTTGTCGTGGGGTGCTTCTGTTTTGGTCGTATCTGTTTGGGGTGCAGAATGCCTCTTGTATATGGATGGGCCTCTCTTTTTTTAGATAAGGAAAGTTTTCCTTGATGATCGTTTGAAAAATTTCCTCAGGGGTGGTATTTTGAGATTCTTGCTCTGGTATTCCATGAATATGCATGTTAGGCTTCTTCAGGGTGTCCCATATCTCCTGAATATTTCTCTGAAGTATCATTTTGGCTTTAACAACCTCTTCCATTGAGCTGGTTAGTACTCCCACGTTATCTTCAAGGTCTGAAATTCTGTTTTCTGCTTCGTTAGTTCTGTTGATAAGACTCTCTGTAGAGTTCTGGGTTGAAGATAACTTGTCTTGTAGCTCAGTTTTAAACTCTGCTTGAGTCTGTTTTAACTGCTGTATGCCAGTTTTTGTTTCTTACACTGTTTTTCTCAACTCCTCCAAATGTCTGTTGTGTTCCTCTTCAAAGAGATTGATTCGATTATATAATTGCTCCCTGATTTCCTCTTTCATAATATTGAACATGGTAATGATCATATTTTGAAAGTCGTTGTCCTAGGTCAGGCTTTCTTGGCATTTTTCTGTGGGTTTGTTCTGGTTGGAGTCTAACATTATGGGATTAATTTCTTCAGTGGGAAATTTGTTTACTTGAATGTTGCTTCTCATGGATTTGCACTTTGACTTTGGCATTGTCGTTTTAACTCTTAAGATCTTTCAATTTCACTAAACTGAATTATTTGGCCTGGGGTTCTGGGGGTGGGCAGGGACAGAGCTTACCTAGGTCACGGGTGAGGCCCGGCTGGACCGCGCACACGTCTGGACCAGAGGAGCGGGGTGGGGAATGGGAGGATGGGGGCGTTGGCGTGGAGCTATTTAACCCGAGGGCAGCTAGGGCAGGGCCGGGCGCAGGGGGACGTCCTCCTTGTCCCTAGGCCCTGCGTGCGGCTCCGACTGGATGGTGGGGTAGGAGCTGGGTCCCTTTGGGCTGACCTGGGGTTCTGGTGGGTGGGCACGGCCGGGGCTTACCTAGAGTCGCGGGGTGAGGCCCGGTGGACCGCACGCGTGCATCCCGACTGGCGGAGCGGGGTGGGGTGAAAGGAGCAATTCAAAATCTTCAGCAAAGTATTCAGAGAGGCTGACAAAGGAGAAATCTGTTATAAATCACAGTGAAATTCAAAATCTACTTTTTCTTCTGTCTCATCATCCATAGCACACATATCATGACAATTAACCTGTAATTTTGTGACTTGCTACTCAAAGTGTGATCCATGAACTGATTCGGTATGTTAGCAACACATTTCCACACTTATGTTCAGGTTTGTTGAATTATAGTTTGTATACTAGCAAGGTCCCTTGGTGACTTACAATGTGTTTTTATTTAACACTGCTTTTGTCTATAGATCCTCTTGTTATACTGCACTGTACATTTCACAATACCACCTAAAATGCTATTTTAGTGCATATTCTATAATCTCACTACAAGAGTTTCTCAGTAAATAAGACAGATATTTGGAACCACCCTGATTTGCTAACCAGAATTCAGATGGCCTAATGGCCATAATTTGACTTTTCTCCATAAAAATAAAAATTTAATCCACTTTGCCTATTTATTTCTATAATCTCATTTCCTTTATTTTTTTCACTGCACTTTTTAGTGTAACTCAGTCAACATGCTAGAACCTATATTTACCTGCATATATATTTGTCATTCTTACTTTCTGTTCCTTAATCTCCCTGTAGCTATTCTTTAACTGGGGACTCTTTGAGGTCATGGTCTAGTGCTTAAAACTTATCAAAAGTATACAAGCTGAATAAACAGTGCTGTTTTACCTTAGAGAGAACAATGCAATAACATTTTTTTAATCTGACCTCTCTTCTACTGAATCAGGAGAAAGATTAAAAGGTCAACTTGGGGTTAAACAAGTAATGAAATATAAACAAAAACAAATAAGGCAAGAATATTGATTATGATAATGAAGACACACCCATGACAATAAAAAGCATAGTTACATGTATGGAAGCATCATAGTCTTAGCAAAAGAGCACTACACCAAGAGTCATAGAGTGAAAATTTAAGTTCTTTGTCCAATGTTCATAAACACTGAGGTTGCATGTAAAACAAACCATAGTGACTTCAATATCTTGTTGGTAAAATGGATATAACTAACAATATATTAGTTATTAGGTAGTTAGTGAAGTGAAATATTAGGTGAGATATTGATTGCACAGACATTATTGAGTAATTGAGGTTGATGTTGTGAAGACAAAAGAATAAGTAAGGTATAGTCCTTCATTTAATGAACCAACTGTCTAACAAAAGAGAAAGATATGCAGAAACAAGCTATAAAATGGAATTGATCAATGTTGTGCTAAAAAATACACATTGAATGCCAAGGAGCTTGAATAATGAGTAAGCTGTTTAAAAGAAGAGGCAAGGAGTATCCATCATAAATTTGTAGGCTTTTTTTCAGGTGCCATGCTAATATTTCCTGTATAATTCTCATAATAAGAGCTATCATCTATTGGGATATCATTATCTATTGGGATAATGATAACATAATTACTTGCACTTGTACATGTAAATATCATTTGTAGTTTGTCCAACAAAACTCTTACAATACTTGTTAGAAAAAAAAGAGATAATTGTAGGGGTTGGAAAGATAGTTCAAGGGTTAAGACTCTCACTTGCAGAGGGAACTGAATTTGGATTCCAGATTCCCACATAAAAAATACCAGGTAGAAATGGTGGCGGCCTACACTTCCAGCTCTAGGGGCCAAAGCCTGGGAAATCCCAGAGTGAAGCAAAAAAAAGGTAGAAGCAATTTAAGATGATTCCCAAAGTCACTAGTCCTCCACAGGGATATATTGTGCCCTCTAAAACACACACACACAAATAAAAAGTTTAAAAAGTTCTAATAGGACTGGGTTTAGTCTATAAAGTCCTTGCCAAAGACAAATGGGGCCTGAATTTGATTCCCCAGAACCCATGTGAGATATCTGGAGACCTCAGTTCATGCTTGTAAACTCCATGCTTTGAAGGCAGAGGCAGAAAGATCCCTGGGTCTTGTTGTCAACTACTCTAGCTGAATCACCAGGCTCCAGTTTCAGAGAGACAGAAAGAGACACCTTGTCTGAAAAACTAAGACAAGGAACAAATGATAGACACTTAGCATCATCCACTAGTCTCCACATGCACACATGCACGCTTGCTCACACATATAGGAAAAATGAACCATTGAATGAACCTGGGACACAACTGGAGAGAATGAATGAAAGAACAGTAAGATCTGTGTAATACAAATGTCTGGCCAGATACACATGCAAAAACACTTGGCTCTCCACATGAACTGTGTATATGAGATGGAGAGATGCATTAGATACAGAACAGTTTTTATGAACCATGCACATTTACAAATTATAATTTATAAATTATAATTGTAATAATTACAATTGTATAATATTTGTATATAATATACAAATGTAAAATTGTACATAATATAATATACAATTGTATAATAATTGTAAGTTGAATTCTCATCTAGCCATTATTTAGAAAAAGGCAACTAGTACTTCTAGTTCTTTTGCTAAAGGAATTTATTTATTAACCATGAATTTTACATGTCTTCCTATATACTTGCCTCTTTTTTCCCAAGCAGTACTGTTGCTAAGAGACATAAAGTAACATTCCACAGATGTATTACTCTGACTTTTAATATATTTCCTAAATGATAGTTTCTGTTCTGATTGTTTAAGTCTTACATTGTGTAACTGCCAGAGTGCTCTCTCATCTAGAGACAAAGGTGTTGAGTAAAATGATACTTCTCTTTCCACTCTAATGTTCTGTGTATTCTTGAACTTTCTCTTCTTTTTAAAGAAATCATCATATCTTTAGAGAATCGATCACATAGTTAGGCACTTGATCAGTTTTGCAAATGCTATTTTTATTTTAATTTTATATTCTATTTCTCTGAAAAATAAGAAATTGCAAGCAACTTTTCTTTAAAAGGAGGATTCATCATGAATATATGGGAAACAGAACACCATTGTATTCAGTGTCAAATATAAATTACAAATCACCATATTGCCGTGTGTGTACAAACAAAATAGTTTCACTTTTATTTCCATTATTGAAAAGCAGCTCTTCTTTGAACCATTATTGGAAAGCGACTTTTCCTTGGATTTAAAATGATTTTTATTTCATATGATCTCTTACTGTGTGAGTACTCTCAAAATCCTAAGGATATATGTGCACAGAAATTGTCACAAAAGATATTATTTCTTCATTTTCATAAACAATCTGAACCCATAAATCTATTCAGAAGAGATTTTCAGAGAAAATTCACGTTGCCACAATAACCTCCACATATATGCAACACACATTCAATAATAGCTCACAAAAATCAGTATTTCTAAAATATTCTATGATAATTTAGCCTGTAACAGAAAACATAACAGAGGACAAAGGAAAAGGTCTCTGCCTCATCAGAGCCTTTAGATGTGAAGTGAGGGTTTTTTTCAATGATTCCCACAAGTCCCTTTCACTTGCTTTCAGTCCTACCCTCCCTTTCTCGGATCTGGGCTGAACTTGTAACTTGAGCAAACAGCATAATGCAGACAAGGCACAACTCTGATTATAAAAGGCCTTCCTATTCCATTCTTACCTTCTTATTTAAGACTCCTGTATTACAGGAGAGTTTCATAGTCAGAGGACCAGAGAGATTTCAACCATTTTAGCCAACATTGAGGCCCCTTGTGGTCACTGTGACATCAACATCAGAGGCTGCCCAGCCAGGCAGAGACTGAAGAGCCAAGTCACATGGAACAGAATTCCTGCCCTACCAAACCTGCTCTACTAGCAGAAAGAGCCCTGAGCCAAGAGTTGAAGTCATCCATTCCTAAAACAAAGAAGGAAAAGCTAAATGAGTGTGTACTAAGATCAGGGAATATTTCAAATGTTTATTCAGGGAACTACACTAAACAACTCTATCCCCCTGTTTGGGCTGTAAGCAGGGAGCAAGGACTGAGCGGTGCTCATACGAAGCAACAACTGTCGAAGTACCGGAGCCATGTGAGAATCACACACACAGTATGTGGGAGCGTGTGGACCCTCCAAGAAAATACCCCTCCAGAAATGGACCTGAGTATAGTACATGGAAAAGCCCAGGAGAATAGCTCATTTCAACCCTGTTTAGAAAGTTGAGAGATTACCCGGTCGGAATGTGTGGCTGGGAGAAACATGGCATTCATATGTGCTCTTGTCAACAGTCTAGCCTAAGCATCACGCTCCAGATTCAGAAAGAGAAAGACACTTTTCTCTTATGTTCACTTATGAAAGCCCTCGACAATGTGCATGTGAAATTAAAATATCTGTGTAGAATTTTGTTTCTTCTAAGATATGATAGAGAGAAGAAAACATATTCTGTTTTATAGTAAGAACATATCTGATGTTTGCCCAAACTCTCATTCTACCTCTGATTTTATGTCATATAAGGTGACAAAAAGAATTTGATGTGACATAGATAACCAAGAACAAAAATGTAGGGATTTTATTTCTCTTTCCTTTCTTTCTATAAACAAATGTTAAATAAAAATGGTTCTTTTCTTTATCTTTGTTCAAAAGCAGTTCCCCAAGAAATTAATGGGAGAGACAGACACATTTCCCTGTTGATTAAGGAATGAAAAAAATAAAAGGAGATTTCAAAGGGCAAGCACATAAAGCACAGCAAGAAATGGGTAAAGCTAGTGGTCTCATGGGTGACTATAATGTCAAGATATTTGTCTTCACTTTGTGCTACTTCTGAGCAAATTTGTAACTGTGAAATTCAAGTTTTTGAGGCACTTTCGCTATAGAAGATGTTGATTGATTGAAATCTTGAACACCAAAACTGAATCTCTGAACTTTAGTATTTTTAAACTCTCTCTTCACTCCATATTGTACTTATTTCCTTTCTCCTTTGCTCTGAGACGTAGGAATCATATACATTTGACAAATGCTTCCAAATGTCATGTGCTACTAGTTTCTTAAAGGGAGCATACCAGTTGAGAAGCTAAACTCATATCTGTCTAGTTCCCAAGGCTGTGCTCTCACATTCTATGCCAGTTTCTTCCAAAAGTATTGGGAGGTTCATTTTACTCCCCAAATACCAGTACAATCTCTGCACTCAAAAAAAAAAGGAAAATATTTTTAACCAAGTCAGAAGCATGAGCATAAAAGAATTTGTAACATTTGACCTTCTCTTTAAGATGACTAGAGTATGGGTGAAAATAATCAAAGCATATTACACAGAGAAGGCAGAGAGGCAAGTAGAAATAACATAACTTTGGAACATTATAGAACTGTTTGATCCCAGTTTGGACTCTTGCTATTCTATGACCCTGAGAAACTTGTACAGGTACTCTGATCTATCATCCTGCATTATAAAATAAAAATATTAATGTTTGTTCCATCCTTTAGGTTATAACTAGTTTTGAATTGTGTGTCATATGCAAAATTGGTTATCACAATGCTGCCTCATTTTGTTTGATACTTGGAAATGGCAGGTTCTTTCTTTTACTGCAAAAACTGGGAAAAGCACAAAATTGCAAAATGTTGTCATCTGCAAGTAAAGTTCTCAGTTCAAAAGCAAATGAAAGGTCAGGAACACTAAGTCGCAAAAATGTTTTCTAGTAATGATTGAAGGATAATCTCAGTTACGCTGTTACCATATAGAATAGAATGCTGAAGAATTTGTTCATAATATGAAAGGAGGTAGATGGGTGGTACTGGTCCAGGTGAGAAGGAAAAGGATAACACTCAGGGCTGGTCATACCCTGGGCAATGAAAAGGCAGCCATACAAGTTAAAACAACCACATTCCTGTTCTCTGCTGGAGTGGGACTCCCCAGATACTCAGAGGATCAACCGGTTAATCAGTGGATGAAGAAAACAAATGGTCATGACCAACCAGCTAGGTTGTGGGCCAGTTCCTGGGCACCCAAAAAATCCTGGCAAACTAAACAAGGTCAAATTTGCCTATGATGATAATGTATTTTTGTTCACTGAGTGGGTGAAGGTGAGTCATGAGAAACTGGGTAGCCCACGACATTGATGCCTGAAGTCTGACATTCCCTACAATTTCTTACACAGAAGCTAGAAACGGGAAAACACTCTCTTTAAAAGAAATCCAATTATTATGCTCAATGTTTTATGCGTGCTTCCTGAGCTGATTAACATGGGTCCTGCAGGAAGAGGCTGTTGATCCCACTTCACAGATGCGTAAGTCAAGACTTAGAAACAATCAACTAGCGTGTCAAAACCTCAAGATCTCTTATTAAATATTTTATTCTTGTGCTGCACACATAAATATAGTGAATTCATGACATTTTCACCCCTTAATCCCCAGTCTTGCCCCGACTCCTTTTCCTTTACAACCCTTCATCTCCTCTGCCTGACTCCTTTCTAGTTTCAAGTCTTTTCATTTGTGTGACCCTCTGTGCTTCATCTAGTTTGTCTTTGATGACATATGACTGATATCACTCATGTTCCAGCAAATATCATAGATTATTGGATATGACATTGAGGAAAGCATTTCCATTTCTTCCTTATCAGCATTAGTCTTCATCAGTCTCCCAAGGACGTGTGGAGCGTCTTGAAACCTTTCCCTTTCCATGGCGAGATGTTGATATGACAATCCCTGTGCGCTTCTTGTGAGAGTATTCTATCTGCCATGAGATTTGTAGCTGCTACAGCCCAGTAATGTCCACAAGATAATGCCTAGTCCACCAAGGGCTCACTTGAGGCTCTTGCAGTCTTACCAACCCCCTTTTCTGTGATATTTCCTGAGCCTTAGGGTGGGTGTGGATATAATTTTGATGTGTGTTTAGGGCCAAGCAGTTCACAATCACTTAATTTTTGCATTAAAACCTTAAGATGTTAAGTACTAGAAGAGACCAACCTCAGAAACGGATGCCTGCAGATTCGCTCTCACAGTGGAGGATCTCAGACTGCTATAATGCTTTGTTGAGATTTTATTTGCACTTGTTTCTTTTTAGGAAAAGATTCTTTTCTTTTTTTAATCCAGAAATCAAAACTTAGCTTCTAATTCTGCCTTCCAATGTCAGGTATTGGCAGGATTATAAAACAGAACCCGTTCCCTTCCTCACTTGTGAATTTCTGAAGGTTTGTTGGTGAGGTCAGCATACTCGCCTAATGTGCTCTCTGCTCCCTTACTACTCTGTATAAAGGCATCGGTAAATTATTCTAGTTATCTTTAGAATACTTGAAATTGCTCTCTGGCATTTATATAATCAGAAGGAGATAATCAGATGATCCCCTTTTTAAACAATGAGCTACTTCCTGTTCATTATACTTATTATGTTTATTTATGGCATAAAACCCATTTTCTATGTAGAAGGTCACCTGTGGGATGGTACGGAGGATTTCTCCCCTCCTATTCAAACTACTTTCCCAGGTTTTGGCATTTGTGTGGCTGTTGATTAATTATGGTCCTGTCTCAATCATTTATGGAAGAAATAATAGCCTATGGTTCCTTCACCAGCCGTTAGGTTATTCATAGCTCAAAAAAATAACATAAAGTTCTTAACTCTTACATATTCAGAAGCTTGTAGCAGATATAATCTATATGTCTGATGGGTACTCTCATACTTCTCGTAGGAAAGACGGATGTTTAAGCCTAGAAACCATCTGACACCACAGACTCAGAATGGTCACATGTCACCTTTGAGAACCAGAATCTTCCCGAAGTCCTTCCAAGGTCTTCATCCTGCCTCCAACATTGGACACTGAATTTGTTGGTTATTCTACAGGAGAAATTACTTCATTTATTAGACTTATTGAAAGGTCAGAACATTAATGCAATTTGTACCTAATAGGAGTAACAAAAATGCAGATACTTTCCATCCCGATATTGAGCTTATTATCCATCACAAAGAATTTGGTTGTGTTTTGATGTCATATATGCATACATTTGCTTTCCGTTTGGTAAGACCATCCTGGGTTTATTCAAGGTCTTCTCTTATTTAGTTAGTACATACTTTAGAAAGAAACTCGTCCCTTTCTCACCTTAATGATGGAACTTCAATGACTTTAGCCAAGCAAGAGAGATTATTTCAATGTCCATATTGACAAAGAAGATATGAAAGATACAATGCAAGTCAATAACAAGAAGATATAATAACCTCTAAAAAGAATATCCTCCTCTCTCCATTCATATCTACTTCCTCATGGATATGTGCTCAAGAATAGTCAGAATAAGAAGTACTATTGTGGCCATCTTGACTTGAAAAATAAATAGTTATAATTGAACAGCTGGATTTAGACATAGCTCTGGCACACTTTCGAATTACAGTTTCATGAGCAACATAACATCCATATAAGTCATGTTCTCTGCCATTTGCAACCAACAAAATAAATATGTTCATGAGCTTGGCAGTGATTACACAGTCACCATGCCACTTTGGATGCATTGTATAGAATCTAACCCTGGAATTTCCCATTTTCATAAATGTATGTTTATTTTTTGTGAGTTCCAGAAACAAATACCATGAATTATGCCAAGAGAGTCATTAAGGAAATTTAGAATTTTCTGTATGTTAACAATACATCCTTGTTGTTGTCCTTCTGTGGTTATTGGCTAATTATATTCTCATTTCAATCCTCTACAAACAATAACCTGCCAATATTCAGCAGAGATCTTACCAGTTCCTCCAAGCAGAGCTACCTGGTGTGATGCCTACCCTGACTTTCCTTCTCCTTCCCTCTTCTCTCCGCTCCTTTGCTCCCTTCTTATTTCAGAAGCAATAGCTTTACATATATTTCTGAAAATGAGATCACCTTAATCTATACTTAAAAGACATGCTTTATGTGTTTATGTGTTTTCTTCATTTCATGACCAGAATCTGAAGATGACAGATAATCACATCCACACTCTCTTCTCAGAACGCTTTGAAATGAAATTGTGATATTTTCATTGTATCTTACACTAGGAAATCTCACAGGCATCATCTATAAGAATAAAAAACATATTAAACCACTTGTGTCCTTTATCTTCCTTAAAAATATTATTTGCCATTCAGGATGCTGAAAAGTGGCTGCTCAATGGGTAAAGTGTTTGCAGCACAAACGTGAGACCTGAGTTCAGAACCCCAGAAACCATATAAAAAAAGCATGACTTGGAGGTTCATGTCTGTGTTCCCAGCACTGGGAGGTGAATACAAAAGGATCCTGTGGACTCATAAGCCAGCTAGTCTAGCTATGGTGAACTCCAGGGTTACTCAAAAAGCAGGGTAAAGAGTAATTAAGTAGGATACTGGCCTTCACATGGACACACACACACACACACACACACACACACACACGTCCACACATGTGCATATACATATATTGTGCATACACAATCATTCACCATGATCCCAAAACAATTTTAAAAATTAAATTTAAAAAGTGTTGTTTTTCTTCCTGTTGAATAAATTTTTATCTTTTTCATTTCAGGTCACTGTCACTAGTGGCATTTTATCACTTTTACTTCAGGGAGCAATGGATACATCTATCCATTACCATAAATCAAGCTCTCTAACTGTAATTTTCTCCAGCATTTCAAATCCAAGTGAATCCTGGTGACCTTTCACATTGACCTTTCTGGGGAACTCCAGGGCCTTGGATGGTTGGGAGAAACAATATTGTCAATTGAGTTTGACCCTATGAAAATAAATACACACCACCTGTGATCCTCCTCTAACTTGCTCGTGTTCTGATAGAAGCAGTCTTCACCACTAGTATCAGTTGACCTTTCAGAGTTTTCTTTTTTCACATAAGAAATGTGAGCAGAAATGATCACCTTTCTGTCTCAAATTTCCTAGCTTTTTAGTTTGACAAATAATCATAAAGTCCTGCAGAACTAAACAGACGTAGTGCCCGGTGATGGGTTCAGCAGATGCGGAAACATAACACTGAAGACAAATCTAACAAAAGACAGAGCAAATGGAACACAAAGATTAATTATTCACTTCACAATGAAAAGATTTTGAAAACTACAGAATGACTCATAAATTTGCATGTGTGTGGATATGTATGCATATTTTTGAAAATATTTTGGAAAGCCTTATTAATGCATTTAGTAAAAAATAAATGATCATATACTCAGTTTCTGTCAAACAATTGCAGATTGAAATTATTTGGAGAAAATTATATCTTTATTAAACATATATAGATGCTTTTCTTGTCACTTTTCTTCTAACAGTGTAGTTTAATAACTACTTACATGGCAATAACATTACATTTGGTATTATAAGTAATCCAGAGATAAAATATAGAGACGACGTGCATAGGTTACATGCAAATAGAAGAGACATAAGTTTCCATTGGCTTTGGGAAGTTCTGGATCTAATTTTGCATGGATTAAAATCAACATGGTTTGTGAAGGTTTTCTCTGATAATCAGTTCCTCCTAGGGTAATTCGGCATCCCCTGTTCTGCTTCCAAAATACATTTTATTCTTAGGCAACTCACACAATCATATATTCACTGTCAGTCTTTTCAACGAGCATATTTTCATGACCTAGTCAGTGTGCTGTGTCCAATGTGAATTCATAATGCTTCCCATAGTACCTGGCACACAGAAGATATTTAATCATCATCTGAAAGAGGAAGAGGTAGAGAGAAGGAGGAAAATAGAAAAGGGGGTAGGACTGACTCATTGCATGACAGAGTACCCTAGTTAACTAATCAAAACAATAATTATTTATTTCTCATAGTCTCTGGGTAAAAACCTGAGTATGGCTTACTTTAGTCCACCAGGACATGGTCTCTTACAAGCACAAGTCAAGGCCATAGTCATTCAAAGGTTCACTGGAACAGGACCCACTTCAAATTCACTCGGTAACTATTTGAAGCTTATAAATTAAGGGCCTCAACAGTCCTTTTGCTGTTAGCCAATGACAAGTAACCTTTACCTAATTTCCTACCACACAGACATCTCCATAATGCTATGACCAGGAAGATACATTGCAGTGGGACCAGCAGAGTAGATACCCATATTTCTTATAACCAAATCTCAGAATTCATTTCTTAACATATTTTTCATATTCTAGTTGTTAAAAGCCAGTCATTAGGTGCAGCCCACACTCATGGAGGAGAACATTTCATAAGGACACAAATGTCAGAACATGGGAATAATTTGGGGCCATGTTAGAGGCAGTTCAGAGCATTTATGCAAGCAATTAAAGCAGGAGTACTTAGACAAAAGAGACACCAATTCAATAGAAATGGAAAAAACATGATTATTGTAACCTTCTTCAGAACAGTGAGAACTCCATGTAACTATAATAATGGATTCATTAGGCAATTGTGTTTGAGGCAATTATTGTATGTTCAAATATCATTATAGATGTCCTTTGGAAGTAACTTTTAACAAGGAAGGAAGGAAGGAAGGAAGGAAGGAAGGAAGGAAGGAAGGAAGGAAGGAAGGAAGGAAGGAAGGAAGGAAGGAAGGAAGGAAGGAAGGAAGGAAGGAAGGAGAGAGAAAGAAAGAGAGAAAGAGAGAAAGAGAGAAAGAAAGAGAGAAAGAGAGAAAGAGAAAGAAAGAGAGAAAGAGAGAAAGAGAGAAAGAGAGAAAGAGAGAAAGAAAGAAAGAAAGAAAGAAAGAAAGAAAGAAAGAAAGAAAGAAAGAAAGAAAAAGAAAAAGAAAGAGAAAGAAAGAAATGAAGCAATTAAACCTTGGCAGTAAAGGAACTCTTGACATAAGATGCATATTCCAACAGGAAACACGTGTGCTACATTCTCTGAGGTTCGCCTGATCCATGGAACATGCTGCATGGTCCTAAAAAACATGCCATTGTAAACAAACGTCCTTATAAACCAAGGAAGACATTTTCAGGTTGCTTAAAGTGGGTAGCACTCTTTTCATGAAGGACTGGATGTGTCACAGTCTTGACTAACAAGTACATTCTAATCAGCCGACCTAAAACTCTATAAGCAACTAAGATATTATATGAACTCTGGTCTTAAATCTTTAAAAAAAAATCACTGTCAAAATCTGTCTGGAACTAGGCCAGCCTAATCTCTTCCCATCCTGAAGCTCAGGGAAATTTACGGAAGAGGGGGCAGTAAGATTGTAAGAGCACAAGGATGGGAGGAGAAATGATATGCAAGATACTCCACACAAGTTAGGGTCGAAGCAATCATATTTGGACTTTACATGCCCTGCGCAATGTCCAACACACTATTGACCCCACAAAGTCTAGCATTTGCTAAAGGCTCTAGGATCCTTGGAGGCAAGGGATTGACAGCCACAGTAGTGTTCCCATGCTTAAAGGGAACACAGGAAACGGTTCTGGGAAATGCCACTGGGTCCTTGTACCTCATCGGAGAGGAGGACCCAGAGGAGAGTTTGACATGCTCATTAAAGGATGCTCCGGGGATGGGAGGGGGAGGCACTGGGGGATGGGGAGGGAAGAAGGAGGGGAGAGGGGCACAGGGGATGGGGGGTGGAGGGAGGGAAGGGACCAGTGTACCTGTTAAGTTTGTATGAGTGGTAATAAAAAAAAAACACAACACCATCTTCAACAATTAAAAAAAAAACTTGTCTAGAACATGGTGGACATTTGGATACGATGAATAGCTACCTTGGCTCAATAGCTTTTTTGTTGTTTTTATTATTATTATTCTTAAGCTCCTTCATAGTCCATACACTAGAAAAGAGAACTGGAACTAGTCATTACATGTCTCTATGACCCTGAAAAACCCTTTGGCTGTTGTAGAGGTGCTTAGAGCATTCTGAAAGTCTTATTATAATCTAACCATCTTCCCAAATTCTGAATTGCTTTTTTTCAGGCACATGTAGATGTTAGTCTACCATCCAATGCTGCTGAAAGCACAAACACACTCTCTGCTTTTGCAAATCCCAAACTACACCTCCCCTTTTAATTCATGCAGAAAATAAGGGCCACGAGACACCAAAAGCAAAAATCCCCCATGCCAAATAATCTCCCACAATCTCCACAAGCACAGTTTCGATTCACAAAGGTAAACTACATTTGATGAGCGGGCACTGCATAGTGCACTACACCTGCATCATGCCATGCAGTAGAGCACAGAAAGCACTCTATTTCCTAACAGCCTTTCTTTCTGAAGGGTTTGTCCTATCCATGATTACTGCTGCCATGCAACAGCATGAGCTATGAGATGACCACCTTTTTATGTACTCTGTACTCAGAGGAGCAATTTCACAGATAAATCACAAGGTGACGGCCAAGCCATTAACTTAATGACTCCGGGTGATGGTCCTACCAAGTAAAAAGCATCCATGAACAGATAGGCAATAGCAGTGCCACCAGCCTTCCAGATAAGATTGAATTTTCAAGTACTAGTTTAAGCAGAGTAGAGTCTATTCTGTGGGAAATAACCTTTCTGGCACCAGATAGTTCTACACTCAAACCCAGATGCTAGAAATCTATTTCTATGGCAGCATGACTTTATCATCTTATTCAATTTCATTCTCATACAAAAGACCGAAACCATACTGAAAATACATGAATAAAAATAAAGAATATTGATTTAGATTTGATAATGCAAATTTAAATAATGAGTCTCCAAAATGATACTTTAGAGAAACTCCATATTTTTTTGCTCTTAAGCCACCCTATATGGATTCACCTTGTCTTGGGTTCCTTTATGTGCATGCAAGCCAGATCATGAAAACTCACGTAATATACAATGTCTAAAGATGCCATGACCATAGCTATTTTAAACTATCAAGTATAATCTTTTCCCCCATTTTATCAATGAATTATGATCTTTGATAATTTCATAATAATATATATGAAACATTCTGATTATGGGCTCATAAGTCCATATAAATTGCAAACCACAATAGCTGTCACTGTGGCAAGAGGCAACCGACAGTGTAATACTGGCATGTATATTAAGGGGGGGCAAGCAACAACTTTTTTCATTGAATTCAAGCTTTCTTTTTAGAAGAGATCACATTCCTAGTATTGCAAATTAGAATAAGAACCTATGAAAGGGGAAGGCATAGAACTTGGGGGACAGAATATAAGTTATTGGGATTTAGCTATAAAGACCCTTTATCAAATTACCTTTCAAAAAACTGTCATGATATCCATACTTTGAAGAAGCTCTCAATACTCAACCTAAAAGCCTCTTTCTTCAATGGAAGATATTTATCACAAAAAAAAAAATCACAACTGGCCAAAGTGCAGATAAAAAGTGATTGTAGACTGCTTGTCTCTAAACAGGACATGCAAGCCACTCCCACTCCCACACCAAGACTCAGGGAACATTGAGGAAGAGGTAGTGGTAAGATTGTAAGAGCCTGAAGTGGAGCAGGAATGCAGACAGACACTATCTTCTGGACATGACAAGGTTGTTGTACTCCTGAATTCGCTGTGGTGATATATATTTCCATAAGACCTGCAAAAGAACAGTCCTATCAACATTTCACTATGAAAGGGGAGGATCTCAAGAGGTTACAAACCTTACTGAGAGAATGATGAAGGTCTATGCTGATGATATATCAACTGAAATATGATTCGTGCTCAACAAATGCTCAGGCACATGTCACCAAAGGAAACCCAGATGAAATTTAGTGGACCACTCATCATAAAAGACAAGAAAATAGAAGGGAGAGTAACAAGGCAGAAGAAAGATTTTAATGGGAAATTCACAATATTCATGTATGAAACACTAAAAGAATTTTTAAAATTCTGATTACATTCCCCCTCTACATTTTCTTATCTCCCCCTGCCCAAATCCCACTTCTACCATAAACCTCTCTTCCCTACAAGTCTTCCTCTCACATTTATGCTTTTTGTTTTGTTTTGTGCCCCACTAGGTTTAACACAAGTCTTTTGCATGAGTCTATGTTCAGAACTATCTCTTGAAGTCTAGTAGGCTACCATGTTGCTACAGAACTGGATATTTTTGTCCCTTCACCAAATCTGTCAGTATTTTGTGGGTCCCAAGGCAGTCTCTTCAGTTCATAGCTGTCACTGGTCCAGTAAGTCCACTCACTGTAGGCTTGGTGTCAGTAACTGTCTCTGTTACAAGTTCACAAATGTTGTGGACTTGCTTTTGGAAGAATAGATTTCACAACCCTTTTTCTTGCTTCCTAGATCTTATACTCTTTCCTCCCT
Source organism: Typhlomys cinereus (assembly GCA_023101885.1). Classification (NCBI taxonomy): domain Eukaryota; kingdom Metazoa; phylum Chordata; class Mammalia; order Rodentia; family Platacanthomyidae; genus Typhlomys; species Typhlomys cinereus. Next base: position 5,744,767 of record JALPQD010000048.1, on the reverse strand, counting down.
CTCTACTGTAAATGACCCCAAATTATTCAATGCAGGGCATTGAAAACCTCAGTCCTTTCAAGTAAAACCATAATATAGGAAAGTTGTGTAAAATGTACTCGCTATTCCCAAGTCTACTTATTCAGTCATATGTGGAATAGCTGTTGAAAAAAGTGAGGATCAACTTCGTTAGCACACAGCACTAAATTTACTCCTTTATCTCTATGTCTCCACCCTCCAAGACAAAATGGCATTTGAGAAACTCAGGTACTCCTTTCATTCGGAGATAAGTACAATCCTACTTCAACAGTTTATTTTAACCCAGTTTTGGCTTCAATATTCCTATCTTTAGGTTAGAAATGATCATCTCACTCAATTAGGCTTGAAGAAGAATTGTAAGCAAGACTTTCCCGGACCGTCATGTAGAAAATGGTCAGTGTTTGGGACAGAAATTCTGAAAGCCATAGAAGTAGTGCTCCAGCTGTCTCTAAGCTATTGAATTCTCTTTTGTTTATGTGTTAGCAATTCAGGGAAACTGACAAAGCATAAATGTCTGAACTTGTACAGCAGGATGAGTCTGAGAAGTATAATAACTCTGCTACTGACACATTCTTGGGGCAAGTGACCACAGACAGCAAAGATTTCTCAGACATTAGAGTACCTGTTCACTCCCACTGAATGCAGAAGAGAAATGGTTAGGGTTTCTATTTGCTTCCACATCCCACAAATAATTATTGAGCACTTTTATGTTCCACATTACAATAACTTTAAGAATAGCACCACTGCTTTCTTTCTTCCATAAAACATGATGACATCATCTTTATCCATTATTCAAATCACGACTCCACTTGATTATGACTTTAGCAAACAATCATGCCTTTAGCAAGACAATGATAGAATAATAACACAATTTAGGTGGGATTATTTTGAAACAATCACTTTTACTGGCAAAGTTCAAATCATAACAACCATTCATAGCCTCCAGGGACCTCAAAAACCTAGTAGGCATGTGTTTATCTAAAGTTATCTAAAGGGAAAAAAGCTTAGGAAGCATCCAGGCAATCAGTTTACAATATCCTGTCTATCTAGCAACAGTGGAAAAAGTGGAGTAGCAGAGCGTAATGTGACACAGTTCAGGTCTTAGTCGTTATTCAGTCCTTAAATTTTACAAATGCATGCATAAGAGGTTGGATTGAGTTCAGTACAGAGATTTTGTTCTACCTCCTCCCTTTTTTTCAGTATGTTATTCTTTTGGTTGAGTTCTTAGGAAGACCAGAAAGATGAGTTAGAAACATGAGAATGGTAGAAATAGATAGAGGTGTGAAAAGATAAAGAATGAGGATTTAGAAATTCTTTTTGTTAGTGTCTCCAGACACTACTATAATCTGTGACCGTGACTCCCAAGTACCATGCCAAATTCACAGATGACTAACTGAGCCTCTTCATTAGCATCCCTACACGCTATTCCTCTCATTAATCAGGGAACTAACTGCACTTTCCATGTCAGACAGTGTCCAAATGGTCAACAGAAGGCGCGAAGTCACTGTGACAAGAGTGGGCAAACACCCAGAGGTACAGCATGACCACCGCTGAGAAGTGACAGTCTTGCCGTCCAACCTGGCTTGCAGCACACAGAAGAGGAGCAAGTCTCTGGAGCCAGTGGAGCCTGCAGGCTGTGAGAAGCAGGCAATCACACAGGAACAGGGGGTCACTGGAGGGTTGGGAGCCCAGCAGGGAGGACCTGGAGCACAGGGTCGGCTCCAATCTGCTCCATGATGCTTATCCACATGGATGGACGTGCCATCTGGGGTAGCATTTTTACTGGTATTTTTTTTCTAACATTTATGTCATGTATATGGGCAAATAAGCAAACGTTGCTTTTGTAAAACATGAATTTAATGCCTTCACTGAACTCTGCGCAAAGACTGTCCTTGAATGTATAACCAATTCCCTTAGCAAGAAATCATCCGCTTTCCTAGTTTGGTAGAATATTTTCAGATTTATTCCTTTGTCGTAAGGACCACTTCATTGCCTGCATCAGTGAAATGGCATGTTTCCCCCCTGTGCTCAACTGAATACTTAATAAGGAAAAATGAGAAAGTAGGGCAATGTTAAAATACAGAATTCCTTTCCTGATCAGTTTCTAATTCTTTAGCAAGCCGCCTTGGAAGAAAGAGAAAGGTTTTAGTTTCTTTGGGGGAGTTACATAGCAACTACCAGATTCGTAAAAACCCAAGTAACTGTGTGCTTCTGCTGAGCCCCCAATATCAGGGTAGCAGTCTTTAACCTCTCCTAGTTATTTATGCTGAAATGCTGCACCATCCTTAGGTCAACATTTGGTATATAAGCATCTTACATTTCCTTTGCCTTACAGACCATACTGACTCTGCCAAATCTTCTACGGTTACTGGGAGTAGCAGAACTTTCAACTCTTCATTCTCCTGGCTTTTATTGTGCAGTATCTTCAAATACCCATTAAATGTGCAGTAACTTCAAATACCCATTAAATGCATGTACATAAAATATGCTTTCTGAGGTCATAGATCTATTTTTCAGTGCTAGAGACTGAACTGAGAGCCTTGTATCTGCTGGAGGGTAGAGAATACGCTACCACTGAGCTATATACCCTAACATGAATTTATTTTACAAATGTAAAAATGAGAGATTAAATTCTCCAGACTTTTGTCTTTAAAAAAAAAAATAAAACAAAGTGCCAGGCAAAGGGATACTATTTACAAACCTGCTGACCTGAATCTAATCCCTAAAGTCCAAGTGGGAAGAGGACCAGCTTCCAAAAGATGTCCTCTAGCCTTCATACGTGGTAAGCATGCATGTCTGTTTCTTCCTCTCATAAATACAATTTAAAAACTAGTAAATGGAATAAAGCCATACTAGAATAATCTAATCATATTTGCTTGGGCATGTATAGTAAAACGTTATAAAATGAGCAGCTTATAAGCAAAGGAACTGTTACTGCTCAAGGTTCTGCAAACTAGATCAAGGCGCTTGCAGATTCAGGTCCATTTCTTTACAAACAGCACCTCATCGTGTGTGTGTTCCCATGGTATACGAGATGAGCAGCTCTCTATTGTAATGGCAATAATAATACTCAAGAGGATATTACCTTAATGACATATGCATCTTCCCAAGAACTTGCACTTACCACCATCATCTTACAAATTTTGAGTTCAACGAGGAAATTTGCAGAAGAGGGGATGGTAAGATTGTAAGAGCACAAGGGTGGGAAGAGTAACCATATGCAAGATACTCCACACAAGTTAGGGACGAAGCAATCATATAGGACTTTGCATGACCTGCGCAATGTCCAATACATTATTGACTCCTCAAAGTCTAGCATGGACTAAAGGCACTAGGATCCTTGGAGGCGAGGGACTGACAGTCACAGTAGTGTTCCTAAGCTTAAGGGCAACACAGGAAAGGGTTCTGGGAAATGCCCCTGGGTCCTTGCACCTCATCGGAATGGAGGACCCAGAGGAGAGTTTGGCATGCACAGTAAAGGATGCTCTGGGGACTGGGGGGGGTAGGTACTGGGGGATGGGAAGGGACGGGAGAGGGGATGGGAGAGCAGGGGGGTCAGAGGGGGAGGTGGAGGGAGGGAGGGGACTGGTGTACCTGTTAAGTTTGTATGAGTGGAAATAATAATTAAAAATAAATAAATAAATTAGAAGAAAAAACAAATTTTGAGTTCAAATAGGAAGTTCTGAAGCATTTAGAGCATAGTTCCTACCAATCTAAGCACCTTCCTTAACAGAGCTACATGATCTTAGGAATAGGGCTAATTCTCTCATACTTCATAACTTGACAATTTCTGATTTATTTCATTCAATCAACTCTCCCGGTTTTCCCTTTACCTAACATACACAGAAATTTACTAGGAAATTATCTTTTAATAGTCACACCAAAATCTTTTCAAACCTCTAGCCTTTTTCAATAAGAGACAGAAGCCAATAACGTAAAGTTTACTCATGCTTTCCCTCAAGGAAATCTTGGTGATGCCCTCTGTCATAGTTAGATACAGTTGACAGTTGAGGATTCGAGCTCTGGGCACATTTGTAGAGAATTAATAGTTAAGCTTCGAGCAAACCTGCAGGATGGTCTAATTGATAGGGCAGGCCCAACCCATGGTGGGTGGGACTAGGCCCTGGACGTTGAATAAAATACTGAGAATTGGTTGGGGAAGTGGGTATCCTTATGTACATTTGGCCAGACATGCTGGTCTGGAAAGTAAGGATTGTCCCTCTCTCAGTCATTGCTTGGATATGGCACGACTATTCTCTCGGACATTTCCTGGTGATGGTACATGCTCTCCTGCCAAACTAGACTAATTTCTGTAACCAGAAAATTTTAAGAGAAAATAAACCCTTCTTTTCTTAAGCTGTTTTTTCATGATTTTATCAGCAATCATAGAGGCAAACTCCAAGTCTCAGGGATGCTTCTTGCTATCAATAGTGTTACCACTGACAATGATGACAATTGTACACTAGCTTTCTCTCAGACATAGCAAGCGTGGTTGTGGGTAGCTGTGTTTCTCTCTTGTTAGTTACTGTATTCCACAGCAAGTATCCATTGAATTGCTGTTGAATTCAGGCATTGTCCTAAATACTAGGAGTACCAATTTTATAAAGATGCCATCACTTCCATCGAATTGTTCCTAGTGAATGTATATATTGTCAAGGATATTTGTGGAGGTGTACACCATAGACCAATGGTATAAAACATGTATCTACAAAGTGCTCCCTTATAAAGGAGTGGGTAGGTAGTTATTACAACAAATGGGAAGCCTTCAGAAAGCAGGTAGAAATTCAGAACTTGAAAAAGGAATGAAGAAACAGAAGACCCATGGCTTTAGTCAACAAATATTTACTCAGTTGTTTGCTTCATTTCAGCAACTGGTCCAAATTCTAGTGGTCCTGTAACAAACAAATGACAAAAAAAAAAACTGTCTTCATGAAACTCTTATTGTAGTGGTGTAAGACCAATTTTAAAATCAAACAAATCAGATATGTTACTCTTCCAAGGATCATATGACCTACACTTTTGAGCAAAGCAATGAAGAGTGTTAATAGTGGGAAGACTGCAATTTTCAGAATGGTAACTGAGAAAACCTCACCTGAGATAATGAACTAAAGAAGAAGAAAGGGAAAAGGCCTTGCAAATGTCTAGGGAAAGAGACTTACAGACAGGTAACAGTCTATGCACAGTCTTCGAGGCTGAGGCAGAACTGGTAAGAAAACTACCGTCGCTGAAGCAGAGTGAAATGGGACCATCAGGCATAGGATGGGAGTTGAGCAGTAACTGGAGGTACTCAGACATCTGGGGCTTTTCTTTGGCTCATTAGGGTAGCAGTGGAGGTCCAGGGAAGAGTGATTGTGACATGTCGTCCATGCTGAAAGTACAGAGATAAGAATCTAACGATTCCAGGACAGAGTCAAGAACATCAGGTGGCTCCTGAAATAATGCAGACTGGAGACTGGCCTTGTACCAGGAAGGTGGCGAGAACTGGCCCATTTCTAGATATATTTAAGACAGAGCCAGCAGGAATAGCTGATAGGTTGGACGAGCACCATGGGATGAGGGAATTTAAGTCGATCACTAAGGACTTCAGCCAGAACTAGGATGGAATTACCTCTTTAGCATACATGCTACTTAAGAGAGGGACATTTTGAGCACTTTCTATGGGTCAGAGTCTGCATGGAAGCTAGACAATACTTAAATAAGACCCCAGGCACTCTGAAATGTCACATTTATAAAAAAAAAAAAAAACAAAAAACTTCATTGTCAAAAGAGAAAAGACTTAGCGAAAAATGAACATGAGGCTCAGTAATTGAGAAACAACCAAATTATTATTTCCAGCAATTGTCAAAGATTTAAAAAGTTCTCCATCTCCTCAGTTTACAGATGACACCAAACTAAAAGGCAAGAATTCTGGGATTAGACTATTATTTTTGAAGAGTAAACTGGAAAAGTAGTCATAAGTCAAACAAGCTAGCAAGGAATATGATGTACACCAAGGAAAAAAATGACAAATTGGATGAAGTTAATTGCAATGGAATGTCTAACATTCTAAATGAGAAAAGGTTCTCAAATTAAATTGCACTAGCAAATGTAAAAGACAAAGAAAATTGTGAATAGGGAGAAACACCCTGAACAGGCAGCATAGGTTCTTTTCCCAGTATCAATCAGCAACATTTTGGTTAACTAATCACTTTGAAATGAAGACCTGTCTGTCCCTAGACAATACAGTGCTAATGAGTAAAAGTTAGATACTGTGTTCAAATAAGCCAGCAAAGTGGTTCAGTGGGTAAAGATACCTGGGTGTCACCCTGAGAACCTGATTTTGGTCCCCAGAGGCCCATGATTGAAGGAGACAATGGATTTCAGAAAATGTTTTCTGACCTCCACATGCACGCCATCCCTATTCTCTCTCAGCCAATGGATAAAATGTTTTTTAAGACATGATTATGTTGTGAAGCTTAAAAAGACACTTCTTGACTTTTCCCATTCATTAAATCTTTTCCGGAGGTCTACTATATACTTTGAAGGATTTGTTTTATGAAGGTCAACATTAAGTAAAGACTTAATAGGCCAAGCATGAGTTTAAATCTTTGACTTATGCCAGGCTTCCAGACAAGAGAGAATGGAGAGGTGAGAACATTTGATGAAAACTAACTATGAATCTGAAAAATGCAGTGGAAAAATGATGTTAGTGGGGTCCTATAAGAAACAGTTCCCAAGTGTGGAGTAAACATGTAAGAGCTTTATTAGGGGAGATGCCTGTGAGAAAAACTAGGAAGGGAGTTATAGTAGACAACAAAAGGCATCAAATTATGATCTCAAGTCTGCAATGGGAGCCTGGGGGAAGGCTAGGTGAACACATCATAATTTATCATAGAGTTCAGGGAAGCATTGTCCTTACGCCAACCTGCCTGATCCCTGCTTCCCTCAGTTAATGGTTGGAAACCACCTTTTGGAGGGATGGCCGATATGAACACTTGTCACAGCCCTATAGCTGGATCTGGGCCATTGGTCAGCTACACCCCTGCGTGGAGACCTTTGGTGTGCTTTCTCGCGGCTGGTGTATTTTCTTTTTTCTTAAAGAGCATGGTCTTTGCAATTGTAAATCCCTATGGTTGACTCTGGTCTTAACCATTTAATTATTTTATAACAGACTATTTGTGAACTAAATGAAATAACGGGTATAATTATATCCAGAGAGTATCTAGAACTATCAGTGAACCAATCTGTTTTTTTTTTTTAATCTGCTTTTTTTTTTTTTTTGAGGACTTGCTACATGAAAGGTAAGAAAACATAATAAATGTGTCAAAAGATTTATATGGTGGTGGCAGTGATCATCATAGACAGGAACTGTGCATTTGGTCAGGTTTTTGGATGTCAAAAAAAGAAAGGAAGGAAGGAAGGAAGGAAGGAAGGAAGGAAGGAAGGAAGGAAGGAAGGAAGGAAGGAAGGAAGGAAGGAAGGAAGGAAGGAAGGAAGGAAGGAAGGAAGGAAGGAAGGAAGGAAGGAAGGAAGGAAGGAAAAAAAGAAAGAAAAAAAGAAAAACAATTAAAAAAAGCTTAAAAAGTTTATTTCTGTCTTTGTATTTTACAAGTTATCTACAATGTTACATTGCTACTTACACCTTAGGAATTTTATTTCCTACACAACTTTTTGTAGTCTATTTTAAATTTTTTGAAATAATAAAGTTCTGATATTAAAAAAGAAACAGTGTGGAAAAGATATAGTCTAAGATATGATCTCTGCCTTCAAGGTGTTCTACTTTAAAAAAAAAAATGCACGTGAAGCACTATTATCAGCAGGAGAACAAAGTCCTTGCATTTGAAATGCTTGAAATGTTGCTGTTGCTATGGCCTGACAATTCTTGAAGATAATTTTATCTTCTCAATTGTGCTTTTAGGGTATTGAATAACTCTGCTGTTTTTTAATGTGAAGTTTATTTGTGCAGCTCTGAGAATACTCTCAGAGAAGCACCTGCAGCGTATCTGCTTCGTCCAGCCCCTTGCCATATGACTGTGTCACTTTTCCAGACCTTTCTGTCACCCCTGCCAGCCCCTCCTATCTGAACTGTCTGCATGTCACACTGGAGAGTGTGTTATGTGTTAGTGTGCCCTTCACAATGCTTCCCTAAAGCTTTTTAAAGACACTTTCATCAATAGGACAGAATACTGGCATTATTGATCCAAGCACTGAATTTGTGTTTGATATATCCAGATGGTCTCCAGTCACGATCAATTTAGATCTGGCTTGATTATACTTCGGTTGTATAAGAAGTTTTTTTCCAAAAGCCTACAGAGCTCCATGAATGAGGGAAAATATTTGTAATAATATCTAACCAACTAAGGTTCAACTGGAACTGAGAAAAATCAGTTTTAATTTTCATATGTTTACAGATGTGCTCTATGACATTAGGGAAAACACCCCCCTCCTTCTAGTCTTTTTCTTGGCATCTGTGAAGTTTGTGCGTGTGAACAGCGTGCAGGGAGTCTAAGTAAAGCAATGCTCATTTACTGAGAAGCGAACATGTGTCAAATAATGAGTTTCACCATCGCCCACTCACTTGATGATCAAATAATATTTTGGGGAAATCACTTGTTTTTCTGTATTTCTTCATTTAATTCTCATGAAAAGTTAACTTTGTGCCAATCGCTGTCACCCGACAAAGTATGAAACAGAGGGATAAGTTATTCATTGCTGTGTACAACAGCCACACCTATACAGAGGAAGACTCTTGAAGCTTAGGGAGATTAGCTATAATTGGTAGTTAGAGCATGAAGAGACCACATAAGGTCCTTTTACGTGCAAAAAGCAGGGTTTTTTCTCTCTACCAGTTCATGTCAATATTTTCTCCATAATAATGAAAGCTCCCCACCTTTTCCTCAAAGCCTTTCTAGGCCTTTTATCCTAATCAACTTCATAAAATAAATCCTGTGTTTCACCACATAGATTTGAGCTTCCGTGAACTGCAAAACACTGAAATAGCTAAAATAATTTATATCTTGCCTAAAAATCAATTTTCACCTGGCTGAGTGTGATATTTCCCTACTGAGATGCAAACTCTACCATTCTCTTTATAGACACCATTTTCCAGGATCTGAGAGTATTTGGAGCTCAAAAAAAGATGAAATATGGTCCCTCTCCTCGAAGAAATTACAACTGACCTTACATCATCAAGCTTGCAAAATCTCCACTAACTACATCCATTAATTCCAATCCTTCATGTTTTTAAAAGTTATATGTGAGGAAATGATCTCCTGACTAAGTAATCAAGAAAGGTTTTACCAGTATAAGTAACTGGACAAATGTATGAGGCGCTCTACCTGCAGAGACTTTAAAAACAGGATAGATTTCCTCTTATCTTGGAAATCTAGGAACATGGATCTGTTGCCACTGAGTGTCCCTTGTCTCAGATCCGTATGGCTTTGGCATCCTTGTGAAAAGCTAGAAAGTCTTGCTGGAATCCACTTCTCTCACCAACCAGCGCATCATAAATAATATAGACTCCCATCCTCATATCACTCCCTGCCTTACATTAATGACACTCAATGGGCACTATTAGGAGCTTGTCTTTTATTCAGAAGAAAAGATTTTGATGAATCCATTGCTTACAGACAAAAGGAAAAAAATAGCAATTCAAAGCCACATTTTCAAATTAAACCTTCTGTGGTCTGAACAAGCATGATTGTCAGTTCCTTTGTGCATTTCCAATGTTGCCACGATTAATATTTAAAAGGAGCTTCACCGGTGACATATTTAGAAATAGAAATGTTACTATTCGCTTCCCGGTAGCCTAGGTCCACGGCAGCAAAGCGGAGGGAGCCCACGGAAGCAGCAGGGGGCCTGCCAGAGAGAATGGGGAATATGACTCCAAGGGCTCACAGCTGAGCCTCTGCAAAGCCTTGTGCCCGCTGCCTCTCCAGAGAATACCCAGAGGCTGAGGAAGCTGCCCCTCCACCGGGCTTAGGCCTGGCACCAGGGAATAACAACTGCCGTTATTTATAGATAATCCCTTCTTGGAAAGGTCAGATTTTATGATGTGTTTATGACCCTCTCTGATCAAGTACATTCACTTGCATGGAATTCTTCGGAGAATCGGGGGTAAACGGATTCATTCAGTTCACATCTAGAGCTCTGCGCCTAGTATAGCCAAGAGAGGTTTGTCTCTGTGGCTAGCACCAAAAGTGGAAAGGGAGGCTCATCTATGTTCTTTCAGTATCCTTTTCCGCCTCACGGTAGTCCCTATCTCCAGAAACCACTTTCCTTCTGCATCGTGAGAGCCAGTCATGTACACATGGGTCTTGAAAGTGTCATATCTTCATTAACCAATGAAGATACCCGGGATCCAAATCAAAATAGAAAAAATGTATGGGGAGGGTTTCTGGTTGACCAGTCTCTGTCAGTACTGAATCAAGAACCCACCCAGATCCCATCCTAAGGCTTAGGGAACCTTGCAGAAGAGAGGGCAGTGAGATTGTAAGAACCTAAAAATGTGAAGGTCCGGTTGGACAAGACATTCCATTCAAGGCAGGACTGCTGCATCCAGGAACTCACTGCAGTGAGATTTGTCCTTACCAGACCTGCATAATGACTGACATACCAACATGCCCCCATGGACTATAGAGGAACTTAAGAGAGATAAGAACATATAGTGTACACCTTGGGGACTAAAGCTGGATGAGTAAAGGGAAATGCCCCTATCAGTGGGGTGACCCTAAGAGAGGCAACTTGGTATGCTCAGGGACCTGAACCTCCACAAGAGCAGACAAGCCAGAGGGGACTCTGGGCAGGCAGGAGGGCAGGAAGGAATAGGATGGATTGAAGAAGTAAAGGGAGGAGTTAAGAGGGAGGGAAGATGGAGGGAAACAGGGATAAATACTCAATAGGCTTGTAAAACTAGAAAAATAATAATTAAAAAATCAAAAATTCAACATAAGCTTGAAAAACTTTGGAAAGAAATAATACCCAGTGCTTTTACTTTTTATATGTAATTACTTAAAACTAGGTCATTAATGCAGATTATAAAATAAAAATAAAAAATAATAGGTTGCTATGTTAAAAGTAAAGAAACCACCTAGAGAACTACTCATGTTTTACTTTCTGTGTATGGTCATAATTTTCATGTCTAACACCTAATCCCTCAATCTGCACCCCAGGAAAAATGGCCCCCAGTTTGATCTCTCAAGCTCTTCAACCACATTTCTACCTGACTGCACAATACTTGGAAAGCGTTCAACTCTTTATCCAAATATAAGTCGGTCAAGATTCCACCTCCTCCCAACAACCTGCCTGTCTCTTTATAGAATGTCATCATCTTTCTCCTAGACAAATAAACTCACAAATGCTGGCTCTTTGGTTTCTTCGACAAGTTGTCCCACATCGCGCCTGCTTCATCTGCTTGGTACTGGCTTTGTTCCTTTCCCCTTTGCTTTTTATCTGGACTCAATACTTTGCACTGAGCCTTGATAAGTGCTGTTTGACATAGGAATTTATTTAAGAACTACACCATGGGTCTGCAAGTATTATTAACATACAATAGTTGCAATTACTATGCTCAGATGAAGAAACCAAGATATGAAGACAGTCCAAAGGAAGTCACAGGTGACTATAGTTAATAATGGTGCATTCTGGGACTCCACAAAAAGGATAGTGTTTAAGTGTTCTTATCGTAAGAAAAAATCATTGATTATGCAGGAAAAGATGTTAATTTCTCTGGTTCATCCATTCTTCAGTGTATGTACATTTGAAGACATCATGTGACAAATAGGTGCAATTTTTTACTTGTCAATTCAAAAAGTAAATAATGCACTGAAAAGATTGAACAACCAGGATTCAAAGCCACATAAGTTTTAACCACTTCCTGCACCATACTTCCTATAAGAATGGCATCATCCTTGCCCTTCCCTGTTCTCTTTGCAGGTAACCGTTAACAAGGAAGTGTATTGCGGCTGAAGGAGGACTGGAGGACCAAAGGAACACACTGCATATGTTTGCAGATGGGTCACTAAGCTCATCTTTGAGACACAAGCATTTGTTTCTTTGTCTTCTTAGGTGCTTCCCTATTCAACCAATTGCATAGAACCCGAAGTACCACTGCTGCTCAGACCCCTCAGTTCTTACTGCTTATGCAGTGGAGCCCAGACTCAGGTCGGGTTCCTGACGTGTCCCACCAGCCTCTGGATCCTTATTTGTGCTTCTGCAGCGCGTCTGCTCCAGGCCCCTCCTCCTGTCCATCCCAGAGGCCAAGAAATCTTAAAAATTAGAAGATTTCTATTCTTTTGAAACTTCACTTAACTTTCTTCATTGTCATTTAATTCTAATAAATTTTAATTGTATTTATTTTTCAGTTGACAACAACTCGAGAACCATATTTATAGAGAACCATATGATGTTTTAATGCATGTAGATAGTGTATTTTTTATGATTTTGAAATGGTCTCATGTAGCCTAGATAATCAACTTAGAATAAGTTGGCAGCATTTATCCATCTCTCTCTTTTGCACTGATCTTCTTTTACTACAAGACAGTACTCATACATAAGCAACTTAGGGAACCAAGGAGGTATTTCATTGGCTTTTGGTTCCTGAGGGCACAGTCCATTATGACAGGACTCATATAGCAGAATGCACGGCTGCAGTTAGAAGTGGAAGGCAGCTTCAGGTCACAACAATCAAGAATCAACGAAAGCAAGAAGCAGCAAGGGAGGCGCTTTCAAACCTCAAGGTCTGCCCCTTTGGGACCTACCTGCCTCTACCTCTTAAAGGTGCCAAAACTTATCATATATTAACAGCAGACATGGATTCAAACACACGAGCTGTGGGAACAATTCCCATTCCAACCATAACATCTGTTTCCTCCTCTCCCAAACTTCTGGTAACTACTATGTGTTCTCAACTTCTTTACAATCAACTCTTTTAGATCCATATATTAAATGATGTCCTAATGCATTTGCCTTTCTGGGTTGGCCTTATTGTATGTAATGCAGTGATCTCCAGTTTCATTCATGCTGCTGTAAATGACAGGATTTCCTTCTTTTTAAGGTTGATTACCAATTGATAGAAACCACAATTAGTTTTGTGAATTTGCTATGGTGAAGAGTGTTACACTTGATACGGGAGTACTGATGACTCATGATATACTGTAATGAGATTGCTGGATCGGATAGTAGCTGTGTGAATTTTTTTCCTAGTTAAAATTTTTTGGTGATTCCATATTGTCTCCATAATGAACATTCTAATACACATCCTTACACACTGTAAGTGTCTCTTTTTCAACACACACATACACGGTTGCTTTCATTTGTCTTTTCAATCTCACAATACTAACAATGATGGACTTTTATTGGCATTTCCCTGATGATTAGTGACATTGAATATTTTTCATGTACCTGTTGCTATGTGTGTTCCTTTGCATGAGAAATATCTTTTTAGGCATATTGCATGTAACTTCTTTGCTATTGAGTTGTTTGATTTTCTTATGTATTCTGTATATCAAACATTGTTAGATATCATAGTTTACATGCATTTTCTCTCACTCTATAAATTACTTCTATGCTGTTTATTTTTTGTTTATTCTTTTGATATATAAACATTTTTTAATATCACACATCAGAAAAAATAAATAATTCTGTTTTTACTTTTTGAAGCTTATCAAAAGTGTCCTTACCTATTCCAAAGCCATGAAAAGTTTCTCCTTGGTTTTCTTCCAGTAGTATTACTTTTCAACCTTTTAAGTTGTGAATCTATTTTCATTTGATATTTTGCATACATTGTGAGATTAGGATCTAGTTTTATTCAACTGCATAGAGATATTCATTTTTCCCAGCACCATCTATTGAAGAGAATGTCCTTTTCCTAATGTTCTCTGCCCACATTTTGCACATCAGCTAGTTATATATATTTCAATTTACTGCTTTATTTCTATTGTGATGGTCTTATGCCTTGTTTTATGTCTATATCATGAAGACTAGACTAATATACTTCTATATTTTTCTTCAAAAGTGGGTAGTATAATTTTCTACTCTATTCCTTTTGTTCAAGATTCTTTTGACTGTTCAGAATTGTTTGTGCGCTCACAGGAACTTTTGGATTATTTTTTCTAGTTCTATGAAAATTAGTATTGGTTTTTGTTTGTTGTTTTTAGAAAACACCTCAATATATGGCCCAGATTGGCCCCAGACACACTGCTTATCCTGGAATGGGCTTGGAGAACATCACCTTCCTGCCACAACTTCCCAAATGTGGGAATTACAGACATGCATCATCTTACCATATCAGTCACTGGCACCTGATTACTTGAATCTGTAGATTATTTTGGTCAGTATATATGCTTAAATAATTTTTATTATTCCTATCCATGAATATGGGAAATATTTTCATTTCTGTGCCCTCTGTGTTTAAAATTTTTCACTGTGGAGATATTTTGCCACTTTGGTTTAATGTATCTTGGTGTCTTATTTCGTTTTGTAACTTTTGATATGTTTTGTCTTTGTAGTTATTGTAAATAATATTGCTTTTTTAATTTCTTCAGGTATCCACTTGTGGAATAAAACAATGCTACTGATTTTTGTATGTCAATTTTGGATGCTACAATTTTGCAAGCTAGTATATTTGCTCTAGTATGTTTCTTTTCTGTACATAAGATCATGTGATCTGCACAGTGATGTACTTCTTTCCAGCTTGAATGCTTTATTCTTTCTCTTGCTGGCTTGTTTTGAGTGAGTGAACTCTCATAATCTCTCTCCTCTTTCTCTTTCTTCCTCTCTCTCCCTTTAGATCCAATGACCTAATTATTTTTTATTTTGTCTTGATGACTGTTAGATATACATATAATTTATTCTGCTGCACATGAAACTCCATAAAGATAAATGCATGATGATGCCAAAATGACACTCAGTGGAAGTCCAAAACTAAGAAGCCGTGTGAGTTTTCTAGGTCCACCACACCTCTGTACAGTGACCAAATTCTAGCTTCAGGTCATCCTGAGCTGCTCTTGCATTACCCATTGTGCATCCCCATTTTGCCAACTTGTTTAAGTCTGTATCTTGTGTATGTTGACTACAGCCCTACTTAAAAAAGCAAACTTGCAGAGGACAAGGCAGCAAATACATTTGGCTGTATAGATCATATGGTGCCTACAGTTTGCAGCTTTTCGATCTTTCTTGGGCTTTGTGAAAATTGCCATAAAGGATATCCTTCTTCAGTGAAAGCTGTTGGGCAAACATTGGTCTTGGCATTAGCCTTTTAAGTCCTGTTTCAACAAATACTTAGTTGTTCCTAGAATCTACACTTAAATTTGTCACCTAGATAAGTTCCAATGATGGTTTCTGCTGAAAATATGATAAGCTTCCTCAAAGGCTCAAAACAATCTGACTTTTCCTTTGCTGTAAATGTCAGTTTCTTTGATGCCCTTCTCCATTACTCCACCCCCATTCTGTCTGTTATCCACATGACAAACCCCTATTCATCTTCCAAATTTTCACTTACAGAGTTCAGTTCTTCTGGAATATCTTCCCTATGTACCACCACCAAAAGCTATTCACAGACTCTTCTATCTTACACTTCTTAAAGCATCTTATAGCCTTACCAGTTAAAATTGGAGTGCATTATTTTTATATGAGAGTCTTACACACTATGCAGAGAGCTCTTTTCAAAAAGCACAAACTATCTCAACTGCCTCCATTACTTCTCTGTCACGTGATGAGACTGAGCACATCTTTTGTACACATGTATGATAGCTTTTCCCAGCTGAGAAATGTGGCTACTTTCCAAAGCCCAAAGCCACGTTTATCTCAGAGTTGCTCAGATAACATCAGGCGAAGAAGTCAGGGAGTATCCGGAGATGAGCAGCACCCAAGGATTCTTGTTAGGAAGAACAGAACTAGCTCTTTGTAGAATACTCAGAACAGGGTAAGGCAATAATTGCCTTTTCATTAGTTTTCTGAAAGGATGGAAAATCTCATAATCTGCCAAGAGGCCTTGCAAATATTTCTACATCCAGATTAAGTTCTCAGTAAAACCAGGTTGCAAATGAGCACAAAAATAGGTTAGCTTGGGGCTGGAGAGGTGGCTCAGGGGTTAAGCCTCCGTCTTGCAGGCGGAAGGTCCTGAGTTCGGATCCCAGATCCCATGTATAGATGCCAGGCGGAAGCGGGGGTGGCCTGCGCTTCTGGTCCTGGTAGGGCGGAGCCTGTGAATGCCGGGGCAGAAGGAGGTGGAGGCGTCCATGGTAGTTCGCGAATTTGTCCGTGGTTCTACACACACACACACACACACACACACACACACACACACACGCACGCGCGCGCACATGCGCACAGTTGAATAAATAATAATAAAAAAATATTTAAAAAAATAGGTTAGCTTGAATGAAGACAGCAAGTGTCTCACATTTGATGTGCGCTGAGAGACAGGACTATGAACTGATGAGACAAAAGTGGAATGGGAAAACAGCATTGCGTTTCCATCTAGAGAAGATGAATTTCTTCATTCACATACATATAGACCAAGATAGTGGCAATATGAGAAGAGACATGAAAAATTCCCGTCTTTTCCTCTTTTAATAAGAGTATCCAGGGCTGGGGAGATGGTTCAGGGGTTAAAGTCTTTACCTTGCAAACCAAAAGGACCTGAATTCAGATCCCCAGATCCCATATAATAATTACAGGCAATGGTTGGCTGAGCCTGGGAAACATCAGAGCAGAGCAAAGAAATAAAGAGATGGACACATCCAGAATGATTCCCGACCCCCCCCTTGGGCATCCACAGGCACACACACTCAAGTGTCCTCTTGTATTCACATATAAAATAGCATCTATGGAGATCGTATCACATGTTCTCTCTGTCTCTCTTACACACACACTCACACACACACAGAGAGAAAGACAGAGAGAGAAAGAGAGGGAGGGAGAGGGAGAGAAAGAGTCCATTACGGATATATTCCTCTGTCTATGAATCATACCTATGAAGAGAAAATAAATCTACATGGACATCAGCAGAAAACCCACAGTGAAAATACAACCCATTTGTAAACTACAAATATGGCTACTTTGATCAGTTCATTAGAAGGTGTTTATCCACATAAGTTACATTTCTGACCAATTTTTCTTTTTTTAAGTATCAATTTTCTATATTTCCAGATACCTAAATATCAAAATTTGAAAATCTAATCCCCACACTGCTCTTAGATTATGGAAGGGAAAAAGTCAGAAGAATAAAATGTATCTATCTTTGGGTCAGAAGAATAAAAAATATCTCTCTGTGGGTATGTTTACTTTATAAGATGCAGATTTATATTTAAGGACAAATACACATGTTTTGTGGCACTTTATCTTCATCAAATTGGGTAAGTAAAACTCAGCATTTGTCTCATCAAATTTATCTCAGACAGAGACTCCCATGGAGAGTTCAAGCCAGAGAAAAGCCTATTCCACAGACCTGAACTATCCAGACCGACTTCTACAGTGGTTAAATTGCCCCCATGATTCCTTAATCTCTCTCCTAAATACAATCAAAATAGAATTGTGTCACCATTTTATCAGCTATAAAGGAGCACTCACTCACTTAAATAAGCAACACTTAGTTCTTAATCTCCAGGGCAAACCTGAGAATGTGATCCAAATACCAGGTCACTGACATGTGAGGACTGTTGGCCCTGGACCGTCTTTACTATTAGTTTCAACCAGAAGAGACAGAAATCTAGAATTTGTTCTTTGAGAGTTGTTGCAGAGGTGAAAAACAAGCTTTACACAGAAATGCAGAGAAAAGATTATATAATCATCTACGTAATGGGGCTGCGATTCAGAGAATACTAGAAATCAGAGCTGACTTCTTCTTCTGACCTCACTAATTAATCTGTAAAAAAACCTCAAGTTAATTTACATTAACCTTGATGAAGTTCTGTTAGCTTGCTTACAAAAGGGAATGTTTAATTCTCTACCTCGTTCACTTACATCTAGAGAATCAAATTTTAGATATATATGAATTATTATTTTTCCATTATTACTGATACTTTCTGAGGAGTGAATAATCACTATAAACAAAAAAGCCAGGTTACAGGCCTGCAGTCTGATAAGAAACCAGCCTCATGTATACTCGGGCAGACAAGTAGCTCATTCCATCCATCAGATAAAATATAGACTATCCAAGGACTCCTCCAACTTTGAGATTCTGACATAATTCCTGATATCTGTGTTTTCAAAAATATTTTGTTTCCAGTGGAGATGTAAGGATTTAAAAAAGTGAGTTGGAACACCTGCCTCTTTTAAACACCCACCCATCTATTAATTACCACGTTCCAACAGAAATAGGGATCTGGAAGCCTTTGCCACCAATGCTTTCATGGTAACTCGGTTTAAAAAAATTCTCCAAATTAAACTTCTGAATTCTGCTGCTATCTATTATATGACTCCTCTCTGGTTTTCCTCCTAACTCTCTTGGCAACACTTCTCAGTTCGTGATTAATCAGTTGCTGATTTCTCAGTGATATTGCTAGTGGGAAGGAAAATTGTACCACTGAAGAAATTAAATAAATTAAGTGATGAAATCAATAAAATGAAAATTCACTCCCAACGTGGAGAACTAATCTTTTATATCCACACCCATACTTCACTATCAAATAGACACACACACACACATATTCAAACACATGAACACACAATGGAATTGCAACAACAAATGAAGGAAAGAATTATGAAGGAAGGAAAAGAGAGACTTCCTCTGCCTTCTCTGCATACATGCCATATTCCTTCATTTTCCTTGTGAAGCAAGTAGTACTGCAAATTTTTGTGGCATCACAATACCAAGATTGCTTTTTCTGAACTAAGTTTGGCTTTTCCAAATTTCTTTTGTCCATCTAGATCCTGCTCCACAAAGAATTTTCTCTAATTAAAAACCATTTTTCAGTATTTTGTGTAACTTCAACATGATGAGATGTTACTGGAATTTTTTTTATATTCTTCTCTGTTTTTGGATAAACAGAAGACCCTTGAAAGCCATTTCCAAACTTTCCCAGCCTTGAAAACAATTGCATTCCATTTTCCTGAAGATCAGTTCCACTATGCTTTATGGTCCTGCAAAACAAAAGAAATTCTTGAACATTCTCATGTACCTACTTCTGCCATTATTAAAAATTTGAATAACTTGTCAGAATGAAATTTGATCATGTTCTTTAAGGAAAAAATGCTAAATTTTTGTCATTATTTGGCTTTTTCCTAATATATACCCAGCTTTTCATATAATTCTAGACATGTAAAACAGGTATACCAGAAAAAAAAATCACATCACCAACATTAGTGATTATAAAATGAAAGTAATTAACATTCGATATTTTATACAATATTTAACAGTGTAGTTACATATTTAATGTGCCACATTTCTAGATACATTATCTGAAAAAATAATGTAACGTTCTGTTTAATTTTTAAATATTTGGATTGGGATATCAATGAAAACTTTATTGCACCATGAGTATGATATCCAGAGTACCTCTGACCTCCACCACTTTATTTGTGTCTCCTTTATATTTGAATATTACATTTCCTCATGGAAAAATATCTCAATGAACAAATAAAAGGAGGCCTTTCGATGTTTTCTTCAATTTTCTCTTATACATAAGATTACATTTGTTTCTAGCTAACTAACTGAAACAGATATGAAGTAAAACTACGTACAAGACTTAAAATGGCACATTATAGGAATTATAGCTCAAGGAAATAAGAATCATGCCTTTTCTTTTCTGCTTTCTTTATTCAGCATTCTTTACATTGTAGCTCAGGAAATAATTCTTGGACCAAGGCTTGAAGTTAAGATTGATAACTATTGTTGCTATTTTTGAAGCTGAACAACAGTACAAGAATCTTACTACCATCAGAAACATGAAGCTTTGCTTGTAGTAGAAGTTTTTAGGGCAAAAAGAAGTTTTTCTTCTCTATTGCCTCTCTATGATTTTCCTCATTTCTAAACCAAAATTTCAATCACAGAGCTACCCAACATTCATTGATACTTTAAAAATGTAAAATATTTGATCTTATGAGAAGATATATCTATTTAAAGTACTTATTTTAAGTGTTCTTTGGCTGGAAGTGGTATTTTCCACAGGCACTATACAAAAAAATAAGTAAAATGTAATGATGTTCTTGTTCTTACAAAAGACAAATCCTCCACCATTGCCAGAGTTGAATTTGTGGGTAAAATAATTGTACACTGACTGGGTACTCATTCCATTTTTCTCCCAGTGAAAAGTATAGGACAAATATTCTTAGTTACTTGGTTTATTGGCTAGTAACAAAGCACAAAGTCCTTTCCCAACAAACCAGTTTTTTAAATTTTGGTCAAGAACCTATAGTTTAAAGGTAATTGTATAAGGCTCACTGGACAGAGCAAGAAGAAAAAAAAAAAAGGACTCTATCTAATAAGACTCTATTCCATAAATCCTGTATATTATATACTGGATACATTCAGTCATCTAAGTTCAGGTAGAAGTTCATTTTCCAAGTTTCAGAACTAGAGTCAGTGTGAGGTTAAATAAAAAATCTGTCTAAGGGACCTAATAGGTTAAAATTCAATGCTGTTTTTATTTTAAACCATCTTTACTTCCCCCAAAGAGTATGCCTGTCAGACAACAGGTGCTCCTATTGTCTTTGTGTGGCTCTTGCTTCATGAAAGGAGCAGAGCCTTACAGAAAGAATGATGCTCCGGGGAGCATCCTTGTTAAATTACATCGTGAAAGCATTAGAACTGAAGACCCGGAAATGATAAAATGATAGAAACAGAAATGAAGCAAGCAAGCAAAGAAGCAAAAAGCCATAACCTGAAGAGCACAGTTTAAGTTGATTACCAACTTCAAAGGAAAATCCGTGGCTCCGTAGGACAATCTGGTTACAATTTCAGTTACTTTTCTATTCTTGCTTCCAGCCTCCCATATATTCGTAATATAAACCATACCTGTTAGACAGACCCTTTCTTCCTTACCAGTGATTCTCTTTGACCTGCTTTCTCTACTGTGACATATTCAGGGAGACATCTCGCTAAAGCAATGAAAACGCTACGTAAATTTTCAATAACTCACTTTATCTTTTGTTAGAGATATGTGATAGTAAATGAGTTGTATCAGAAATCAAAATCCTCCTGGCTCTTTCAAAGAGGAAAAAACAAAAGAGGAATGAAGAGAGGGGGCAACAAAAGAAAAGAGAACAGAAGAAAAGAAACAACAGAAGAAGTTTTCAAATGGGAGGGGGTGAGAAAGAATGACAAAATTTTAATTCCATGGTACAATACTTGAAAAGGAAACTGTTCAAGTCAAAGGTATTTTTACAATAGTAATGTGAGGGACAAGCCTTGTCATACGGTGGGAAGGTGACACCATAGGTTTGAAAATAATAAAAGAGTGCCTTTGCGAGGCATGTGAACAGTCTCATGCCCTGTGAGCTGTAAATGGGCGCGTTAAACTTGTTAACCCTGCTCAGAGAATGCAGGACTGCATGCTCAGGACCTTTGTAATGGTGACGCTGTTGAAACCCTGCCAGTTGACTTTTGAGCACTGTCTAACCCCAGTTCCTTAACTCATTAAACAAGCCACTCTTATACGAGCAGTTTATTATCTTCGTTGAACCCTCACCTTGTCGCTCCCTGGCTTCACCCTTGGGTCTGTAAAATCCTTGATGACAACATGGGTTACTATCAGACAAGAAAACAAAACAAACTCATTGAACTTCCCACTCAGACAGAGCACCAAATCAGACTCACTTAAGTAAAATCTGGCCTAAGGAAGATTGAAATGTCATTCTTAGAGTGACAATTATGAACGGCAATTTTCCTATCTGGACTAGTTCCTTTCTAGGAAACTAGTTACGCTCACACCAGCCATGTGATCTTCGCCAGACACCAAGGCACTTGCTGGAACATGGAACTTTTAGTACTGAAACTGGAAAAATCTCAGGAAAACCAGATGCACTTGGTCAGACTCCGAACGCATCTCATCATTCATCATCTCAACCTCTTCATCCTGACTTGTGCAACCAATGACCTGCATCAGTTCTCCCAAACTGAGCTCCCATTTTGTCCAGCAATATCCACATATGTACTCTTTCTCTCCAACGGGCATAAAGCAAGAGCGTGGTCTCATTTAATCTGCTATCTTTGGAGCCACTTTGTGACACTTGAAAAAGTCTGCTGAATTGAGCCAGCTAAACCATTGAGCAGATCTTTTGCGTGTCAACTGAATGGGAACTGTGCTATCCTCAGGCAAGAACTATTTTCTGCAGTGTACTCCCTTCCCAGGCTCCCCGAGTGCAACTTAGTTCCAGTGGGAATACAATCCTTAAAATGTTTCACCTGCTCTCTAGACTATGTGATTTTAGAAGGTATTTTCACATCCTCTTTCAGAGGAAGCTGGGATTGCCCCCATCCTTCTCTGTGTATCATTGTCCTTAACTGCAATCCTCATAGGGCTGTCGGGAGAGACAAAGAGGACACCTGTCGGTCGATTACCCAGCTCTTAGCTTCACGTGAAGTTTTCTTTCTACACACCAAGGAAACAAAGATGAGAATAATTAAAAAACAATATGGATAATGACTTTCCAAGGCTCTTTTTAAGCCCTGAGAGGCCACCACGGTACTTTTTGTACTAAATATGCACTCTACAATCAGCAGCCTTTGTTCATAGTGGGTACAGCATTGCACTTAGAACAACCATCACCAGGAACATCATAGTGTGCAGGGCAGCAAGGACTATCTTTGTCTCCCCACTTTATTACTTAAACTTCCCATTACATGAACCATTTACTCAATTTTCACCGAACTTTTCACAATCCAGAAAGTCACTGGCCTAGGTCCAACTGCTATAAAATTTTACTGCTCTCTTGTTATTGCATAATGATTTCTAAGAGTTAACGTTTTACTTTTCTTCCAAAATAAGGGATTTGCTTAAAGGAAGAAATCTCATTATTAGACTAATGATGCTCAATCCAAAGCTATATTACTCTTCTAAGAGCTGATAAATTATCTGAACAAAGTTTAAAGTAATGAGTAAAGCATAGGTTATTGGTATAATATTATTCTCTCTTTCCCCTTCTCCTTCTCTTCCTTCTCTTTATTTTTTAATTATATCATTCTCTAGAGAGATACAAATTGGATACAATATAGAAATAATATTTACCCAATAGTAAATGCTCAAAGTATTTCTAATCTGCTACAAAATGTTTTAAGATGCTGCCACAGCAATCACTGTTGAAGTAATACATTCCTCAAAAACAACATATCCTGAAAAAACATGCATTAAAAATAATAGAGTTTATGTAAAATAAAAAGGAAGAAAAAGACCACTCAGCATTCAAGCAATTATGAGAAATGAAAGTAGCTAGTGGTAATGAAATAGGTTTAAAATCTCATGACTTAAGTTATCTTTTAAAACCAAAGCTACTGAGATATCAGGATATAAATAACAAAATTAAGTGAGAAGATATCCTCTAAAGTTCAAAATACAAATATAAGACAAACCACCATATATGTGCAGTTCTGTGTCAAAATGTAGGCTGTATGAAGACAAAACAGAATATAATGACATTTGTTTTGGCGATATGGTAAAGTTATTGAAAATAGAGAAGGAGATATCTGAAAGGTAGAACACCTTCTGATTATCTTATATTTAGTAAAAGATATCAAATCAATCCATCTACTATTGTACAAACTTACATAAAATTCTACAAAGAATACTTATGTCTTATAGTAGGGACAAATGATGTCAGGAAAAAAAGAAAATGCACTTTAAAAAATGTCAGCATAGAAAAACTGTTTAAACAAAAAGGAAAACTTTCTAAATACCGAAAAAGTATATGTATACTTAAAAATGCAACAGAAAACTGATCACAAAAATAAATTACTGACATTGACTAGATAGTTGTAAACTAGAATACTTCTTCAGAATGAAAAATGACAGTAAGAAGTTGTATTTTTGGATTTAGCAATAGTATAAAAAACAAAATTATTTGTATTAAGGATAGTTCATCTGTATATGTAAAATCATATGGTATCTGAACTTCTTTCAAAATAATATGGAAAGAGAAATAGGTATTTAATGAATAGTTCTTTAAAAGAGAATAGTTTGGGGCTGGAGAGATGGCTAAGGGGTTAAGCCTCTGCCTTGCTGGCGGAAGGTCCAGAGTTCGGATCCTAGACCCCACATATAGATGCCAGGGCAGAAGTGGGGGTGGCCTGCGTTTCTGGTCCTGGTAGGGTGGAGTCTGTGAATCCTGGGGCAGAGTAAACAAGGAGGAGGTGGAGGTGGTCCATGGTGGTTCCTGAATTCGTCCATGGTTCTACACACACACATACATACACGTACGCGCACACATACATGCACAATTGAATAAATAATAAATAAAAAAATTTTAAATAAAAAAAAAAGAGAATAGTTTGACCTAGGAGGTGATATTTAAAATCTGACTACTTTTATAAAGTTTTGAAATTTTCTATAGTGAAAGAGTAGATTATTACATATTTTCAGATACATATCTTCCAATTCCTCAAAACCTAACAAAAAAGATAATCAAATGTGAGAACATTATCCACCATTCTTAATATAGAGACCTCTGTAAAAACTTGAAGCATTATTCTGAAAGAGAAAGGGCAGCAGAAAAGAGCATTTCCATTGTTGGTTCCCACAAAAAATACACTGCCAGTATTATATCTAGCATGTAGACATGGGCTCAAATTAAACCTTTCAAGTGAGCAACTAAATGAATGAACCACACACAAATATCTACTCACAATTAATCACAATTGGCAAAAACGCCATGCCTAATCCTTTCATCAGAAATAATTCATACATTGTTTCATTTAATCATCACAAAAAAAACCTGTAGGAAGAAATTACTTCCATTATACAGATAGGAAAATGAAACCTCATAACACCTATAAGACTGACCCAAAGTTTCATGGTGAGAAAATATTAAAGAGTCCCACACAGCCGGGCCAATGGGCTCTAGAATTCCATCTTTCCACCACCATGCCTCATCTTCTGGGTTTTGCATTGTCTACCTAAGGGTAAAGAAAAACAGAGAAAGATCTCACACTTACATCCTGCAGAGAAGGACCTTATTGTCACATGTCAGAACAAGGATAATGCCCCCCCCAAAGCAGAACAATTGACTGGAAGCCACTGAAAGTCTATTATTAAGAAAACTTTAAAATGTGTTGAGTATCTGACGTTTGCCTTTGTGCTCTTTATTTTGTTCTAAGCACCTCTCTCTCTCTATATATATATATATGTATATATCTATCTCCTCTCTCTCTGTCATTTCTGAAAAGACAGAACACTACATTCTGTATCAAATCTCAACATATTTAAAAGTGCACCTCAAAGTTTCTTATTTAAAAAGATACTGAAATACAAGATTCTAGTGAATCTAATTATTTCTTTGCCATGTCCTTGAGAGCAGAGAAACAATTTATTCGTCCCACTCCCTTTTTTTCCTTTTACTAGAGCTTTATTGTAACTATCATGTCTTACCATCATGTCTTGTCTGGAATAGCCAATTGTCCCCATAGATAACCAATCTTAAGATTGTCTAGTCTTCATAGGACACACACCATTAGCTTTACTTCTGTTCTTTTGCTGGGGAAGAAAAGAAAGAATGATCATTTCTCACCTTCATTTGCCAAAATAGACACTGTTTTCTGGGGAGGAAAACAAAAGAAATAGAGATGAACTAGCCCATTATTAGAGAGGATATTTTAAGTATATACTAATGAGTACATTTTTATCCACATATTTTTACCCATAAAATATTTAAAGCTATAAAGGAAGTTTCAATATCATAATGATTTCCAGAGTCATCGTCCTTTTAAGCCAGTAACTATTTGATATCTACACAAAAAAAATAACTAAATGGAGTTCAGGAGAACACAAAAATTATGCTTTCTTCAAAAATTACAAATAAGGGTAAATTCAAATTATCACTTGCTCTCAAGTAAATTAATTTCTTTGAAACTTTGAATTGGATAGTGCCTATTCACACAAAAAAGTAAGTACTTCAAAAATGTTAATTTTCAGTCAAGTGGAGGTATATTTTCAAATGTTTGTGTTTAAGGAGATGTTTACTCCTAATTGAGAAAGGATGTAAACTTTTCTCTGTACAACATAGATACTACTTCCTTTTATTTTTTATTTCTTTTCTTTCTATGGAGGATCAAAGATGAATTCTTCGGGAATCATCCTAGCTTGCTTTTACCTCCTTTTTGCTTGGCTCTGGAATATTCCAGACTTCACCTATTAAGGCTGGAAGTGCAGGCTGCCACCATTTCTGCCATACACCTGGGATCCGAACTCAGGACCTTCTACTTGGGAGGAAGAATATTAACTCCGAGCTGTCTCTCTATCCCCAATATTTTCTTTCTTACTATACCAAACAGCTTCAGAATTACAAATTGACTATAAAATATATCAATTGACTATCAAATATATTCTGACATCTATTCCTGAGATAAGTGGGTGGATAAAAGTGCCCACATGTGACCCAAAATATTCTAATTATTACCTGGTAGTCATATTATTTGTTAATTACTAAATTTATACAGAAATCAAAGAACTCACTGCTATGTGTGTACTCTATCATTGTTCATTTTTCTTTTATAACCTTCCTTAAACACTAATCCCCATGAATCATTTCATCAGAAAACAGGAAAATCTTTCTGTCACATAAATATTTTTCAAAACAGTAAAAAGTTAACAATGGTTATTTGCTATGTCGGATCACTTAGACTGGAACTACATTCATTGGTTTCACAAAGTACTTTTCTAGGCACACAGTGGAGTTGGAGAGATAATACTCGATAGTAATTATGATGTATCCCATGCCTTTCGCAAGGGACATTTGCTGAAGGTTAAAAATAAATTCACAAGTAATTGACTGTCAGCCACAAGCAGTACTGCTGGGACTTCCAAACTACCAACTAAAAAGAAAATGACTGAGCATATCTTGCCAATAACTAACTCAAAGATTAAAAACAGCCTCCCTACTTAACTTGCCTGCAACAGAACTAATCAGATGAACAGGACATTCAGTATTTTTGCAGCTCCCCAAAGGGATCGCTTTGGGAAACAAACCTGTAATTTTAAGTGCTGTAACACATCACCCTAAGTTGCTCCCTTTTAAGTACTCCGTGAACAATTGTTTATTGAATGGTGACTTTGTAGACTCTGGAAATGCAGTCATAATTATGACATCCATAACAATTTCCAACAGGGAAGGGATATGTGACAAGAGAGACTAGGAAGCAAGTAGTCATGAGTTCCTGTCACCAGTGCTTCTTATTTTCATTTAACTGCACACCCACCTGAAGCCGAAGGTAGGTCTCTACAGACTCCATACCTTATGCATGCTTGAGCAATGGCCACAAGAAGCCCTCACCCAGAATGCTATCAGAGTATCATGTAAACAGGACCTTCTGTCCTTAAGGAACAATCAACGTCCTGATGAGCTTTATGGATGTTGGATACAAGGGCACTGAGAGGACAAAATCAGTTTCCTTGAGAACTTTCATTCTACCTCATGTTCGGGAAAACCTTGCCAGAAAAATTCTATGAGCTGGATTTTTTTCTCTTCTCTTCACCACCACCTCTCTTTTTTCTTCATAGGTCTTTTTATTTTATCTTATTTTCCTTTTAACTCGAATGCCATCTTCCTTCTTTCTTTTACAAAGCCCGAGGCCCTACACGACCGATCGTTGGGGGAGGAACTTTGCTTATGTTCAATGACATCTAATTCTTTTTCATTTTGGGATTGAATTTTTATACTTCTCTGAGGCTACATGTAGCTATGTGACTGGTCAAGTAAAAAGCAATGTGATTGATAATCTGAGCCAAGGCTTTCTTAGCTTGCACCATGCTTACATGTTTCTCATCCTTTGTTATGATAATCCCTGAAGTCTAGTGATGCGAAAGCAGTATGAGAAGATGCTGAGCCTTTTCCTACCTTGTCTGCATGTGACGGTGCTAAGCAAGGCTCTACTTGGCGCTGTGAGTAGGAATCAACCTGAAAATTCACAGCGGTTCCTGTCACACAACCTGGGCTGTTAGTAACACATTCATAAGATGATGACACCATGACTCATTTGACAGGCACTTATTGAGCTGCTAATAAGATAAGGCCAAGATCTAAACTAGGAATATAGAAACAGATAAATTTGTTGCCCTCAAAAGCTCATAAGGAAATAAATAATAGAGGGGAAAAAACTAATAAATGTATAAAAATTCTGACAGAAATTCATCAACATTTTTTCTTTAATCAGTCCTAGGTGAGAGATCATTTGGAAGAATCTTATTCTAGAAAGTGTGCAGCTGGAAGCTAGGGGAGAAATGAGGCCGTGTTTTTACGTCACTACTGAGAGGATCGTCATTGACCTATCTACTCTTAGGGATGTCTGTGATGAGGCAACATCCTGAACTTTTGTTTTCATTTTTTTTAAATGGAAGGAAAGCAGATCCTCTCTTTTAGAATACTGATTGTGATTAATACCCAAGAGTGGACACGGATTTGTACTCTGTGTTCTTGGCAATAACAACCTCTCAGGCGGTGTTTAGTGTTCAGCCTCTGGCTGTGCCTCATGACTGGTGCATAACTGAATACTTCTGAGCCCTGGACTTCTAAATGCCAGCCATTCCACAGGTATCTACTCAGCGATCACTGTATGTCAGGCACCATGCTGGGCCTCTGGAACCAGCCAGCGGAGAATGTATGGGCCTTACCTCATTTTGCAAGCTAATAAAAGATGTGAGCATTAACTATTATCATTATTAATTGTAAACATTCTCAGAGCTATCAAGGAGACTCCTCTGGACCCCCTGAAGAGTCTTAGGGGGTCATCAGAGATAGATTACAACTAAACTGGATTAGATGAATTTGTAAAATTGAGTAACAATCCACTTTAGTGGATAAGTCAATGGACTTCTAATACATATAAAATCCTATCTACTGAAGAGTATCATAGACATCTTTGCATGTGGGATAGAAAAATACAAAGGAAAAAGAATGTAGCCTTTATCTTACATTAATACATATTCCACGACTTGTCACTGTCAATCCTAAAACACTGCACTGAACCATTTTGTAGCCGCTTTTGTATGTTTCCATGACAGCTTTCAAGTCCGTCACTGGGGAAGCCCCTTTCTTCCTTGTTTTGGTTTTGTTTCATGTACCTTTCCTGGCAACGGGGTCCATTTAGTTCTCTGGTTACCATAGAAGCCTGCTCGCTCTCAAGAGCAGCAAGTGTTCCAGGGAAATCAGCAAACTACAGGAAGGGACAGACTAAAAATCCCTTGCCCAGATCATGAGTCAACAGGTAAATTTGATTCACTCTATTCCAAATTGCTTCTAGGCGGGGTCCAATCTAGGATTTAAATTGCAGCTTAAGAGTTTTATTGCTTCGATATCCATGCTGTATCAAATTGTTTTTATCTTCATTTGCAAGATTGTAAACAGTTTAAATAAAGTAAGTCTCTTAATTTCACCATTATTTTATTTGATGACTAACTCTCTTTTATTGCTTTGTAAATGAGCTTAGTGAAATCTTGAGTTTATTTCCCAGATTAAAAAAAAAAGAACTGGACAAGTGCATTTGATAACAACTAATAATAAATATGGACTAGAAGGAAAAACAGAGACTCACTGGGCGGAAGGCATAGGCAAAAAGAAAGAAAAAACAAAGGGGTGTTCAACAACGTATAACAGGAGGCTGAAGCTAAATCAGCACTAATTTTACTGGCTAAATCACTTCATTTCCAGAGACAGGCAACTATCAGACACAAATTTTGTTTAATCCCCCAATAAGGCTTCAAAGAAATAATTTGGACATTACCATATTTTGAAAGAGGAAATTGAAATTAAAATCACAAAGAGAGAACGAGTTCTTTTTTGTTTAAGGGGGAGGGGGATTCTGAGCTCTTCAGGTAGAGAAAAAACAAAAATTTTCCAATTTCATTTGCTTATGAAGCAAATAAAAACTTGATGGCTCTTAATGACTTAACAAATATTTAATCTTCTAAAATACAAAAGACAATGCTGCCATTCATTGTATCTTAAATGCAAGGTGGCATAGAGGCTGCAGGACAGGAAAACAAGCCCTCTCGCTTGACTGTGCACTGTGAAAAAAGGTGCCATTGCATTGAGGAAAACAGCCTGCGCTTTCATTCCATGGAAAAAATCAGAAAGTTCCCTGGAACAGGCTTGGGCTCAGTGGAAAATCATGCCCTGTGCAAAAGTAACAGCCGTCATAGATAAATAACCACTTACAGCTTTTTATCTTGGTTAAGCTGTTATCTTTCAGCCTGTAAAAGACAACTTGGGTGTTGTTGTTTTTTTCCCAAAGCTTTTTAAAGCAAATACTCTGCCTTTTATGAAATCTATCTCTTCACACTTTGCTCAGGAGTTTGAAGGCATTCTATCAGTATCATGGAAATTACATCTCTGAAAAATCAGATTTCTAGTCTGAGTTACATCTCTTCACTATTGAATTATATTTTCCTTTATATAGCAGATATGGCTTGAAAGCAAGAGAATGTCGTTGCAAGGAATTTCTGAGTTTCTATCACTGAAAACTAACGGTATGTTTTAGGAGAAATTAGAACTTTGGCATCAAAATTAATGTAACACTTATTGAGAAAAGTGAAGAACCCTTCAGAAGAAATCATTAAACAAATCATTACATACTTTGTCAGCCATATAATAGTATCATGGAGCTGGGAAATATCTATCAGTTGGTAGAGTATTTGCTTTGTGTGCACAAGGCCCTAGGTTCAATCCCCAGTGCCACAATAAATAAATGAATAAATCAATAAATCAATCAATCAATCAATCAATAAATAAATAAATAAAGTTTTCAGAGCAGGCCACCCAAATGCCACATAATAAAATTCTTCCCTGAAAGTCCTAAAATTAAAATATACCCCACTACTGGCCATTCCTCCTTAAAAAAACTTAAAAGTTTACCTACTCATCATTTCTGCTTCTGACAACTAAAATTTAAAAAGTGTATTTGATTTTGGTATGATGGCACGCTTTGAAATTTAAGTCCTTGGAAAGCTGAAGCAGGAAGATGACGAGTTCAGGGGCAACCTAGACTCGATAGGAAAATCCTGTCTTTAAAATAAAAGCTATATTTAGACCACACGAGACAATATTTCACAATGCAAGAATGCTTTTCTTTTCTTAAAAAGCCTATAGCTTCACTGAGCCTGCCTTCAGAGAAAAATGGGTAAGTGAAGTTTGTTCACACTGGAAATTCCTTGAACAAAAATGTACCAGCTCTTCGCTATATACAACGGGAGTCAACAAATAAAGACTTTGTAGACTATAAGGTGCACAACCTTCAAAGGATGGTTGGGGGAGGGTGTGAGATAAGTATGCTTATTAAGCAGTCAGAATCTAAGGACTCCATGTCCATACACACCTGATAAACCGCTAGCATGTAGACTGTCAGTCCTTTGTCTCCTTTTAGCTTGCATACTACATATGCTTTTCCTAATCACTGTTTCAAAAAGATAAAAAAAATTCAATGACTCACCATTCTCTAATCTTAGAAAGCATATCCACAACACGATGGACTTTCTTACTCCAGGTTCAGTTATCCTGGAGTAAGAGAAAGGGTCAGGAGGTAAAGAAGCTAATTCCTTCTTGCTACATGTCAAGATGCTGAACAAGTCACTTCTCATCTGATCCTCTTTCCTTGCTTCATCCCTGAAGTGCAAGGGCTGAGCAGGAAGATTTCTAAAGCCATTCCAAACATGAAGTTTCTGGGATAATATAGAGCCGCTCCCAGGTGTCTGGCAAAACTCCTAGTTTCTGTCTCTGTTGTTTCCCAATGTACATTTAAATTATGGGTCCCTCAACTGAATTTCAATAAAAAGACTTCTTACCCAGGGTTAATTGCAAGTTTTAGAAATGGGAAGGAAGAGCCCACACAAATAGTTGTTGAGAGCCCAAAGAATGCTACCAAGATTAGAATCAGCATTTTTCCTAAAATCCTTCTCTGAGGTCAAAAGGGCCAATGTTCTTAATAAAAAAAGGAAATTTCAGCCAGAATCATCACACCCAGTCTAACAATGATGGGAATTTCAAGACATTATTTCACTATCATAGAAATACTTTCAGAACTAATATAGCATTGGTCAACATCACTTGCTTAAAAAAAAAAAAACAATTGAGAATAAACCACGGGAAAAAGTTTACTCAGATCTAAAAAACCATCTATTGCTTTCCCTCAATATATCTAACCTCATGGCAACCCAAACTATTATACCAAATTTACTAATTCATACCTGTATTTGTGAAAGGATAATTATAATTTTTTTTTAAATTATTTCATGTTTGAGGATTCTTTTTTTAATATATCATTTCTTTTTCAGAATGTTACTATTGATTTTTCATGTTTCATGCTTATAATACCCAATGGATTGAAATCACAACAGCCTCATGTTCAACATCTGTCTGAAAATACCTCAGACTATAGAACCAGACCACACAATAACAGGCAGGCTCAACCAGTGTCTCTAGTACAAGATATTCTCCACAGTCAAACTATATTCAGAGACTGGGTCCCAATATGATACTAGGGATTCTGCCCATTCAGGTGATGAAATTCAAGAGAAGAAACAAACTCAACGAAGAACCAGTTTCAGAAACATTCAGACATGACCCTGGAAGAACTTTATACCTTCCTAGAAATAGGTTCTTCTGTCTCAATAAGGACCGACCTTTGAAACAGGGCCCCAGATACAGTTGCTGGATTGAAGCGCTGCAGTAGGCTCCCAGGAGGGGAGTTTTCAGGAAAATTACCTAGAGAACATTCAGAGAATACCTAGAAAAATACCAAAGAAAGCAGGATTGTAAAATAGAAACTTTGTATTGTGTTCGATATTGAAAAATCATCAATGTGCCAAAACAGACAATTCTTGGAATCCAGCACATGGTATTTAATGTAAAATACATTCTGATTCTTCTCATTTCTTGTATGACAACATATAATCTTGAGGCTATTGCCTCAAGAAGAAAAAAAATCCAAATAGTCCTGATTATAGGGTCAAGAATCCACCCAAGAAGGCTTCTCTTACACAGCTGTTTTATTTTTATCTTGTTCTTTTCTACTTCAAGAATGTATTTCAACAGGCCAAGAACATAGTTCAGTGGGTAGAGTGCTTGCCTAGCATTCATGAAGCTCTGGACTTTTCATGATATGAACGACATCAATAAAGTATGTTGAAAATCCAAATGATAAATCTGCCCACTAAGTATGTGCATGAGAAATTCCTTCTGAATGGCAAAAGTGCTAGATCCCAACAAAAAGCGAATCCTCCAATTCTTCCAAAACTGAGACATCATTAGCATCCAAAGATGTGCTCTGTGGTATTTTGAGACTTTCCCAGGGCAAGTAGACCTTGTTTATCTCACTCAAACACAGCACAGTTGTCGATCGCAACAAATAATATATAAAATCCACATTTTCTCAGAATCTTCAATAGGATCCCTGTACCAGACAGAGTCCCTTGATAAAAATAACAGAGAATGGGAGGAGGGGAAGCAAAAATGCCTTAGGTTAATCGATTCCTACTAATATATTTGCTTCCTCCTGTTTTTCAGGATAGAGGGAAATGGCAGAACACAGATAAAGATATAGAGAACCAGCATTACCAGTACTCCTAACTCTACTCCTTACCACTGATCCCAAAGACAGATTGGGGGGAACTAAACAAATTTCCACCTTTCCTCTCTTCTACCTCTCTTGAGAAGAAAATTATAGCACTTGTATCCATTTCTATACTTCCTTGAGATGTCTATTAGTTCAGTGAGGAGAATTGTAGAAACATTGCATTTCACAGGGGGTTGGCTCAACCTCCCTTGTTTGGAGGGGAGGGTTGTTTTCTTTTAATTGGAAGCTAATAGAATAGTAACCCCTCCTCCCTGATTTACTAGCAAGTGAATAGCAGTCTACATATTTGTTTTGGAAGTCTTTGTGTTTTTTCTTTAATCTTTCTTACGTGAGTGTTGTTATGTGATATTAACTATACCACCTTTTTTCTACTAATTATATGTTGAATTAGGCAAAATTCCAGGTCAAAGCAAAATATTGTGGTCAAGGTGTGACTGTTTTTAAGCAGGATGCAACAAAAGACAGGTAAGAATATTCTCTAAGGAGAGGCTTGGATTAGAAAGAAATTGAGTTAGATAGCTTATTGGGACTTTTATTGAATTTACAGAACTTCTAATTGGTTTTGCTCTTGGAAGAACCCATGCCCTGTCCTTTGAAAGCTCATTATGTCATCTGTATCCATATCCTCCATGATTAACATTTCTGAGAGAGCTTAATGAACTGGGCCTGAGATTACTACTGGGCTGTTTCTAAAACCTATTTGGTATTCCATAACCAAACTGTTTGAAAGTTGTAGCTATTTTCTCTGGATTCTAGTCAAAAGTATTCATAGAATATCTTCATTTTTTCTTACTAATTGAGAAATTAAGACCCAAAGATATGAAATGATTTTTCTAGGTTCCTACTTAGTGATAAGAAACCTAACTTCAAGAGTTCTTTCTGTCATATGTTGGTACTTAGGTGTGTTTGTGTAATTTGTATGAATTCGGCAATATCTTTGGAAGAAACTTCAATTTCTTTTACTGCAACCAGACCTTTTCATCTTCTAATGAGGTGTTTGAGAATCTCAAAATTCATCACTGATTCATTCACTCAACAGATATTACTGAATCAATACTGCATTCAAGAGATGTTAAGTGCCTGAGGAAGGAGGAAAGTACAAAGTACATAAGCCTTCAGTCTGGCAGGAAATATATTATGCCTTGGCAATTCTCAGGGCTGACTCACCCCGTGGGCACAGTAGGCACCGTGTCTACAGCCCATGATATTTTTAGGAACCAGGAAAAGTTTCAGTTTTAATATCGTTTCAAATTGGAAGAAAAAAATGCATCTATCCAACATGGATTATATTTGTTTTTATACCAATGCAATCATAAAATATAATTTTTACTAATTTTTGAGTGGAAAAAGGATTCCACAAAGGTAAAAGTATTCAGCACCGTGAAAGTCATACAGTAGGCCTGCTAACAGAAACCCAAAAATTCTGTCCAAAAATTTACTCCATCTACCACCTAAGAGGCCTAATGTCTACTTCCTTTCTCTGTTTCTGGAAATTACTCTTGCTCACTTAAAATCCCTTTGCAGAAATCATACCATAAAGATAGCTCATAGAATTCCCCAGCAGAGGTTAGAGGTTAGTTTCTTCATCTTTGGACCCAAGGAGGCCTTTTCTATACAAACATCCTAGAATTAAAAGATGGTGGCCAGAACTTATACCACTACATAACCTTGGCAAGACCTCACAATTAGATCAATATAGTATGTTCTTAGGAAAAACAAATAATTTTAGGATATGTTGTGGCTAACATATCCTGCTCCTGTCATTTTATCAATGAGCCTATTAGATGATATCATGTCTACAAAAATTTCTATTAATTTTATTTAATCTATTATGTTCCAAAAATATTTGAACATGGGGTCCTTCAACAAATAGTAATAATAGTAATATTAACAAATAAAGTTTATTAATATATCATGGAAAACCAATGTGTTACAGAATATAATTTGAAAAAGTCTGTTCTCTAGCAGTCATAATCAGCATTTTACATAAAAGGACAGACCATAAATACTTAAAACTTCATGGACCCACTAGTATGTTCCAAAATTACTCACTTCTGGAGTTGTAATACCAAAGAAGCCATAGATATCATATAAACAAATGGATGCAGCTACACAGGAAAGTACAACTTTGTTCACAAAATAAACTGCTGGCTGGCTTTAGTACAGTGCCTCTCATTGGCCAAGGCCCAGTCATATATTCTACTGTAACCTTTTAGAACAGCTATAGCTCTACCGAGAGAAGTGCTAGCATCATTTTGCCACATATAAAACCAATCTATCCATTCTGAATTTTTTAATTAGCAAAAGCATCTTTTTGACTCAAAACTAAGGTTACCCTACATGAACTGTTACTCTTTAATCAATGATCTGAAAAATCAAAGCCAAGGAGGTAGGTACCCACCAGAAAATAAGCCATGGTGATCACTGGACGAGAATGTAAGAGAGTCATATTTTCTCTGTTGTTTTTCTGTGTAACATTTATAGAATCAGAATCAAAAACAGTGCAAATGTGGTCCTTGTTAATACTGTTGCTTGCAGAATTCCTGGTACATATTAACCAAGTGACTGACTAATTGATCATTGAGTTATAGCTTCACAATTCTTTTTGGAAACATGTTCTAACATAGCTCTCATCTTGAAGTCCCAGCTTCCTGAGTACTGGGATGACAAGTATGTACTACCATACCCAGTTATGAAGTTATTTTTAAAAATAATAATCTTATATAACCCAATATTTCTCAAAGTCTTTCTCTACAATATGATCTCATACTCATGTAACATTTCCCTAAACCTTCTCAATTTATTTTATAAACCCTTCCCAATTTCTCTTAAGTAAAACAGCACGCATATAGAATCTGATGTTCATTTTCCCTGGTCTCTTCACATTCTCATTTTTCTCTCTATGACTATTTCCTAAATTCATATTCCAAATCCTGCTCCATCTCCTCTCAGCATTATCATCTTGGAATTTATTCAGTGTGCACATTCTGGAACCCACTAGAGACCTAATTAGTTGGATATTCAAGGACAAAAGCTGGACATGTTTCAGAACTTCCAAAGGAATTTAGATCTTCATTGTGATTTTAAAAAGTTTCTAAAAAAAATAAAGCACTCCTTTTGAGAAACTTAATATTATTTCTTTAGTTGATCTTCTGTACCAGATTAGTGAAAGGAGTAAATGCTTATCTTTTTATACTTTATATAACCAGTTACCAACTTTCATGCTTATTTGCAAAGCAAATAAATAGGTAATGAATTTAAAAGATGTATCTGTATTCCATCATTATTTTTCTTATCTTCCTAATACTCCTTGAACCTAAATTTGGGTTTCTTTTGCCTGTCATATGACCAAGGTCTTTCATGCTCAACACTTAGGGTAGACACAGAAAATACTTTGATAAATAAATTTTGATGTATTTTTGGGCTATGAAGAGATTAGTTGATATTTTCTATGAGTAGATTTCCCATTGTTTTTAGCTCTCCTTTTGCTGTAGGGAATGAGAGGCAGAGGTAACAATAAGCACAACCAAGAATCAGCTGATAAAAAGCAAGAGCACAAAGCAAACTATATATTTTGACCAGGCACAAATGTTCTGTTGCCTTAACGACCTTCTGAATTCCTGACTTTGAGCCGTTTTCTGCTACTTCTCTAGCTAACATCTAGCATTCCCCACAGTTCTGACTCTAATATTCAGATAATGATGGGACACATGGATATGGTAAAGTTTCTACAAATGAGCATCTCTGTTTTTAAGGATGGGGAACTGAAGTCCTAGTGTTTGACTGGTATTCAACCAGGTCATAGATTCAACTAGTGACAGAAATACAGTAGAATTTTACACTGCACTTTACTTCAGTGAAAACTGCTCAGACTTCTAGGCATAACCCAAAGTGATGATTCATAGATGACAAGGAAGAGAAGCTAGTGTGAGAGGCCAAGAGTAGTGTCACCATAAACAGGAAGAGAAGAGGGAAAAGCACCAAGCTCATGAAGTCCTTCCTTGTAAATACATTTGGCTACATTGTTCATTCTACTAAGGAATGGCCCATATTCTTTTATTTCCTTGTCATTTACCCTGCCTAGAAGACTGAGAAAACATTGGGCACTTAATGAACACCTAGCAATGACATGCTAAATAGTAAGATATTAACTAAGTATAACCAACATTAATCACAGCCTACTTTTTCCCACCCTTAAGATAGAGTATATGGAAATCAGGACAAAGTGTGGTAGGTGTAGTGAACCTTGTCACTAAAATAATTTAATATGTATAAAAATCTCTTCATTAAACTCTTTGACCTAAGATAGCATTTGTAAAGCAGTGAAAGTACTGACAACCACTAAAGTGAAGTCCTAGATTTGACTTTTAAGAAATTGAGCTGAGATGAAATGAGCTGGGCTTCCCATAAATAAACTGTTAAAAACTGGTTCTTAAGTTTGCAAAGAATTATTAAGCATTCTATAAACAAGACAAGGAACATTCAAATGTCAAAGATGTGCATAGTTGATATAAACAATCCTACAATGGCAGTATTTTTATTTTTCTACAAAGTCCAAACAAAGGACAGAAAAGAAATGAACCAATTTGATTATAGCATCCTTGGTTTAGCAATTTCAGGGAAGCATCACAAATGTCCTCTTTTCTGCCTAGATGAAAGAGTTTTGGTTCTAGTGGAAAAATTGCTATGGCTCCCCACTACCACGCAAAACCCTCTGCTCTGTCCAAAAGGACTGGAGATCTTTGTCAATGTGCATGAATATATTTACAGGTGCTGCAGTGCAAAGGATGGAAGAAAGATGAGTCCCAGGAAAATCAAAACTAAAAGTCATGTGAATAAGGAGGAGCACTGCAGTTTGAAGAAGTTAGCAAGGAGCCAACACTCATGGTGAAGCTGGCGCCTCTCATGTGATTAAACCACACTTTTCACAGGGTTGTGCAACCCAAAGGAACTCTGCAGTCTCTCAGGGGTGAGAGTCCTTGATACCTTAACCAGGAGGTAGACAGAGAAGCCCAGGAAAAGATACCATAAGTATGTGGAACTGAAAGATTGCAGGCAACTGTCTCATTCATTCCTAAATGTCATTGCCATCAAAAACACCTGGAGGGGCTGCATGCTAACTCGGTGGGTGAGGTGAGTACCCACAAATCCGCAGCCTGAGTTCAATCTCCACAAACTCATACAGTAGGAGAGAAACTATTCTCTGACCTCCAACCATGAACCATTGCATGCATACACCTGTTTTCTGTCTCTCTCTCAAACAGATAAATATATTTTAATTTTTAAAAATCTGGAAA
Organism: Typhlomys cinereus; assembly: GCA_023101885.1. Classification (NCBI taxonomy): domain Eukaryota; kingdom Metazoa; phylum Chordata; class Mammalia; order Rodentia; family Platacanthomyidae; genus Typhlomys; species Typhlomys cinereus. The sequence goes on along the minus strand of JALPQD010000048.1, from coordinate 5,705,761 downwards.
AGCTTGCTAAAATTAGAGACTTAAGCCTGCAACCTAAATTTCCAAATGGGTAGAAACTGTCATGCTCCTTAGTGATTCTAGAACATTCAGTTTGCTCATTTTAACAGAGTAAAACTTGATCTAATCTAGCTTATTTATTTTGTAGATGAGAAAAAAATCGGGCTTATCAAAATTAAATGAGGATTTTGAAATAGACTCTTTTATCACTTTTAAGAGCACCACAAAATGACAGTAAGATAATTTGTTTAAAGGGATTATGATGAAAGTTGTTGATAAAGTGTTAGGATCTTAAAATCAGCAGGGGAAAGTACTAATTTAACAGAAGGGAGTCAGCAGACCCAGAACAAAGAGAGGAAGAATTTTGTCTGTCAAAATGCAGTCAACCTTCATGGTGTATGCCTGCATGCCACAGAACTCCTGAAAGTCTCATGTACTAAAACACAAGGTATCTAAAGGCAGAGGATGAGGTAAAGACTTGAGTCTTGAAAGTTAACTCTAGATTGCTTCTCTTCCCCTAACAAGCCAGTTATTTATTTTCCCCTAATCAAGCAGACAAATGAAGATGTTAGTCTCTAGTAGTCTGAACCCAGGTCCTGGGCACAGGAATACCAACCATGGAGAAGAGATGGTAGAGTACTGCATTAAACTGGAGGGTGAAGTAAAAGTCTGTGTGCTAAACAATGAGAATCATTGCCATTCAAATTAAAAAGACACAAGTCAGGAGAGTAGATTTATCTCTGGAAAAAAAGACCTGCCCATTACAGTTGTAAATGATTGCAAATATTGGCATTTGGAGTTTACCAAACAAACCAGCTAAATGATAAATCTACAGCTTTCCAGTCAAGTGTATTTCCATTCAGAAGCACTGTCCTTAAAATAAAGCTTCTCATAAGATTTTCACTACTGTTCTCCCAAGATATTACAAAAGATCAGCAGATACCTAAAGAAAAATGCTGAAATAGGCCCTACACAACTAAACCAATGCAAGAATGCAAGAGAAATACTAAAAATAATTGAACATTTTAAAGTTGTAGTCATCTCAGATACATAATATATTTAATCCATTAATTAGGCTAGGATACTATAAATGAGACACAATCCAAGACTATGAAAGGGTTCTTAGAAATTAAAAAAAAGATAAATAAAAGTAAAACAAAAACAGTGTTAAAATGGTGCCCTTAGAAAAATCTAGAAAGATGTAGAAAGTTGAACAAAGAGATGAAAAACAGAGGAATCAGGTAAGAAAAACAACCAGTAGCCAAGAGCTAACATTCAACTAGAAGAATTATATGATGCGGGAAGAAAATAACACAGGAAACCATTGCAGTAGCTAAAAATCAACATTAAAAAGTTCATTTCAAAAATTAAAGATTTTTTTTCTCATAGAACTACTAAATAGCCAAGATAGTAAATGAAAATGTATAAGTATATATGGACACATCACAGGACATAAGCAAAGAGAAAAATTAATGCTATTTTCAGAGAGAAAAACATAAGGTCACAAACTAAGGATATGTGAGATCATATTTTTCAGCAGCATCAGCAATGAGAAGATAATGGAAGCATGCTATTAAAATGAAGGGGCAAGTTGCTTCCAACCCAGAATTTTAAACTGTTCCACACTATCAATCAAAGAGAAGGGGATTAAACACCGCAGTGTTAATTAAGGATGACTAAATTATCAGATATGTAAACTGGCAAACTGTTTACCTTTCAATATGAGGTTCCTAAACAAGAATCCGGACCTGCACTTAGCCAAAATGAGGGGCTAAATGCCAAAATTGACAGGTAGAGAATCCAATGCAGAGAACACCCAGAGTGAAGGTCAAAGGAGGCCTCTGGTCATTGGCCACATGGCATTACTAGAACATTCTAAATAGGGATGGAGTGTTCCACCTGGAGAACACAGTTAGAATTTATTTTACTAATGTGTTAGACTACAAGATACTGAGGGGCGGTCTGGAGCCAGAATTTGAAGATTACCATGTGACAGGTTCATAGGAAATTAAACAAAAGATACCTTTGAAATCATAAAGTCCAATAAAACTATGATATGCCGGATGGCTCAATTAAGAATAAAATGTAGGGGCTGGAGAGGTAGCTTAGGGGTTAAGCCTCTGTCTTGCAGGCGGAAGGTCCTGAGTTTGGTTCCTAGACCCCATGTATAGACGTCAGGGGAAGCGGGGGCAGCCTGCGTTTCTGGTCCTGGTAGGGTGGAGCCTTTGAATCCTGGGGCAGAGTAAACAGGGAGGTGGAGGCGGTCCATGGTGGTTCCCGAATTCGCCCGTGGTTCTACACACACACACACACACACACACACACACACACACACACACAATTGAATAAAATAATAATAAAAAAATTTTAAAAAAAAAGAATAAAATGTAGACAGTCTAGTAAAATAAAAACAAGGGATTAGGTACGTGGCTCAGACAGTAAAGTGCTTACTGTACAATCACAAGGACCTGAGTTCAGATATGCAGTACCTATGTACAAAAACCAAACTGCGTATGGGATGCGCATCTGCAACCAACCCCAGCATGGAGTGGGCGGAGCAGCAGATTCCTGGTGCTTTCTGGCCAGCAAGCCCAACTGAATCAGTGAACAGTAAGTAACTGATCAGTAAGATAGCCTCTTTCAAAAACTGAGGGGGAGAATGATAGAAGAAGATACCCAATTTAATAGCTTTCAGTACCACCCAACTCTCCTGGTACCAAATTCTGTTCTAATTTCTCTTCTGTTGCTGATAGAAATACATGACAAAGAACTTAAGGGAATTTGCTTACAGCTCTTGGTTATGCTTCATTAACATGGCAAGAAAGTTCACACTACCATTAGGAACCTAGGGAACTGACCGTGCCATATCTACAGAAAGACATCAGAGAAGGACACACTTTCTCATTTACAAGAATGTCTATATGCCAAAGTATTGAATCAGCTCTCTTCATCTTATTTGCCTGTCCAAAGAGTGGTCCTACCCACGATAGGCTGGGTTTTGTCATATCAATTAGACAATCTCCCACAATACTGCATTAACTACCAATTCTTCACAGATGTGTCCAAAAGGTCAGCTTCCGATTGTTAAAGCTGACTTCTGCAACTAACTGCCACACCCAACATTGACCTCTGGCTCCACATACATGGACACTTAAATGCATCTACAAGCACATGAGTACAAACCTACACAAACATGTACATATGCCACATATACATACAAACACCCACACACACTAAAGTACACAATAAATTAATTAGTAAATCTAAAACAAATGCCCATTTTCCCATCTACTTAATAAGTAAATTTAAAACAAGTGTCCATTTTACTATCCAGTGTGGCTTTTAAGAAAGAATAACCTCTAGGACAGGTTGGAAGAAAAATCTCATAGGAGAAGGCACAATAGAGATAATAACTTTAGTAATATACATCTACCACACGATCAGATGATGCATGGGTCAAGCTTCCAGATAATGACATGCAAAGACCTTTCTTTTCTCTCCTAAGTATAAAACCCAAGCTAAAGGGAAATAATTGCTACATCCAAGACATGGATGTAACTGATGTGTAAAGTTCCCATGCCTCAGTCTTCTCTTCTGTGAAACACCATGCTGACAGTCATCCCTTAAATACTTTCTTTCCTCTTTGCAGAAATAAGTGCTGAAGGAAAATTCTTCCTGGGGCTCCTTTAAAAGTGTAACAAAATGAATAAACTTTGTCTCCTCTTATCTTACAAATATCCCTTGGGGAATAAATCAATCCCTAGTCAAAAAGAGTTTTATGCTGTACTTTTTAACCCTTCCAGGTTTATTTAGTTCATTGCACACCATTGTAAGAGAAAGTCACTGCTTTGGGTTAAAGTGTCCATCTCCAAAAGATATGTGGAAATCGTAACTCTCAGGACCTGTGACTGTGACCTCAGTTGGGAATAAGTGTGTTGCCACTTTAATGACCATGGTGTTGTTAGAGTGACTGATAACTCAGTTTTAAGGTATCCTTACCAGACAGAGAAATGTGAGTCGAGGCACATACGTAGGGGAGGGTAGACTGAGCGCATCTAGACACTGGGAGAATGCGGTGTTAAGGCCAGATTGGAACACTGCAGCTGCAAACGCAGGGATTTCCACCAGAACCTCGGAGGGCACAAGGCACTCCTCCTGTCACAGAGGAACCACGACCTTCTGAGTGGCGAGGTAATCCAAAGATGAGCCCGCAGCAACAGATGAACTCTCTAATCTGTTCAAAGCAAAACAATACACAAGATTAAATGCCATAATGTCCATTCATTTTGAGACTGATACTGGTATCTATAGGCAAAATGCTAAAATTAAGCAGGTTTCCTCTGTTAGTTTTGGGTTTAAAAGCCTTCAAGTTTTGCATGCCCTTTGGGATAGTTTAGTGACTATGCATTCATCACAAAGTAGCATCTGTTTTAGATGTGCAAGGCCTCATAGACAATACTGTGCCAGGCTGCCCTTCAGTGTTCATACAAAGGTGGAAGAGCATAGTCCATATACGAGCATAAAGTATAACCGTAGTAGAGATATAGCTGCTGGTTCCGAGAAACGAAAGGTACCGCTGTTAAACCCATTGCTGGTAGAAGCTAAACAGCAGGGGCAAGGGAAAGCTATGCACAGTCTCACTGTCAGACACACAAAGGGCGTGTGTGAAGAAGTAACTTCCTAGCTAGATGTCTGCTCAGGGAATCAGGCCTTGAGTCTGACATCTTTTTCGGGTTAATTGGGGGCAGCTGCTTTTTCAAAGAGTCTAGCAATTATTCTAAGGAAACAACCAGCCTGACCTATCTCATCTGATTATGAGTGCCAAGTGTGAAGCTTCGGCGCTTTTTTTGTTTTGGGGGGGGGGGGTTGGCTTTGGTCTTTGTTTTGTTTATTTGTTTTGGGTTTTTTTGAAGGTGGGAGGAAGGAGATGTGAATTCAGCTTAACAGTTGATACTGACATTTAATAATGTGGAGAATATTAAATTGTCTCATGAAGACTGCTTTATAAGCCATATATCACAAATAGGTAAGTGGGGCCTTCAATACAATGCAGTTTTAGAACCAACTGGGGAACTCAGCTATGCTAAAATATTCCAGGGTTTCTGTCTACTGCACTGTCCCTACAGAATCTTCTGATTAAGTGAGGAAGCTCAGGAATACAGGCATGAAAGGAAGACTTTATTTTTAGTTATTGCCTTTGGCAAAAGTTCTCTGCCTAAACGGAGGGAATTTATTCTGAAGAAACAGAGTTTTCTTTCCTGCCACATAAAGAAATAAAAATAGCAAAGGCCTCGTAAATTATCATTCTTCAGTGTCAGGACGTCTGGTTAAGAAGCTGCCTGTTAAGTGAGGTCGCCACCAGTCACTCCGCTTCAGCCGTCTTCTGCCTATTTCTGAAAACTGAACCGACAACTGGAAACAGGTGTGTAGGCCCTGGGCAAAAATGTTTGGAGATTTTAGGTTTTTTTTTAAATTTTTTTCTCATGCACAGGTGCATGTTTCACAGAAAGCTGGAGATGGTATAGATTTCCTCATCATTATCGTACACTTCTTTTCCTTCAGCAAAATGTCAATGTGGAAAAAAAAAAAGTATCCACATAATTTCTATACCATTCCTAAAGAATGTGAGAAGCCATAAGCCCCAAACTGTCCCTTGCCTATGAACCTGTAAAAGGATGCCCAGGGCAGGCAATGAATTGGTGACTTGGCCACAGCCATCCATCCATATCCACAGCTTGGTCTAGAGGACCTAAAGCAGGCAATGTTTTAAAAAGCCATACACTGTCCCTCCACATCCCGCTATGGACCTGGTGGGCCCCCTGCTTGCCAGTCTGTAATCAAAGATATCTCATGCTAAAATTTCCCTGTTCCCTAAGACTATGAAATATGATGATCTCATGCCTATGACTTTACATGAGGCAAAGCAATGTTTTACAACAATCCCTTGCATTAAAATGAAGACATTATTAGAGGGAGTGTACCTTTTCCAATCACATCCTCCCTTTTCTGTCTGGCTGGTTGGAAGACAAGGAAACCAAAAAGAATCAAGGTGGAAAAGAACTTTGATGAAAGGGAAGCCCTTCATTGTTGAGTAAAAAGGGGCGGCTGCCTCTAGGAGCTGAGAAATATCCTCAGACAATGAGAAAATAAGAAACAAACAAAAATACTTGGATACCCACAAAGAATCAAGTTTCACCAACAAACTTAGTGAACCTGGAAACAGGTTCTTCCCCCACAGCCTTGAGGCAAAATCCTCACCCGATACTTTAATGTAAGCCTGGATCCTAAGCATGGGTCTGTGACCTTACTGAGGGCCATGCTGTGGATCTTAGATATCTACAGATATGACCGTGTGCTTAAGGCTTTTCTCCACAGTAGAGTTTCTGGCAGATGGTCAAAGTTTTAAGAGGCAGCGCCTAGTGGGAGACTTCTAGACCATTAGGCTTGTGCTTTGAAGGTGACAGAAGGACATCGGCTGTTTCCTGTACCTCTCTCTTGATTCCTGGCCATGGGGTAAGGGATTTCACTCTCCCAGGAGCTTCTACCACAAAGATCTGCCTCACCACAGGAACAAAGCAATGAAACCAGCTCACTATGAGCTGTAGTGAATCAAAATAAACCTTTTCACTTTGCAAGTTGATCTATCTCAAGCACTTCAATAGTAACCAAAGAAAGATAACACAGTGGTTATTACAGTGAGCTAAAATTTGTGATGACTTATTATTTAGCATTGGAAAATATGTGTATAACCCAGCTTGAGACACCATCTTTGCAGCCTGTCCAGTAATACCATTTCTCTAAGATTACAGTCTTGTTCTCACCAGATGTTCCTACCCATTCACCCCAACTCCTAGTCCAGTGATAGAGTCCTGCTCCCTGTTCAGAAAGATTCTCAGGGTCCTGAGGGAGTATGTTCCTATTTAGGCTCCTGAAATCTTTGCCTACTGACTTACAAATTCTGAGGTGCCTAGTCATTGGATGTTCCTGCCAGTATTCAATGCCTAGTATTCATATGCTTCTCCAAAAAGAAAAAAAAAAAAAAAGCCAGGACTCTAAAAAAGTATCTAAGATTTTTAGTATCAACTCTACCATTTATTATTTCTATAACATCAAGAAAGTGATTAAACTTTCAGAAATCATTTCACACCTACAGGCTCATATGAAATGATTGTAATGTTTGTAAAGTAGATAGTAGCCAGCCATTATAACCACCACTTCGTATCTCTCCACTCAAGTGATCAGCGTTGCTTGTGCGCTGAAAGGGTATTCCCCCAAAGCTTTCAATGAGGTCTATATAGACACTGGTGGGTGGGTGTAACTCAAAGCTCAACCACTCCCAGTTAGTACACCAGGTTAGCCTTATTGCAACCCAAACCTCAGTGAAGGATATGCCACTCACTCGTTTATCACTAATCAATTTCTAAGGATCTTTTTCTGTGGTAGGTACTATAGAAGGATTAATAGTGAACTAAACTGGTAAGATCTCAGAGTCTACTTCTACCATAAACCTTGCATGATGGAGTCGTTCTAGAAAATGCTGATTTGTTCCCATGTTTAATTGACCTCAAGAACCTCAGAATCATAATAACAATCATTACGGTCCTAAAAATATATGGAAATGAAATTGCCATTATTTCTGCATCAAAGAGCAACAAACACAGCCTCTCACATCTGATAGCTAAGATTTAATATTCCTCTTGCAAGAGAAAAGAGCAAAAGAAGTAACTTTTATGTGGTAATGAAATGTCCCTGTTACACTTCAGTGAGTTAATGAAAAAAAATGCTTCATTTCAGAGATTTGGATAATGAGTCCATAAAGAGAAAGCCAAGATATGGCTGAGGCTGGGAGCACTTGAGAAATATGTGAACCATTTACTGGTTGGGTCTCCAAGTAGCTGTATAACAGGAGAAAGAAAAAAAAAGTCATCCTCAGTTCCCATGAAAAAACAAGGCCTGAGGTTCCCTGGAAGCCATTTTATAAATGTCCTTAAAGTCCTTGCTGCAGAGAAGCACTGAATTTCTCCAATAGCAGTTCATCACGGAGAGTTGTCCAGGCTGACAGTAAAACTGCATGAAAAGCCTGCCTGTCCTAGATCTACCCAACTCTGTGGATTTTGTAAAAAGAGAGTCCTTCATGGAGGTGTTGGCTTAGCATCGTCAATATAACCTTGCAAATAAGTAAATTAAAAAATGAGGCTAAAAGAAAAACAGAGTTTTCATTGAATTGCCTTCTATTTACCAGTAATCACACCGAATATTTTTTGAATTGGCAAAACTGACTCGCTACATATTTACATGGCTAACATTTTCCAGGAGCTTCTACCAAAAGGTATCTGAGCACCATGTGTTGTGAAATTCAGAGAAGTGGAAAACACTGAAACAAATCAGCCTTGTTTTCTGCTGTGTCTTGCTGGAAAAGAAATCCTACCTTTCCAAGGGCTGCGGCCTAAAAAGGCCTTCATTCTTGTGTTGTTTAATCAGTTGCCTTAGAAACCAAGGGAATGTGGTGAGTGTCTCCAGTATGCAAGATAATACCTTGATAGTTTTAATCACCTGTTATTGAAGGTAAAACTGACATTCATTGTGACTGAAGGTCTCTCCTTTCCAGATACTTTCCGCACTTAAGTGATAGCCTACCTCCTGTTTCAGGAGGAATGTGAGGGTTCTCTGGTATGGGAATTCTTGTTTGTCAGCCTTTAGTGGCTTAGCTGTAAAGAATTCTTGAAAGAAAATGGAATTCAATCTTGCTGAGCAAACTCATGAAACTTATTTTGAGCCACATTGAATTCACTTTATCTAGCAAGCCCTAGGAATTTATGAAATAAAGTAGGATAGACCAAAACCATATTTAGGTACTTGAGAGAAAAATTTTCATTGTATCATTTTACCAATTGAAAATACACTTTGAATTGACAAATTAAGTAGAATACATTGATAAATTAATAAACGGACATTTTTAAAACAAATGCTTAAGACATCTAAAATGTTTATCACCCAAACATATGTAACTAGAAAAATGGTAAGTATGAGTTCTAAAGTCAGTCTTCAATGACTGTGGTCCCTGAAATTTAAATTAGCTCTTAGCTAGTTCCTCTAAGGGTCTGTTCATTTTCTAAGTTCTCCTTTGTATGTCTGATTCTGCAGTTACTTCAACCATGTAATGATACCTTTTTCCATCACAACACCTAATTTCAAGCTCTACGAACTTTCTGCTTGTTGCTTTGTTTCTCTCTCTTTCTCTCTCTCTCTCTCTCTCTCTCTCTCTCTCTCTCTCTTCTCTCTGTCTTGCTCATGTTCTTGTTCAAAATTGGTTTTTTACTTTATTTTTTCCTTAGAATGAAGATGTAATAAACATTCTTACATGCTTTCATTTCTTTCACTCATACTCTTAGGAACTGAAGTGCTGAGTCACTATAGATATTTTTAGCCATTTTTTAAACCAAACTTTATTTTTAAATTGGTTTTGAATTTCTTTTTATTCTCTTAAGTGTTGCCAGATTGTCAGCCATGCATGGGAATATCTTTTCCCCAGTCTGCACTTATAGTAGGTGCAATATCCTTTATGTCTCAAATTGATGTACAACAAATTCTTTAACTTTCCTTTTAACTTGTATTTCCCTGATAAAAATTTTGATCATCTTTTGATTTATTTGTTGGTCATCTGGACTTATTTCTTTATGAATTATCACTTCAAGTCCTATGTCCATTTTTTTTTTTTTGCTGTATTTGTCTTATGGTTAACAATCTGCCGATTACTGATGTGTACACAGATAATGGCACATTATCATTCCTACTAAAATATTGTTCAAATATTGAGTTCTTACTGTCTTCTGTATTCTTAGTCTATGTTTTATAACACTGACCTGACTTAATTCTCATGGAGTTTATATACCCAAAGAGTAATAGTCTACTTTTATTTTCTTCTAAGGGGCAGTTTTACTAAAAACATTTATGAACAAACCATACTTTTCCAAATGACTTTTAAAATACATTTACATTTTACTCCAAATCAATTTTTCAGCTTCTATGTTAATGCCTACCCAATTCAGATTATGGTGGCTTTATAGAACGTTTTTCTCTCTAGTATACTTAATTTTTCCTTATTAGTCTTATATTCTTTATTTCATTGATTAAACTAAACAGCTGTTTCTCAGTATGAGGAACTTTTCACGTTATCTTGTCAAGTAACTACCCTCTGAATATATTCAGGACTTTTAGTCAGCATTGAATTTACATATTAATTTTACAAACATAGAATCTTCACAAATTTAGCTCTTCTCATTTAAAAATATAACATCCTGATATTTTTGTTTAGAGAATTTTGTCTTTAGCATGATAACTAGGGTATTTTTAAACAGAATCTGTACCTTTTTTGATGAGTTTATTCCTAAGTAGTCATAGCTTTTGTCACTGCAATGAATAAGTAGTTATTATTATTTATATACAAATTGCTTTTCGGACATTATCTTATTTCCTCAATTTCTAAACATTCATTTTAGAATCTTTGAAAGTAACCTGTATCCTGAAGACATCTTAATTATAGCTGGTGATACTTTTCCTTCTTGACACATAAAGTAATGTGGCATCTTATTAAACATGGAAGCTTAGATTCTTCAGAATACAATATCTCTAGTTCCTACTTCCAATCCAGTATCTGAAGGTTTGGTCCTCAGTTCTGTACTCTTGGTGGTGACAGATCCCTTAGGAAGTGGAGCATGGTATGAACTCTTAAGGTCACTGTGAGTATGGCCTTGCAAGGCATAATGGGATTCCAGTCCCTTATTCTTTTATATTCACTTCCCAGCCATAAGATAAGTGGCTTTGTTCTTCCATATGCTTCTACCATGTTTTACTTCCTTGACACAGGGCAAAATGTCAATGGAGTCAGTTGGTCATGGACAGAAAGCTGCTAGAGTTGTAAGCCAAATTGAGGCTTTTCTCTATGATTATCTCAGATATTTGTCATAGCAACAAAAGCTAACACAACAATAAACTTAGTACCTTTTCTTAGTTTCACAGTATTGGAATTCCTAAGTTTTTCCAACCTTATAATAATGTTTCTTACAATAAAATACAGCTTTATTTCCCTTTTTCCTAAATTTGTATCAATTATTTTAATTTTTAGCTAAGAGTAAAAGTGTTCTTTTATGTATGAAATGGTTAGCATAATAATTTTAAGTGTTAGCTGTTGTTTTTAGAAAGGTTTTATTCATATGTCAATAATCTCTATTCTTTCCTGTTTTATATAGTTTCAATAAGAAATATCTGACAAATTTTACTGTCTCTAAATGTTTTCATTTTTATTGGTAAAAATTACATAAATATTCCCCTTCAAAGTACAAGGTGACACTAATAATGTTCTTGATTTCATTCTTGCATTTCTGAAATGCTACTAGTAGTAGTCCATTTAAGTTTTACATGTAATTCTCATTTCAGTTGCATAATTTTTAACTTGAATTCTGCCAGAGAATGCACAAATAATTGGACTGCAGCATTTTATCTGCACTATACTAATTAAGTGCTAAGATTATTTTGGATTTATGAATATGTTAGGAGATTTACATCTTTTGCTATGGTCTGGAACAGTTAAAATACATGGATTACCTACTCTGAGGATTTAATCAAATACAGCCACAAAGCCATCTGCTCCCATTAATTTTTTTAATGGCTTATTTTTACTCACTTTTCTAGTATTTTCTATAGTATTTAGTAAATTGAAGTTGCCTTCCTTTTGGGTCATTTTATTCATTGTGGCATTCCTTTCCACCAAGTTGCCAAGTGTGTTACCAAAGACTTTCATGAACGTTTTCTTTTTTTTTTTAATTCAATTGTGCGTGTATGCGCGCACGCACGTGTGTGTGTGTGTGTGTGTGTGTGTGTGTGTGTGTGTGCGTGTGTGCGTGCGTGTGTGTGTGTAGAACCACGGACGAATTCCGGAACCACTATGGACGCCTCCACCTCCTCCTTGTTTATTCTGCCCCGGGATTCACAGGCTCCGCCCTGCCAGGACCGGAAATGCAGGCCACCCCCCATTCCATCCGGCGTCTGTACGTGGGGTCTAGGATCCGAACTCAGGACCTTCTGCCTGCAAGGCAGAGGCTTAACCCCTGAGCCACCTCTCCAGCCCCATGAAGGTTTTTCTTATGCTTTTTTTTTTTTTTATTACTTTTACATCTGTGATTATAACTCTTTTACAGTTAGCACCTTCTTCTTTTTAGTGAAACCAAGCTTATGTAGGTTTATCGATCTTACTTGTCCAATAGACAGATTTGTGGTTTATATATCCTTTTTTATTTTTATTTATCTTCTGTTTTTATTTAAAACAAACAAAACAAAAAGCTTGCAGCCTGGAGAAATGGCTCAGGAGTTAATACTCTGCCTCCCAAGCAGAAGGTCCTAAGTTTGTATACCAGACCCCACATAAAAACTTCAGGTAGAAGCGGTGGCCTACTCTTCAGCCCTGGTGGGCAGAGCCTGGGAAATCCCAGAGCAAAGCAATGAGAAGGTAAAAACAATCCAGGATGATTCCCAAAGTTACCCTTGCGCTTTCACAGGGACACCCAGTGCTTCCCCCCCCCCCCCCCCCCCCCCGTCTTTCTCTTTTTCACACACACACACACACACACACACACACACACTAAATAAAGTTAATAAATAATATTCTGTTTAAAAAAAAAAGCTTGCCATCATGTCAAATTTTATATCTTAAATTTATTAATATATCCTGATGTGCATTAAAATATTTAAACTTCTTAGAATGAATATATGATGCCAAAAATTTTGTCAGCCATTAATAATAATGCCACTTTCAACCATAACTTTCATCTTAGGGTGATTTCTACTCCTTTCCATAAGGTTTGAATTACATGGGCCTTGGAGAACATAGATTAAAAATGTTAACTTTTGACTTTAAGTTATTTTTTTCCAGGCACATGCTATTTTTGTGAATATTCTAGAGATTTTTTAAATTATATGATAAATTGGCCATTATAGATTTTGTTAAGTTATATAACTCATTTCCTCTAATTAGTTTTGTTTTCTCTAGGGGATCTTTGAAAATATGTATTTAACTCACTCATTCTGCTTTGTAGTTTTTGCTTTATGTATTTAGTAATGATGCTGTCTGCTATCTTTAAAATAATTTAAGCTGAATGGAAACATAATGTATAGTTTCGAAGACAATAAGGAAGGTCTCAGCCCTATTTGGCCACTATCCAATTCTTGTATTTTCCTTTCTGTCTGAGCAAGATAAGCAAACTGACAAGTATTTCCTTATTTGTCAAGTTGTTTTAGCATTACAAATATTGCTGGAAAGTCAGTGTTTTGACTGGTTAGAACTCAATAAGGTAAACTGTGGGCTCCTGAATCAGAATGTGGTTCTGGAACAAATGCAATTTTCATATCTGGTAAATGAGTTATTACAATCTATCTTATAGCATTGTTTTGACAATTCTAGGTGAACCAGAGTCAGACATGCTAGTATATAGCCAATAAGAATTATCTGTTGATAATTAGACTGAGTTTTTGATTCTTTCCAAAAACCAAATTTCTAAATGTGATTTTAGAAGAGATAAAACTTATAAACAAATATAAATCAGGCACAGTACTATTAAAGTAAACAAGAACAATGAATATATTCTAGAAATGTCATTAGATTACAGATAACTATGGAGGATGAAATTACATAAAAGGCAATACCATAAATTACATACAAAATATAATAAGCTTTTCAAGGGCAAGAACCATGTTCTATATAACTATAATACATCCCTCATCCAATCATAGATCTGGGCACACTGCAGATTAAAGCAAGATGCTTTTGATTCTCTGTGATTAGATTCCCAAAAAATTCTTGATGAATTAAAAATTCTAACTACACCATTAATATGTCATGAGAATGCTGTTAAAATCTCACCAATTCATGCTCATCATTCATAATCCATGTTCATCATTCAGAAAAAAAGAGCAATGTGATGAAATACAAGAAGCTGAAAAACTCTGAAAAGCCTTGTAATACCCTGAATTTATTTCCCAGTACAAAGAATGGACTCATATTTTGAAAATAGTGAGTTCTCTTGGTCCTTTGAAAAAATAGTTTAAAAAGTCTTGTAATGCCCCAGTCTGTTTCCCAGTACAAAGAATGGACTCATATTTTGAAAATAGTTGCTTTGATCTTTGAATCCACAGCTCTTGCATCCTTATGTAAGCCAATCTAAAGGAGCTTTCCTTAAAGTGTTATACTTGGAGCCTTAAATGAGTTTAACTCTGACTTCAGATTCATGGCACAGACTTAAAAACTGTTATATACCCACCTATAAGGAGGACAATCTAATATAATGCAAATTGAGTATCTGAGCACTGAGGGAAGGAAATTGAAGCCATTAACGTGAGATAAAATTCACCTCAAGTCACCTGAACTTCCCAATAGCAGTGTTTTTTTAAACTTTAGAATGCTTAAAAATCACCAAGGGCATTTGCTAAAACACAGACTTCAAATTCTACCTCCAGAGATTCTACTTTGGCAGGCTTGCAATGGGGTTCAGAATATTTATCAAATTCAAAAGTAAAATGATAAATTGTCTGTTCTTCTTTCCCTTTGAAAGTAGAACACAAAATAATATTTAACATGCAAAAACATGCTTTTATTTCAGTTTCATTTCCTCACCAGACCAAGAAAAAGGAAGACAGCTATGAACACTCTTCTAATTGGGAGGCATAGCTCTGTAAAAGTTCAAGTCAGCAAGTTGCATCACACTGACATATTTAAAATGTAAAAAGAACTTTATTATCTAGACTTTCCATCTCTTATTTATTTCACAAATATTCATTTATAACATAGTAATATATTATGATTTGCATTAAAATTTTTTCCATCATTACAAATAAATTTCTATCAATATATTTATCTATAATCTTTGGCATTATGATATTAAAAGTCAATATGGTATGTAGAATTATAAAATTAACAGATAACATTTATACCACATAATACAAAAATTTGACATTAAAAAGTCAGTAAGTTGGGACTGGAGAGATAGTTCGGAGGTTAAGCCTCTGACTCAAAAGCAGAAGGTCCTGAGTTCAGATCCCCAATCCTATGTAAAAATACCAGGCAGAAATAGGGGTGGTCTGTACTTACAGTCCTAGAAGGCAGAGCCTGAGAACCTCCAGAGCAAAGAAAATAGGAGGTAGAAGCAATGCAGGATGATTCCTGAAGTCACCCTTGGGCCTCCATAGGTACACACATTGCTCTTTCACACACACACACACACAAACACACACACTCTAAGAATAAATTAATAATGACTTAATATTTAAAAAGACCTATAAATCACTAAAATATAAACAATTTAATAGGAAAAAATAAAATACAGCAGACGAAATAAATTTGCTCAAATATACTTAATGAAAATTTTCAACTTCACAAATATCTAAAGAAATGTAAATTGCAAGTAACAAGAATTTTGAATAGCACCAATTCTGCTGGATAATGATTTTATTAAAGAAGAAAAGTATATTTTCTACGTACACTCCTGTTGATTTTCTGAAAAATAATTTGCAATGCTTATCAGCTACTTTTATATATTCAGGTCATCTAATTGTTTAGGAGAAAAAACATGAAATTATTGCTAAAATTTTCATTATAGCATGATTATGGAACAATAAATTAAAGACTATATATATATAGATATATATATAAATGAAAATATCCTTATATAAGTCATAGACTACTCGCATTAACAGGCATATAATATAATGCATACGTATATCTGTTTTGAAGAAAATTAAGTAATGTGAGGAAGAATGAATAGAAACTGTCACAATCAGGAAGCATGGTGCAAATCAAATATTTAGAAAAATATATTTATTCTGTATCTGTTAGTGTATCTAGAAAAAAATCATCAAAATTACAGTATTTTGATAACATTTTGGGAAATTTCAGTTTTTAGCCTTATAATTTCCTGTACCCTCTAAAGTATTCTACCATATGTGTTCATTTCATTTTTAAAACCTTAAGAAATTAATACTTCATTGCTAGTCAAAGAGGCCTCAAAGGCTTTCCAAATAATATAGACTTTACCATTTGACTTAGTTGTACCTCTCTAAAAAGTGACAGGAAGAACCTATTATGTGGATAAAAATGCCATTTGGAACTCTTCTGGCAGCTTACTCCTTGCTGGACAGCTTTCATTGAACTACAAAGTACTATACAAATTACTGAGGGAAAAAAGCAATCAATAGACTCATCAATCGTGAAAACTGCAAGCTGCAATAACAGTCACCTTAACACAATGTGATAATGGCATGAATGGTGAGGAGGCAACCAACAACTTTTTAAAATTAGATTTAAGGCCCACTTTTCAGCAGCAATCCCATTCCTAGAATTGTAAGCTAGAGTGAGAACCAATGAAAAAAAGGAAACATAGGTTCCAAAAGGAGTGCAAACCATGAAGGATTAGCTAAAAAGAAACGGTATCAAACTGCCTTTTAAACAACTGTTATTATACCCATAGATTGGAGGAGCACTCAGCACTCAATATTGAAAGTTCCTGCTGTAAAGGAAGATAATTATCATAGAAAATCACAACAGAACAAATAAGTGGCTGCAGCCTGCTTGGTCCTGCATTGGACATCTAAGCCAACCCCACTCCCACTACAAGGGACAGGGCAGTTAAGACTGTAAGAGCCTGAAGTGGGACTGGGCACAGCCAGACACAACCTTCTGGATAAGACAAGGCTAGTATATTTGTGAGTTTGCTGCAGTTATGTATATCCCCACAACACCTGCATGGGAATTGCTCTAGCAACATTTCATCATGGAAAGGGAAAGACCTCAACAGACACCACGCCTCCCCCAAAAGACCAACAAAGGTGAATGCTGACAGGAGGAGATGCAAGAGCTGTCTTGCAAGTATTCTCCACCAAGTACTTAGGCATTTGACATCAAAGGCAAACCAGATGAAACCCAGTAGGCCACAAATGTGAAAAGACTTGAAAACAGGAGAGTCTGGAAGGAGAGAAGAACATAACAATAAGAAGAGGGAGAACGGGATTGGAGATGAGGGTGAAAATATAAATTCACCATATTCATGCAAGATGCACAAAAAGAATTTAAAAATTATATGAAAAAGGAATACTTCCATGTGTCAAAATTGGTATAATAGAACCAGAAACAAGGAGAGAGGGGACCATGTTACAGCAGAGAAAATAGGCCTCCATCAAGGACTGCAAGTAAGCAATGAGACACCTGGTTAAGTTCACAGACTTTCGTTCCTGATCATTTACAACTGAGGGGGTGTGATCTCACCAGAAGGGGAGGGCATATAGTCTGGCAGATAAAAAGTAACCATTTTGCAAATGGGTGATTGACCCCTCCCTCACTGTGGTTTCCTACTTTTATTACATCTACCTTTGAATATACTCATATAACAAGACTCTAGTTTAACAGCTTTGTATCTCTGGCCAGGGAGTGACATCCAATGCCCATCCGGATGGAGTGAAGGGCATTGCAGGAGCAGCAAAACCGCAAAAGAAAATCAACAAACCATAATCCAGAACTTCAGAGACTCTATATCAACCACCTAGAACTAAGCCAGCCTAATCTCTCCCCATCCTGAAGCTCAGGGAAATTTGCAGAAGAGGGGGTGGTAAGACTGTAAGAGCACAAGGATGGGAGGAGCAATGATATGCAAGATACTCCACACAAGTTAGGGCTGAAGCAATCATAATTGGACTTTACATGCCCTACACAATGTCCAACACACTATTGACCCCAGAAACTCTAGCATTTGCTAAAAGCACCAAGATCCTTGGAGGCAAGGGATTGACAGCCAAAATAGTGTTCCTATGCTTAAGGGGAGCAAAGGAAAGGGTTCAGGGAAATGCCTCTGGGTCCTTGTAAGTCATCGGAGAGGAGGGCCCAGAGGAGAGTCTGGCATGCACATTAAAGGATTCTCCGAGGATTGGGGGAGAGGAGGCACTGGGGGATGGGGAAGGAAGGGAGGGTGAGCAGAGGGGTCGGGGGGGGGGGGAGGGAGGGAGGGAACCGGTGTACCTATTAAGCTTGTATGAGCAGAGATAATAAAAAATGTTTTAAAAAAATTGGTATAATAGAATCTGCTCTCCAAAGCAATTAAGCACATCACTTCCAACAGAAGGCAGTTGAAAAGCTGTTATGTGTATGCACATGTGACAAAAGCCAAATAAAGTCAAGTCCCCATATTATTAATAAAGTAACATGAGTTATGAAGATTTCCATGAGCTAGTGGTGTTCAAGAACTTGTAGGGTTTAAGCCGATTAATTTGTCTCTCTTTCTTAAGGACAAAGGAGTGATTGATAGATGAGATCTCTTTATTCTCCAAATTTTTTTATGATACTCCTCCTAGCCCACTGTCACCGTTACTTTTTTTGTTGCTGTGAGGCAACACTCAATTTCAAGCAACTTAAAGAAGAAAGATAAATTTACTTGGCTTACAGTTCGAGAGGGGAGAGACAGTTCATTATAATAGGAAAGACATGGCAACTGACCACATCAAAAGACATCTTAGGCCATTACAGACATCATGGAGACTAAGTGAAAGCAGGCTATTAGAGCAGACTACTATAGGAAGCAGGGTGGGACTAATCAACCTCAGGGTTCACCCCTGCAAAATGCCTTCCTCCAGCAAACCCCACCTCCTAAAGTTGCCACAATCTTCCCAAACATCAACTACTCATTCAAACACCATGAATCTTTAACTTTGCTCTCATATTTTTCATCAAACATTGCAGTTCTTACTCATGTCTGCCTGATTCCTTACACTTGTTTTGTTATAAATCTGAACAATCCAACTAAAAAGTAGCCATGTCATACTGTCAATAGTACACTGTCTTGAACTTTCCTCCACCAAACACTTGAATTTAATGCAGGCAAGCTTTCGGGACATGGGAAAAACTTGGTAAACTCTCCAACAAAACAACATTTCATCTGTCCCTAGTACAGTTCCCAATACAGTCTCTGTTCCCTTTTGGACCATCGTAAGCTGGGCTTCCACTATCTGCATCCTTCTCACCATCTCTCTTCAAACCTGGACTTCTAGTCACAATCTTTAAAATGTAAACGCTTTCCCAGACTCAAGTTCCAAAGTTCTCCATATTTCTCCCAACAGCTCCAAAGGCACAACAATCACATCACAGCAATAGCTAGCTGTACTTCTAGATACCAATTTCTCTGTTTCATGTTACATTTCACTTTCTGGTACCAGGTCCTCTTAGTCTCATAGCAATACCCCACTCTTGGTACCAATTTCTGTCACAGTTTCTCTATCTGCTGCTGTGTGACAACCCTCAAATTCAAACAACTTAAAGATAGAAAGAGAGATTTTATTTGGCTTATGGTTCCAGAGGAGAAACAAACTCCTTGTGACTCTAACATAAGATACACTAGAATTATTCAGGATTGTCTTTGCTATCCTGGGTCTTTTGTGCCTCCATATGAATTTTGAGATTGTTTAGTCAACTTCTTTAAAGAGTTGCTTTGGGATTTTAATTGGTATAGCATTAAATTTGTATATTGCCTTTGGTAGGATGGTCACTTTTAGGATGTTGATTCTGCCAATCCAGAATCACCTCGATAGCACAAGTGCGACCATGTTCATAGCAGCACTGTTTACAATAGCAAAGACATGGAATCAACCCAAATGTCCAACAGTTGACGAGTGGATAAGGAAACTGTGGTACATCTATACAATGGAGTACTACTCAGCCATCAAAAATGATGAATTACTGGAATTTGCCAGGAAATGGATGTCATTAGAAACAATTATATTAAGTGAAATATCCCAGACCCAGAAAATTAAGCACCGTATGTACTCCCTAATAGGTGGCTCCTAGTACCAAACCCACCCAGCCCACCTTGAGACATTCAAAGATAAATCTATGTAATACCTACAGTAATTGCAAGGATTATGAACAGGAGGGATGGGGTTGGAGGGCCACACCAGACACAAGGAAAGAGGGGACCATGTTACAGCAGAGAAAATAGGCCTCCATCAAGGACTGCAAGTAAGTTCTGGTTAAGTTCTCAGACGTTCGTTCCTGATCATTTACAACTGAGGGGGTAAGATCTCACCAGAAGGGGAGGGCATATAGTCTGGCAGATTAAGAGTAACCATTTTGCAAGTGGGCAATTGACTCCTCCCTCACTGTGGTTTCCTATTTTTATTACATCTACCCTTGAATGTGCTCTTATAACAAGACTCCAGTTTAACAGCTTTGTATCTCTGGCCAGGGAGTGACATCCAATGCCCATCAGGATGGAGTGAAGGGCATTGCAGGAGCAGCAAAACCGCAAAAGAAAATCAACAAACCATAATCCAGAACTTCAGAGACTCTATATCAACCACCTAGAACTAGGCCAGCCTAATCTCTCCCCATCCTGAAGCTCAGGGAAATTTGCGGAAGAGGGGGTGGTAAGATTGTAAGAGCACAAGGATGGGAGGAGCAAGATACTCCACACAAGTTAGGGCTGAAGCAATCATAATTGGACTTTGCATGCCCTCCACAATGTCCCACACACTATTGACCCCACAAAGTCTACCATTTGCTAAAGGCACCAAGATCCTTGGAGGCATGGAATTGACAGCCACAGTAGTGCTCCTATGCTTAAGAGGAACACAGGAAAGGGTTCAGAGAAATGCCGCTGGGTCCTTGTAAGTCATCGGAGAGGAGGGCCTAGAGGAGAGTCTGGCATGCACATTAAAGGACTGTCTGGGGATTTGGGGGGAGGCACTGGGGGATGGGGAGGGAGCGGTGAGGGGAGGGCGAGCAGGGGGTTCAGGGGGAGGAGGAGGGAGGAAGGGAACTGGTGTACCTGTTAAGTTTGTATGAGCGGAAATAATAATAAAAAATGTTTAAAAAAAAAGATACACTAGAATTTTCTATTACCTATTAACCTTACTTAAAGCTCATGACAAACAAGTACATTGTTGTGGATGACCAAACAATAGCAGACATGAAGGGTTGCAAAGAACTTTTGTCCTGAGCATGAAGTATAATCTGGTTGCGTGAATGGAGAAAAGGACAAGGATCTATGAGGGAGAAACTGTTTACTGACAGCCGCTTTCCACTTAAAAAGTGCTTTATCTCAGTATCTTCCTGCAAGTTGACCAGAAGTTCATAAAGCTTTTTGAAACTCCTAAATATCAGCATATTTCCATGGTAGAGAAGGTGACTCTCAGCTTGAGAACTCAATACCCACATAAGGTAAGATTTTTTAACTGTCTCTTTTGAAAAGCAACTCACCAGAAATCAGAATGTATTGTCCATGTGGATGCTAGGGTTATTCAAACATTGACTATTAGCTCTTTATTTTTTTTCTTTAGATGTTTTCATCAGATGAAGTTCTAAAAACAAGGAAGTACTGAAAGAAGAAATCACCCAATAATGCCATATGATTCTTTCTCTCCATACAAAGTCTATTTCTTTTTTGTAAGCACCTACTATGAACTGAACACATTAAGTTAATCTGTACGAATCACTTAAAGTAGTCATTATTAAGCCTAATTTTACAAATCAAAGAAATAAAAAGTAAAATTTGGATTAAATATTTGATTCAAGGCTAGAAAGGCAGAAAGTGACTAAGTGGGAAGTTAAATCAAACACTTATTGAATTTTAGTCTGGTTCTGGCTTTGCATGATTTCCTCTTCTACATAAGCAAAATTGATTTGCAAGATAAGCTATTTGAATGAACAGAAAAAATACAAATATTATTCAATCTTCTATGCTGCTTCCATATTTTATCAACAACCATAATTCTGGATTCACTGTATTCTTCTCCCAAAAAATATATCCTGATGAAGATTTTTTAAAATTATTATTACATAACTTACATAGAGAGATTCTAGATCTAAAACACCTCAGTATTTCAATCCTTGAGTGGCAGTCTAAATTGTGCACTTGTTCTTTTTAAATGGCCACTGATTGCAGGATTGAAAAGGCTTTGTTATGTCAGAGTGGTCTAATTTTTTTAAATTTGCCTGTGGGTCACTGCATTCTCTAATGTGGTACAACCTTTCCTAAAAGGCTGTGCTGAAATTATGATGGAAGTTACCACAGAAATTTTATCAGTTACCAGCTTCTTTTTGGGTCTAAGAGCTACTCAGAATATTTTTCTCTTATAAATTTGTCTGATTGGAACAAAAAGATGAAAGAAAGCAGTCCATGGGCTGTAACCAAAAACATATGAAACAGAGACAGCTTTAGCATGTGTCATCCTATCAGACTGTTGCTTTTTTCCAATTTAGGAAGACAGTAAGAAAACAACTATATCATTGGCAGAAAAAACTTATAATATTAGCTTCATTATCATAATCATATTCATAAAGCAACTAAGTTATAGAGAAAAGTTCAAAAGCATTTTCCTTGCAACATAAAGAGTCTCATATTAATGCCAGATTCCATAGACTGTGAACTTATTCCCAGTGGAATATTTTCACTAGAATGAAAGTCAATGAGCTGCCTGAATATCCTGTGAAATATCCATAGATATGTGTACCCTGCGCCTTCACGAGTTTCTCATTAGTTCTCACCAGGTCCTTGTGAAGCAAAGGGAAGGTTGCTATCTTTGGTCACCAGATTAAAAAATAACAAACAAATAACAGGAAATTATGAGTTATATTACTCTTGCATACAAGAACCTCATATTTTAATGCACGAATATGATAAAAATTAACTCCAAGTCTAACTAAAAAGAGAAATAAGTAGTGGAGTAGAGGAAACAAGAGGATAAAATACCAACACTTCCATTCTTCCCCTACCCCCCTCAATTCTGTCCTTTCTATTGCCACATTTCCCAAGGGAACAATTAAGAATTTCTAAAGATTCAAAGAAGAATAGGGGATCATGAAGAAGGAGAATCATATCTCCTGACTTAATGTAATGTTAAACTAATAAAACAGGTCTTTGAGCAAACCAGCATATAACTGTAATTTCTATCCAGGCATAGTGAAATTTTGAAGCATAACTCAAGTGGATTGTTAATAAGACTTAAATTTTCCATCTCCAGCTACTCTCTCTCTCTGTTCTCATTCTTAAGAATGTGTCTTATAATATATACTACCATTGTTTACATTTTCACATCCAACCTAATCACTGCAAATTTTAAATCTCTAACACTAATTTTTCATATCACACAATTTTAAAAATTACATATTCTGATTCTATTTCATTCCAAATTTTTTCTCCCACATTTTATTTTTTCCCATTTATGCAAGCTTGATAGGTACCCCTGTTCTATTCTTCCCTCCTCCCCTCCTTTCCCCTTGTTTTTTCACTCCCTCCCTCCCTCTACCTCTCCCAGTGCCTTTCCTTCCTTTCTTCCATCCCCTAGAGCATTCTTTTATGTGAGCACCTAACCTCCCTCTGAGTCTTCCACCCTAGTGAGTGTTCAGGTCTCAGTGGCATAGCTCAGGGTTCCTTCTTGGGCTCCCTGTTAGCATGGTTACTGTATCATGACTGCTTAATCCCTTGCCTCTAAGGATTCTACTGCCTGGATCCGTGCTAGACTTTGGGAGTTTTTTGACATGTCAACCATTGTGCAACTCAGACAAAGTCCAGTTCTGGCTGCTGCAGCCCTAACTTGTGTGGAGTATCTTGCATATCGTTGGTCCTCCCCATCTTTAGATTCTTACAGTCTTGCCACCCCATCTTCAGCAAGGTTCCCTGTGCTTTAGGATGGGAAGAGATTGGCTGATCTGGTTCCAGGCGAAGAATGTAGGGTCTCTTTCCAAATGTTTTTAAAAATCAAGCTAAAATATCTTTCCAAAGACTTAATAAGTTTCTTAAAGAGTAAATTCCATTTTTCACCAACACTTTCCAAATCACACATAGAGTCAACCTCTGTCCACCTTCTAAATCTTGTCTCTGTGACACTCCTATTGCCTTTTTTCATTATCTTTAGTGTTCATTCATTCCTTGCCATTCATTTCAGCTACAAATGGAATGAAGAAGAAAGTAAATGAGTAAATAAACCGAGGAAAGGACAAACTACAGATGCTTCTGGACTGTAAGGGTACGTACCAATAAATCCAAAAACACTGAAACCACTACACTGAAAATACATTCAATATGCTTAACTTAGCAAACATCATACCTTAGTCTCACCTGTCTTCAATGTTCTCCAAACAGTTATATTAGCCTACATGAGCAAGATCACCTGAAACAAAATCTACTATATAATGTATTAATGATATGGTAGGATATGAAAAGCAAGACATAATGTATCGAATAAATGAGAAACACTGTAGGGTTTTATCATTCATTTGCTATCACATGATTGCATAGCAGCTGTAGTTTACTGCTACTAGCCAACATGGTAAATATAGGATTCCTCATCCTATATTTTGGTATATTTTGGTATATTTTGGTCCCAGAAAGGACCAAATTTGGAAGGCCAATGTCATGGTTTGAATGTAAATTGTCCCCTACAGGCTCATGTGTGAATTTTTAGTTATTTGGGAAGGGAAGGTCGTGGCATCTTTAGGTGGGGGAGCCTTGCTTGAAGAAGGCAGTCACAGGGGGTTACACCTGGCATTAACTAAGATCAGCTGTCAGACCACCTGAAGAGATTATCTGGATCAATGCATTTGCAATACAAAGACCAGCCCTAGATCAGATTGGAACCTCCCAGTAGCAGATAAGATAAAAGGAACCAGAAGTTGAAGAGAGATTCAGATTCCTGCTAGAAAACTCTCCTCTCCTGCCAGCCCAGCTTCTTCGACTCTACAGTGCTCAAACCCTCCAAGCTTTCAAAATGACTGAAATTCTCCAGGAATCCTCCAACCTTCAGCTGCCACCAACTGGACTGCTGGACTGAGCAGCTCTGGTAGCCATTGTTGGGCTACCTTGCCCATATCTAATAAGCCAATTCAATAAATTCCCTTTTTATGTATTCATTCCGTTGATCTTGTGGCTCTAGAGAACCTTGACTAATACAAGGCGGATTAATACTATCCTACCTCTGGGAGAGGTTTGCTCCTGCAGTTGGCAGTCTCACAGCTCTTAGCCTCCCAGATGGATGTGGCCTCCTTCGGCTTCTGCCTCCAGCCATGCAACTTCCACCATAAAAGACTGTATCTCTCCTCTGAAAACATAAGCTGAGTAAGTCTCCCTTTTCTTCCTTAAATTGCTTGACTTTTGGTGTTCTTTCACAACACAAAGAGTAGCTGATACAACCAAGTAGGATTTGTATGGAATAGATGCAGCTTTCAAAGTATCAACATCAAAAAACTGTAAGTAGACAATTATAAGTTGGAGAAGAGAGAGAAGTGGAATAGAACAGGTAATGATTACATTTGGATTGAAAAAATACAAGCCTGTAAGAGACAAAAAGGAGAATATAATAAAGAAGAGAGAAATTAAGAGTACGATATCACTTAAAATAAACAATGAGGTTAACTCTGGAGAAGACCAAGGGAAAGGAAGACTAAGAATTACTTTCCTAATGATCACTGCAATGAAACATAATCATAAAACAACATTATTTTTCATGAACTTTCATAGCTCAATAATTAGAATCAATTGAAAAATAAAAATTATATTTTATTGTGTTACAGAGAATGAAACTCACTCAGGAAAAATATTATCTGGCCAAATTCCTCCTAGAGAATGCTATTCTTGATCCCTATTTACTCATATTATTCCATTACTCTGAAGACAAAATAAAGGATTTGCAATGTTTGAAGCACACAGGGAAGAAATTAAACTGATCATCTTGAGTTACTAAAAATTATGGGCTCAATTACTTATAGAAAATGCAAATTTCAGTTAATTTTCTTCCCTCACTCACTGCTAGTTTCGTATCAAAGGAAACTTTCTAAGTACAGTGAATAGTCACAGTATGATCAGGTAATCAAACTGGGGCTGCAAACAAAGCTAAGTGAAAAACATAAGTTAGGTGAGGCTTTGGGAGATATGTTCAGTTGACAAGCAAATAAGTACAGGAAGGAGCATGGCCTTAAGAAAAAGAGGTAAGTTTCCTAGATGAAAGAACACAAGTTAAATCCAGGCACCATTGACATATGATCTTGGGATCCTAGAACCCTGGTCCTCTTACTTAAAATCTATAGTCTTGGCATAGGTTGGTTTTCCTAAATTCTTAGATGATAAAATTGCCTTTAATTTCAATATTCAATTTATGATTCATTTTCAGATCACTACTAGTTGGTCCTATGTCATGCTTTTTCCTAGCAGCTCATCGCAGATCTAAAGTTGATATCATTTATATGTGTGTGTATTTGACACTTTATATATTGCACTATTAACTATTTTCAGAAATCAAATTAAACTTTAGACACTCTTTTAAAGGTTTTTTTAACTGTCAGCACTAAATTATCCTTTGATATTAGTGCAACTCGAATTTTCAACATGAGATATATTTGCTATCCTGGCAATTTTCAGTTTGAGAAACCATTTTCACTGTTCAGTGATTCAAATCACAAAGGTGGCATTTGTATTATTTTAAGCACCTACACATATCCCTGTTATGATCACAGTGATTAAAATAAATATACTTTCTAAATGTTTGAAGGAACTTAATAATATTGTTCTAGAACATCTGTCCAAAGTCACTAGACTGTGTTTACACCACATGGAGTAGGCAACACTATACTTGAGAGCTGAGTCATGACTTGATGTTGTTTTGCACACAGGTCCTGATCATTTCAGAACTGCAGCATCATTTCGTTCTCTTTGCCAGTCAGAATGAAATCAATAGCAACTATTTGTACAATGTTTCCCCCTTTTAAGAAAGAAGGGTGAGGAAAAATTGGATTTGCCTATCTGTTGTCATAAAAGAAATAGAAAACTAATTCCATGGAGATATAATTACATGTGTCAGGAAAATGTAAATTTCTGCTTGTTTTGGTCAAGACCAAGCATCATCCATTTCTTTTTCAGGATATAATGGCAGGAACCTTCAGTATCAAATTTTTTGTGATTTGGTTCCATGAGAAAGATTTTTTTTCATATGCTTCTGAGAGCTAAGGACTTGGGTTGGAGTATCATTTTAGAGTCTGCTCAAAAAGTTAAATCTACAGTAGATTAATTTCCATAAGTAAATTTATTCATAGCAAATGCAAATTCTGCTAATTTTCTTTCCTTGGTCACTGATAGCCTCATATTCTCATCAGCACTTATTCCATCTTTGCATATATATACATCTGGGTCAAATTCAGAACAGCTTAATTTAATGCTGAAATATCAATTGAACTCACTTCATCTTCACTGCCCACAGCACTATGGGAAAACAGAAATAATCAGCCCACCCCTATGTCCTCAAATAACGTATCAACAAAGAAAAGCAGATAGATAGCTGTGACACCAAACAGAATAAAATAAACCTTAATTCAGAGATATCAATCTTCAAGAAAAATTAACCAATAAAATGCTTTTCAATCATTGAGTATTACTTGAGTTTTTATAAGTAATGTTGCTTTTCAGTCAGGCATTACAAGTGACCAGATGATATGACTGCTTAGTCTTTCTACGCATGTATGCATATTACATGTCAAGTACATCACTGGGGCTGTAATGAAGAGTATGACTCAGTCCTGCCTTCCAGAAGACTGTACTCTAGTGAATGAAGAAAAGTAACCATTCTGATAAATCTTGGGAAGTTGAAAATACCACACATCAAAGCAAAATAGCAACAAAAATTATACAGTAGCCAAGTCTTCAGAGTCTTCTAGAGTCAGAGTCAAAAGGTAGGATGATAAGGGCTATTTAATTTAAGATTACTTTTCCTTTGACTGACTGCCACAACTTAAAACTAACAAGGCCAATATGCATAAAACCAAAGATAGCATGAGTTACCCAATACATGTTAGTTCCTCAGAAATGTCAAAAAGTTTACTGCAGTTGTTGACTTCAGGGCCAAAGGAGCAAACCCCCAGACTGTGGAAGGGCCTGTACCATCAATTGTGAGTCCACCAATTTATTATGCAAGAATTTCATGGGCTGGAAAGATGGGTTGGAGGTCAAAGTTTCTGTCTCACATACACGAAGACCTGAGTTCAAATTCCCAGATCCCACATAAAAATGCCAGGCAGATACGGTGGCGGCACGTAAGTCCATTCTTGAAAGGCAGAAACTGGGAAGCCCCAGAGCGAAGCAATAAGGAGCTGGTATGATCCATGATAACTGCTGATGTCAACTTTGGGACTCCACAGCCATGCCCAGTCAAATGCTCTCTTGCACACACATCCACACACAAATGTACACACACACACACACACACACACACAAAGAAAGAAATTCATACCTGCTAACTTCACCACAAGAGCTACACCAGACTTGACTGAGACCTACCAAAGAGGTCCATCGAACACTGTGAATTCAAGATACATACTTGTCTCCATCACAAATTTTACCTACCCAGAAAAACAATAAGGATAGTCAAGTATAAAAACAAAAATAAGAAACCTTAAGAAAAAAATAGAGTGGAAATGGTAGTTGACAAGATTTATCACAAAACCTGGAAAACCGAAAGAGGATAGTTAGCTGGCATTGCAAATCAGGAAGTATAAAGGCAGAAATATCTATGCAGGGCTTAGGTCACATCCTGGAAAAGCAGGAAGGAGGTAGCAGCAGACAACTTGTAAAGTGATAAGGCATCTCACTGGATACAGAGAATTTCCCCACTGGAATGAGGCTCCCTGGAACCTTTCCCCTAATCACCTTACAGGTTGCAAGTAGTTAGGCTTATAAGAACAGGACATTTCCTTTCATCTTCAGGATGGGGTATTCCTCTCTAGGAAAAATAGCTAACTTGAGAGAAAAAAAAAAAATCAAAGAATACTGATATTTAGACAGACCAACATCAGCCACACCCTCAACATACAAACCCTCAAACACACAGTCACCTCTAATCAGCTTTTTGTAGTGTCTTACTTTAAGCTAAGAATAGATATTCCTCTCCCCCCCCCCCAGCCGCCGGGCCAGCAGCACCGCGCTGCGCACTGCTGCCGGCTTAGCCCCCTGGGCCCCGCCCTGGACCCCAGCCCCTCTCACCCTCCCGCCCCCGCGTGCCTCCGCCCCCCCCCCCAGGTTGCAGGTGAAGAATTCTGCCATCAACATCAGACCCTGTGCCTCTCTGGCCCACGGGGACCTACGTACGTGGTCCACGGAAGACACACTGCTACTCAGAATTCAATAGAGTCCAAAGGAAACACAAGCAAAATTCTAAGGAACAAAGGGAACACAGGCCATACATCTGGACTCCACTACAATCATTATATCACACGGGCGAGATTCTTCTCACCCAGCCCAAAGATAAGTAAACTTTTTCTTTTCACCTTACTGATCCTTTAAAGTATCAATGGTGTAGATCAACTTTCTCATACAGCCACCCCACAACATACAACTGCAAGGAGTACACCACTCACCCCAAAATTTTACCAAGATACTAAATCGTAAAAGTGCACTACCAAACTAATATTCACCCCCTGGTAACATAACCTGACTTAACTGACGTACTAACAGCCTAGTAGCCTCATCTATGACATAACAACAACAATATACAAACATACCCAATCCAAGGCAAGCACTAGTAATAACTGGCAAGTATAACAATACCAACTACTTCAATTCAGTGAAAAACACACAGAAACTGAAAGGTCCTAAAAAACAAAACAACAATGTACAAGTCAAAGTGCAGATCCACGAGAAACAAAACCCAAGAAGACCAGTCTCCCACCGAAAGAATCAATCCCATAATGAGGGATTCCGACCAGAACAAATCCACAGAAAATAGCCATGAAAGCCAGACCCAATATAACGACTTTCAGAGTATGATCATTACCATGATTAATACTATGAAAGAGGAAATCCGAGAAGAGTTAATCAACCGTATCAACCACTTTGAACAGGAACACAACAGGCACTTGGAGGAGTTGAGAAAAACAGTGCAAGAAACAAAAATAAGTATAGAGCAGTTAAAACAGTCTCAGGCAGAGTTCAAAATTGAACTAAAAGACAAGTTATCTTCAACCCAAAACTCAACAGAGAGTCTTATCAGCAGAACAAATGAGGCAGAAAATAGAATTTCAGATCTTGAAGACAAAGTGGGAGAATTAACCAGATCAATGGAAGAGATTGTTAAAGCCAAAAAGATACTGGAGAGGAACATTCAAGAGAAGAGGGACACCCTGAAGAAGCCTAACATGCGCATTCATGGAATACCAGAACAAGAATCCCAAAATACCACACCGGAGGAAATATTTCAATTCATCATAAATGAAAACTTCCCACAACTAAAGAATGAGAGGCCTATCCAAATACAAGAGGCATTTCGCACTCCAAACAGATATGACCAAAATAAAATATCGCCACGGCAAATAATAGTCAAAACACTCCACATTCAAGACAAAGAAAAGGTGCTGAGAGCTTCAAGAGAAAAAAAGCAAGTCACTTTTAAAGGTAAACCTATTAGAATAACAAATGACTACTCAATGGAAAGAGTAAAAGCAAGAAGAGCTTGGAGAGACATTCTTCAAGTATTAAATGAGCAAAAATGCCAACCCAGACTGATATACCCGGCAAAACTATCTGTCATGATTGAGGGAGAAAGAAAAGTTTTCCAGCACAAAGACAACTTGAAGGGATACATGTCTACCAAACCAGGCCTTCAAAAAATGCTAGAAATGATACTCAAGCTTGAAGAAAAGAACAAGCGTATCCAGGAGAACAGAAGGGAAGTATAATACCACCAAAACATAAATATCAAACAACATGCTTATAAAATCTACTAAACATAAAAAATGTCCAGAATTAAAAATAATTTCTCCATTATAACATTAAATGTCAAAGGTATTAACTCACCGATTAAGAGACACAGATTACAAACTTGGATTAGAAACCACAATCCAACAATCTGCTGCCTTCAGGAAACTCATCTCACCACAAAAGATAGGCACATCCTAAGAATGAAAGGCTGGTCCAAAATCTTGCAAGCTAATGGAACCAGGAAACAGGCAGGGGTAGCAATTATGCTTTCAGACAAAGTGGACTTCAAACCAAAGAAAATCATAAGAGACACAGATGGATACTACATTTTAGTCACAGGTACAATTCACTAGGAAGACTTCACAATACTGAACATTTATGCACCCAATACAGGCCCCTCCACATTCATTAAGAAAACCCTACAATGTCTAAAGCAAGAAATCAACCCCCAAACGATAATTCTTGGGGACTTCAACACTGCCCTCTCAACATGGGATGGATCAACAGGTCAAAAGCTTAACAGAGACACTTTGGAACTTAATCAAACCCTGAAAGAAATGGACCTTACAGATCTTTATCAAACTTTTCACCCACGCACCAAAGAATACACATTTTTCTCAGCAGCACACAGAACTTTCTCCAAAATAGATCACATATTGGGGCCACAAAACGAATCTACACATATACAAAAAAGTTGAAATTCTAACCTGTGCCCTATTAGACCACCATGGCCTAAAGCTGGACATCCACCACACAACAAATAAGAGAAAATACACTAACTCCTGGAAACTTAAAAATATGATGCTGAATGAGAACTGGATTCAGGAAGAAATTAAAAAGGAAATTCAAGATTTCCTGAAAGTGAACGATAATGAAAATACAACTCACCAAAATCTCTGGGACACAATGAAAGCTGTCCTAAGAGGTAAGTTCATAGCTCTTAATGCCTACATCAAAAAAATGGAAACATCAGAAATAAACAACTTAACAATGCAGCTTAAGGTGTTAGAGAAACTTGAGCAATCTGATCCCAAAAGTAGTAGAAGAGAGATTAGCAAAATAAGGGGAGAAATATCTGAATTTGAGACTAAGAAAACGATAGAAAAAATCAACCAGTCAAAAACCTGGTTCTTTGAAAAAATCAATAAGATTGATACACCCCTAGCTAAATTAACCAAAAGCAAGAGAGAGAAAACCCAAATTAACAAAATTAGAAGTGAACATGGAGTTATCACTACTGATACCCAAGAAATCCAGAGAATTATAACATCATATTTCAAAAACATATACTCTGTGAAGTTTGACAACACAAAAGAGATGGATGA
Source organism: Typhlomys cinereus (assembly GCA_023101885.1). Lineage (NCBI taxonomy): Eukaryota > Metazoa > Chordata > Mammalia > Rodentia > Platacanthomyidae > Typhlomys > Typhlomys cinereus. The sequence goes on along the minus strand of JALPQD010000048.1, from coordinate 5,673,678 downwards.
ATTTCTAAGTAAACACAACCTACCTAAATTGAATCAGGAAGTTGTGAATTATTTAAATAGTCCTATAACATACAACGAAATTGAAGAAGTAATCTCGAATCTTCCCACCAAAAAGTGTCCTGGACCAGATGGATTCAGCACAGAATTCTACCAGACATATAAGGAGTTAATAACACCAATACTCCTTAAACTGTTCCATCAAATAGCAAAGGAAGGAACACTACCAAATTCCTTCTATGAAGCTAATATCGTCTTAATCCTAAAACCTAATAAAGATTCACTTAAAAAAGAAAACTATAGGCCGATCTCTCTGATGAACACAGACACAAAGATTCTCAACAACATATCAAAACATCATTCACAGGGACCAAGTAGGCTTCATCCCCGGCACACAAGGTTGGTTCAACATACGCAAATCAATAAATGTAATTCATCATGTAAACCAGTCCAAAGTCCAAAACCACATGATACTTTCGATAGATGCAGAAAAAGCCTTTGACAAGATCCAACAGCCTTTTATGATCAAAACGCTAGAGACAGTAGGAATGGAAGGAACCTTTATCAATATAATAAAAGCTGTATACAACAAACCCACAGCAAGGATTATGCTCAATGGGGAACAATTGGAAGCATTCCCACATCGATCAGGAACTAGACAAGGCTGGCCACTCTCACCTCTTCTATTCAATATTGTACTTGAAGTCTTAGCTGAAGCCATAAGACAAGAAAGGGACATAAGAGGGATTCAAATCGGCAAGGAAGAAATCAAGCTATCCCTATTTGCAGATGACATGATCTTATACCTGAGGGATCCCAAAAACTCCACCAGGAAGCTCCTGGAACTAATTGAGAAGTTCAGCAGGGTGGCAGAATACAAAATAAATGTGCAAAAATCAGAGGCCTTCCTATATGCCCAAAATGAAAGAAGTGAAAAAGCCTTGAGAGAAACAATCCCATTTACTATAGCCCCTAAAAAAATGAAATACCTTGGCATAAACCTAACTAAGGAGGTAAAAGACCTTTACAATGAAAACTTTAAAACTCTAAAGAAAGAAATTGCAGAAGACATCAGAAGGTGGAAAGACCTCCCATGTTCCTGGATTGGCAGAATCAACATTGTAAAAATGACCATCCTACCAAAGGCAATATTCAAATTCAATGCTATACCAATTAAAATCCCAAAGCAATTCTTCAAAGAAGTTGACCAAACAATCTCAAAATTCATATGGAGGCAAAAAAGACCCAGGATAGCAAAGACAATCCTGAGTAACAAAAACACTGCTGGAGGTATTACCACACCAAACCTTAGTCTATACTACAAATCCATAGTTATAAAAACAGCCTGGTACTGGCTCCAAAATAGACACACAGATCAATGGATAAGGGTTGAAGACCCAGATATAAGCCCACAAAAATACAGCCATTTGATCTTTGACAAACGGGCCCAAAGAATCCAATGGAAAAAGAACAGCATCTTCAACAAATGGTGCTGGCAAAACTGGATCTCCACATGCAGAAGATTAAAGCTGGACCCGTACTTGTCACCATGTACAAGACTTAATTCCAAATGGATCAAGGACCTTGATATCAGGCCAGAGACTATGAAAACCATAGTTGAAAGGATAGGGAACTCCCTCGAGCTGATTGGGCTAGGCCAACATTCCTAAACAGACATCCAATGGCACAGTCACTGCTACCAACTCTCAACAGTTGGGATCTTGTGAAATTAAAGAGCTTCTGTTCAGATAAAAAGATTGTAACACGCCCTCAAAGGCAACCCACAGAATGGGAGAAAATCTTCACTAACCACATATCTGATAGAGCTCTACTGTCCAGAGTGCACAAAGAACTTAGAAAATTAAACACCAAGGAAACCAATGGCCCAATTAAAAAATGGGCCCTGGAATTTAAAAGAAATTTTGGAGGGATGAAATTAAAATGTCTAACAAATATCTTAAAAAATGTTCCACTTCTTTAGCCATCAGGGAAATGCAAATCAAAACTTCCCTGAGATATCATCTCACCCCGGTCAGGATGGCAAAAATCCACAATACAAACAACGACAAATGCTGGAGAGGATGTGGAGAGAGGGGAACTCTCCTACATGGCTGGTGGGAATGCAGGCTCATACAGCCACTCTGGTGAGCCGTCTGGAGATTCTTAAAGAAATTAAAGATTGAAATGCCATATGACCCTACTATTCCACTTTTGGGAATAACCCCCCATGCAGCAGAGGTTCACCTCGATAGCACAAGCACGACCATGTTCATAGCAGCACTGTTTACAATAGCAAAATCATGGAATCAACCCAAATGTCCAACAGTTGACGAGTGGATAAGGAAACTGTGGTACATCTATACAATGGAGTACTACTCAGCCATCAAAAATGATGAATTACTGGAATTTGCTGGGAAATGGATGTCATTAGAAACAATTATATTAAGTGAAGTATCCCAGACCCAGAAAGTTAAGTGCCGTATGTACTCCCTAATAGGTGGCTCCTAGTACCAAACTCACCCAGCCCACATTGAGACACTCAAAGGTAAACCTATGTAATACAGTAATTGCAAGGATTATGAACAGGAGGGATGGGGTTGGAGGGCCACAACAGACACAAGGAGAGAGGGGACCATGTTACCGCAGAGAAAATAGGCCTCCAAGGAATGCAAGTAAGTAATGTGACACCTGGTTAAATTCACAGACGTTCGTTCCTGATCATGTACAACTGAGGGGGTATGATCTCACCAGAAGGGGAGGGCATATAGTCTGGCAGATGAAAGGTGATCATTTTACAAATGGGTGACTGACCCCTCCCTCACCGAGATTTCCTGCTTTTATTACATCTACCCTTGAATGTGCTCTTATAATAAGACTCTAGTTTAACAGCTTTTTGTCTCTGACCAAGGGGTGACATACAGTGCCCATCAGGATGGAGTGAAGGGCATTGCAGGAGCAGCAAAACTGCAAAAGAAAATCAACAAACCACAATCCAGAACTTCAGAGACTCTATATCAACCACATAGAACTAGGCCAGCCTAATCTCCTCCCATCCTGAAGCTCAGGGACATTTGCGGAAGAGGGGGCGGTAAGATTGTAAGAGCAAAAGGATGGGAGGAGCAATGATTTGCAAGAATTCTCCACACTAGTTAGGGCCGAAGTAATCATAATAGGACTTTGCATGCCCTGTGCAATGTCCAACACACTATTGATCTCACAAAATCTAGCATCAGCTAAAGGCACCAAGATCCTTGGAGGCAAGGGATTGACAGCCACAGTAGTGTTCCTATGCTTAAGGGGAACACGAGAAAGGGTTCAGGGAAATGCCACTGGGTCCTTATACGTCATCGGAGAGGAGGACCAAGAGGAGAGTTAGGCATACATAATCAAGGACTCTCTGGGAATTGGGGGGAAGGCACTGGGGGATGGGAAGGAAGGGAGGAGGAGAGAGGTTCGGGGGGAGGAGGAGGGAGGGAGGGAACTCGTCTACCTATTAAGTTTATATGAGCGGAAATAATAAAAAAGTATTAAAAATAAATAAAAAAAACTTGAATCAAACATCATGACACATTTCATCAATATCTCGTCTTCAAGAAACACACCTCACACACACACACAAAAAAAAGAATGATGGAGCAATGAAGGAAAGGGTCAGGACTCGATGTGGCCACATAGATACAACCAGAGGGCCTACTTCTTCCAGTCCAGCACCAAAAAAAAAAAAAAGAATAGATCTTCCAGGATCTAACAAAGTTAATTCTAACATCAATATCAACAACAGCAAAAACAAAAAAACAAAAACAAAAAAAAAACAGAGAAACCAAAACAAGGAAAAAGAATCTAGAAGAAACTAAGATAATGTGAGGAATATGAGCTTAAACAATAATAAGTGAACAACAATGAAACTTACTATACTCAGAGATTGGAGGAGCACTCAGCATTCAATATAGAAGCTTCCTTCTGCACTGGATGGTGTTTATCACAGAAAATCATAACTGGACAAAACGCAGAATGTAAGTGATTATGAACTTCTCAGAGCTGAACAGGACATCTAAGTCATTCTCACTCCCACCACAAGGGCCATAGGCAGAAGGAGTGAGTGATAAGATTACTAAAGAAGAACTCAGCACCCAACTAAGAACGATCTATGTGCAATAGAAGAGGCATAATACAGAGAATCACAAGTGACCATAATACAATGCAAAAGAGTCTAGGGATACTCAGCCCTATTCAGAGCATCTAAACTATCTCCTATCTCAAGGCTCAGTGAACTTTGCAGAAAAGCAGTGATGAGATAACAATAGGATAGGGAGAAATAGTGTCAGACAGCCACTGTTCACATCAGGGATATGGTACCCAAGATCTCAATGCAACACTGTCTGCTTTCACTAGACCTCTACAGCAGCTGACCTAACAACTCTCTGCAATGGAACAGAGAAGATCCCATCAGACATGACACTACCCTGAGGGACTGTAGGGGACTGGTGCTAGACAAAAGAAAGGGAGAGACTCTAGAGTTTACAATCGACCCACTGGTGGACCATGTGTGCTCTAACAGGTGCCCAAGCACTAACTAGTGCAAACATCCCAGAAGTAACCCAGTTGTGCTTAAAGGGAGATTTGAGAGAGGAAGGAAAATGGGCGACAGGGGAGATGGGAAAGGTGGGAAAGGATATGGGGTAGGGTACATAATGGGTGAGGAAAACACATAAATTCATGCTTAATACAATTTAAAATAAATGAAATTAAATCAAAAAAAGAATAAAAAATGTTTTAAAGACAATAAATGTTTAGAAGGCACATTTAAAAATCTAGCAAACAAAATAAATACCAAAGATCATGAAAATAGGAAAATAAAGTTTAAAAACTTAAGGCAAAAATCTAGGGAGTTTGGCAATTGATAATTAGGAACTTAGGAAGATTGAACAATGAAAAGAGGAAAAATGTGGTCAATGAAATCAAGGAAAATAATTTACCATACTAGCTATACAGGGCATCAATATCCAAAATCTACAATGAACTTTAAAACTTGAGTGTTAATGAACAAAGGAAGAAATACTAGAATCCAATAAATACTTGACAAGGCACTCAACACCTTTAGTTGTCAGAGAAATGTAAATGGTTGTCATCAAAAAATATGAAAAAATGCTGGTGAAGATACAGGAAAAAAGGAAGCCTTATATACTGCTGGTGGGAAGATAAAGTAGCCAAACACTAAGGAAATCAATGTGGTGACTCATCAAAAAATTAAAAATAGGACTTGCATAATGAGTACTGTTATATTATTCCTGAGTATAAATGTGTAATAGTTTAAGTCAGTGTATCATAGATACTTGTGACATTTTTAATACCCAATGTATTAATGGTCCCAATCTAAATTTTTATCAACAAATGAATGGATAAACAAAATGTTGTACATATACACAATGGAGTCTTATTTAGTTATGCAAAAGAATGGAATTATGGCATTCACAAGAAAACAGATGGAACTGGTATTCTTCATGTTTAAGTGAAATATGCTTCACTCAGAATGATAAATATCATATGCTTTCTCTGATAGATATAATCAGATTTCTATGTGTGCATGTGTGTGTGTGTGTTAGTGAAAAGAGTAGAAAGTGGACTATAAGAAAAATCTGGAAGAGAAGAAGCAAAAGGAAGAAGTAAGCATGGTAGAATATATTTATCTGAGAGAAGAAGTGGGAGCTATTTGGCAGAGGAAAAGGATCAACAAATAAAAACAAAGAATAATATATTTTATTATTATTTCCTATTATATTCCTAGTTAGCTTATAGAGTCGCTGAGGAGCTTTAAGAAAGAAGCAGCATAACCAGATTTCTACCTGGGAAAGATCATCTGGTAATATTGAGGATATATGGTGAAGGAGAGGCACATTTCAGCAGAAAGAATATATATATATATATATATATATATATATATATATACATACAGAGAAAAGGCAATGTAGAATAGACCTCCGGCAACAGCAATGGACCTGCAAGCAGTTTTGGACTTAGAATCCCATTACACGTCTGGATAGATATAGAGGCTCAAGAAAAGCATCAAGATGACTCCTAAATTGGTACCCCAGGGGATCAGATAAGTGATAAAGCCTTTTGCTAAAAAGAAGGCTCTAGAGAAAAGAACTGGTCAGCTTAGAACTTTCTCATTTTGTAAGACCTTACCTATAACTTTGCTTCAAATACATACTTTTACATTTGTTCCATGGATTTCTACTAGGCACATCTTTGCATTACACTCATAAAAGCCTATGATCGACACATACAAATTTGAATAATTACAGTCATGTCAGGGATGCAATTTTATACTGTTTATTTCACTTAAAATATTCTTGAATATTATTCTCTGTTGATACATAGTCTTTATAATTAACATTTTAGTAGCTACAAAACATTAAGTTAGGTAATACTTCATTTTACATACTTGCTTCAATTATTGCTGTTAAAGGCTTTGGCAGTCTCCAGTTCTTTTACAGTTTTGATAATTATTGACACAGTAAGGATCTTTGTTCACATACTCTTCTTCCTTTTCCAGAATTTTGTCTTTGTACATATTAGGTGATAGCAATTTTCCTTTAATACCAATGTAATACTGTGACTCAAAAAAATACATGAAAGCTTTATTACTGCCTTTGGTTCAAACAGACTCTAGAACAGCTTTCATGCCCAATCTATCTCCTACCTGAGTTCTCTCTGCTCACCATCCTCATCATCACATAACAACTGAAAGCATCCTGCAGGCTCTTCTGCCCGTTTCTGCCACAGTGCCCTGCGACACAGCTTCACATCCCCAGGCCTGAATCCTCCAACTCAATGACACGGTTGAGCTGTCCACATGGTTTGGGCTCTGATGTTCCAAGAAGCAGAAGAGGAACAACACACTGGTCTATTGTCAGCAATTCTACCTTGCAACTAAAACCAGATACCTACTCTGTTCAAGTCAAGTTCCCTGGAATTCATTGCATTTAAGAGCAAGAACTGGACATGTATAAACAAGGAGGCCAATTAAAAATGGTGGTGTTTCTCTTTGAATGTGTCTTTTCTGTGTTTCTCTGTATAATGATGCAGAGCATGAACCACGCAATCATTTCTAAGTTGAATCCCTGGTCAAGTTTGCATAGCTTCTATTACACCTCAGTCTTCCCAGCTCCAAAACAGGGGTTAATATAAATAAGTGCTTAGAAGAGTGAAAGACTACATAAGGGTTTATTCTTATTATTCCCCTTAATAACCCTGGGGAAATTAATATATTAAAATTAGCAAATCCCTCTACAAAGACCTAGTCCTCACCCCCCCCAAAAAAAATTGTGCCTAAACAAGTAGACTCATTCTGTGAGAATCATCTGTTAAAACTGGGATCTGGAAGGTGCCACAAAAGCCGGTGTGTACACCCTAGGGGTGAATGTTATCTTTAGAAGGTAAGCCCTAGTTTACCAGGGATGAAATTAAAATGTCTAACAAATATCTTTAAAAATGCTCCACTTCTTTAGCCATCAAGGAAATGTAAATCAAAACTTTCCTGAGATATCATCTCACCCCGGTCAGGATGGCAAAAATCCACAATACAAACAACGACAAATGCTGGAGAGGATGTGGAGAGAGGGGAACTCTCCTACATTGCTGGTGGGAATGCAGGCTCATACAGCCACTCTGGCGAGCCGTCTGGAGATTCTTAAAGAAATTAAAGATTGAAATGCCATATGACCCACTATCCCACTTTTGGGAATAACCCCCCATGCAGCAGAGGTTCACCTCGATAGCACAAGCTCAACCATGTTCATAGCAGCACTGTTTACAATAGCAAAGTCATTAGGAATCAACCTAAATGTCCAACAGTTGACGAGTGGATAAGGAAACTGTGGTACATCTATACAATGGAGTACTACTCAGCCATCAAAAATGATGAATTACTGGAATTTGCTGGGAAATGGATGTCATTAGAAACAATTATATTAAGTGAAGTATCCCAAACCCAGAAAATTAAGTGCCGTATGTACTCCCTCATAGGTGGCTCCTAGTACCAAACTCACCCAGCCCACATTGAGACACTCAAAAGTAAACCTATGTAACAAAGTAATTGCAAGGATTATGAACAAGAGAGATGGGGTAGGAGGGCCACACCAGAAACAAGGAGAGAGGGGACCATGTTACAGCAGAGAAAATAGGCCTCCATCAAGGTCTGCAAGTAAGTAATGAGAAACCTGGTTAAGTTCACAGACGTTCTTTCCTGATCTCACCAGAAGGGGAGGGCATATAGTCTGGCAGATAAAAAGTAACCATTTTGCAAATGGGTGATTGACCCCTCCCTCACTGTGGTTTCCTACTTTTATTACATCTACCTTTGAGTATACTCGTATAACAAGACTCTAGTTTAACAGCTTTGTATCTCTGGCCGGGGGTGACATCCAATACCCATCAGGATGGAGTGAAGGGCATTGCAGGAGCAGCAAAACTGCAAAAGAAAATCAACAAACCACAATCCAGAACTTCAGAGACTCTATATCAATCACATAGAACTAGGCCAGCCTAATCTCTCCTCATCCTGGAGCTCAGGGACATTTGCGGAAGAGGGGGTGGTAAGATTGTAAGAGCAAAAGAATGGGAGGAACAACGATTTGCAAGATTCTCAACAATAGTTGGGGCCAAAGCAATCATAATAGGACTTTGCATGCCCTGCACAATGTCCAGCGTACTGTTGCCCTCATAAAGTCTAGCATCTGTTAAGGGCACCAAGATCCCTGGAGGCAAGGGATTGACAGCCATAGTAGTGCTCCTATGCTTAAGTGGAACAAGAGAAAGGGCTTATGGAAATGCCACTGGGTCCTTATATGTCATCGGAGAGGAAGACCCAGTGGAGAGTCAGGCGTACACAATAAAGGACTCTCTGGGAATTGGGGGGGAGGCACTGGGGGATGGGGAGAGAGAGGAGGGGGAGGAGAGGGTTCTGGGGGAGGAGGGGGTTCTGGGGGAGGGAAATGGTAAAAAAATTTTTAAATGTATAATTACATTTTTAATAAAAAAAAAAGAAGGTAAGCCCTAGTAAAAGATTTCAGATCACTTGGGGCATGTCCTCCAAGGGAGCTGTGGAGTGTTGGTCTAATTTTCTTCCTTTTCCATATGCAGCCAAGAGGAGAGTGGACCTTTTCTGCTACACACTCCCCACACACATCACAGAACTAAAAGCAACGGTTCTGGCCATTCATAGGCTGAACCCTCTAGAACTATGAAACAAAATAATCCTTTTCTCTTTTTAATTTGATTTATCTCAGGTATTTGTTACAGCAACAGCAGACTACCAACATCGTTTTGAAGACTTTACCCACATTGCTTATTTCACCACCTCAGTATTGCCTGAGTCAGCTCCATGGTAAAAATGAGTAAACTTGAGATACTTGCCAAAGATCTCCCAGCACAGTAAGATACTAAAACTGAAACCTGGGCATAATATTTAGAGAATGGTTGTTGGTTTTGTTTTTAATTCCATAATGCTGAACTTGACTAAGGAAAAGAGTGATCGTGCCGCATCTCTGTAACATGCCCAATTTCCTGGAGTTCTTCCCTTGAAAAATGTAACATTTTCAAATTTCTAAACACATGCCAAAACTGTACATGATTCTTACTTGTATAAGCAGGTAAGACATTGAAATCCCGAAACGGTTACTTCTGATTCATTCTCAGGATTGGCGACCATTGCCTAAGCAGTTCCTTGGACTCTATCCGTTTGTATCTGGAGCTCTGGGACTCAGCCCCAGCTGGCAGTAACAGAATATGACCATGGCATTAAGAGCTGCATCTGCTATGTTGAAACCAAGAATCCCTGTCCCAAGCAACCAGTAACAGAGGAGAACCAACCCTGGACCTTACCTCGCACATGCTAGGCAAGCATTCTGCTACTGGGCCGCATTCAACCTTTCAGGTCCTGGTTTATTTGGCTTCCTTGAACTGATACATCCTAGGTCAAGGCTCTTGATTCAGATTCCGTTGAGCATTTCAGGTAGTCCTCAGCATGCCTAACCTGAAGGCGAGCCAAAAATCATCACACCCGCCTTAAAATGGGAATTATTTACATCCAAGTTAATTAATCACTGGCTCTACATTTTTACTTGAATTATCAGCAACTTTTCCATTATCAAGTATTAAGTGTTTGAGTTCCGTATAACTCCTCGCTTCAACAAAACAGTGGAGTAAAGGGTTTTGCTACAATCGATTATGGTTATAGTTCATTGAATCAAGAGGGTCACTGGTCCTATGGCATCTGCAGCAAGAGCAGAAGGCAAGAACCAGCGCATGCACATAAAAATATGCACTTGCCAAGGAGACTCACTCTCTGCATCTTTATTCAGTCCTGCCTGCAGAAAGATCCCACCTACAATCTTCATATCAATTATGCAGTCAAGACTGTCCCCCAAAGGCATGCCCAGAGACTAACTTAACCTTCAGAATACGTCCCAGGCCTACGATTCAAACTAACTGTCATACTAAATCTTTGCATCTTTTGGGATTATCTGCATAATAAAGTGGAACAGTTAAACCAAGATGTCAGTCAATTTCTTCTGGCAATTGACTCTTGAAAGGACAAGACGTCTTATCAGACATTCTTTGTAGAACTAGAGCAAGTATCTGTTATAGATGTTCCTTAAATTATCCATCTGTTACCTGACTTTCTGCTCTTCAAATCTGTCTAGCCATACAGTGTCTGAACCGTATTTTGTGTTTGCAGTAGAAAGGACAGGATTCCAACAGTCAAGAGAGGCCAGCTCTGGCTAGGCAAAGGGCCTTGGCTCTTGTCCTGATCTCATGAAAGTGCATTGGGAAAGGAGATGTGAATTGAAGTGGGCAATGAGGGTACTGGCAGTCCAAGGAGAGACAGGATGAACTCCTAACCACTATACATACAGCCTCTCTAAACAAAGCATCAGAAATTTAGTGGCTCATGAAGGAGATGAGAGAGGCTAACAAATTAACTAATCTTTGGTGATGAAATTCCTTTGTTGCTGCTCCAAGAGGGGAAAAAAAACTGAATTCCAGGGCACTAAAAAGTATTTACAGCCTTTCACCTCCCACTTCACTGGGTTCTTTGAACTGCATCCAAATTGAATTCAACACATGATCTTTCTTCTAATGCCATTGTGAGTTAATGGTTCTTTTAATCTACCTCTTATCTCTGTGCTCTAGTCTGTTGCTGTTTCTAACTCTTAAAGCATCAGATCAAGTGATACGAGACTTTGGTAATTCCCTCAGAGTTTAAGATTGAGAAGAATGGAAAGAAAATGTCAAGTGTCAGATAACTGATAATATTTTATAGCTCTGTTTTAATTTAGGATACAGAAATTTGTTTTTAAAAAAAGAAAAAAAATTGTTTAATTTTTTTGTCCTGTGGGTATCATGCAGATCAGAAACACCAAGGACACATCTATACAGTTAAAATCACCCAAGGAATGACAATACTGGAAAAGATCATGAGAATGAAGGAATGAAGCTGTCTCTATATGTGAGTACACTGCTACCAAACCACCCTTGGTGAGAGCTGTGTTGTGAGGACATTGGGTTCTTCATACTGATACTGTAAAAAGGTAGAAAATGTTATCGAGGGCAGAGGACATATGAATTGATATAAATTTAGAGGACATGACTCCATTAAAAACACCATTTTGAAGTTCAAGAATATACTTTCAATGAGAAAAAGAGAGAAGAGGATGAAGCTGAAAAGTTCAACTTGAAAAAAAAAGGGAAGGGGCTAGGATATGTAGGTTTGTGATGAAGCATGTGCTTAGAATATGCAATGCTCTGAGTCGATCCCCAGAGGATGAGAGGGGGCAGCAATCCAGCGTAATGAACAATGTGGATATGCGATTTTCCCCCCTATGGCCACTAAAAACCATTATCATCTGAGGTTGGAATGAGCAGTTTTCAAAAAATATATCATAAACTTTTGATTTAAAAGGATCTTTCTGGGGGCTGGAGAGATGGCTCAAGGGTTAAAGCCTTTGCCTTTCAAGAGAAAGGACCTGAGTTTAGATCCCCAGTTTTCACATAAAACTGCCCAGGAGAAATGGCAGAAGCCTGAAATTCTGGCCCTGGAAGGCAAAGTCTATGAAACCCCAGAGCAAAGCAATAAGGAAGCAAAGCAATCCAAGATGATCCCCCAAGTCACTCTTTGGCCTCCATAGGCACACACACTCAAGTACACACACACATAAACACACACACATACACACACACACACACCAAAAATAATATCTGTGTAGAACAGGAGAAGAGGAAGATTGAGATTGAATACCCAATGAGATTAAGACTCTATCAGCAAATAGTATAATAAACCAGAGGATCCATGCTGCAGAAAGCCTTGAAGTCTGATAACAGCAATGGAAGAAAGGATGAAAGATAACTTTGTTTGATCCAGGAGATAGGAAAGATATGCAAACTGGCACTAAACCTATGTAGCGAGTATTCCAGAATTTTTCTCCATTTTTAACCCATGTTCCCATTTTACTATGCAGGGAAATCCATCCTACCCATTACAACATTATTAAATATTCCTCTAGTGGAATGTGCACCATACCAGAGCACTTAAAATTTATTTCCCTTTAGTTCACCCCAACTGACAAAGAAATATTCTTGTGTTTATATAGAATATAAATATTCAATCTACAGAGTAATTGAAAGGAACAAATCTCTCCCCATGGTCAATGAAGACAAAAAAATGAGCTGACATGAAAGACTGTATCTCCCCTCTTAAACTATAGGCTTCATAAATCTCCCTTTCTCCCTTAAATTGTTTGACTTTGGGTGTTCTCTCACAGCAACAGTTAAGAGTAACTGGTACAATGTATATATTTTAATTTACATACAAATTTAAAAATTTATAGAAACCAAGTAAATAATTTTGATATTAGTGACAGATGATTCTTAGGCCTAACTACTCCAGAAGAAAATAAGAAGAAAGCAAAGCTAAAAATAGGACCTTGGGGAAAACAGTGCTTAAGAGGTAAAGGGACAGGAGTGTCTAAAGGGTGAGCATCGTAGTTATGAGGCACCCAGATATGAATGTGAATCCTGTTGTTAAGTGAAAGGAAGACGTTCTTTCAGAGAAAAAGACTTGGGTCATATGATGCAGCAAATGGCAGTTAGCACACAGTTTGTGGGTCCAGGTAGTAGTGAAGACTTAAGTGTGTTCATTCTCATCTTCATTCTTCTGCCCTCTAAAAAGAGAATCCCACATTTTCCCTGAGGACTCAGTCCCCAGCTTCAAGGTCTACAGCCTTTAAAGTGTGGGATAATCCTTATTCAAGAGGACAAACCTCCATGTAGTGAGTGATGAGTTTAGAGAGGGACACATAAACCTGAAACCTGCTGAGTGAACCTTGGGACGTTATAAGTTCTCAGACAGGATGCTCCAGAAATGAGTGAAGAAGCAAATGCTTTGGGAGCTGCTAGCAACCACTGCAAGACAGAAAGTCAAAAAGAAACAAGGTCCTTGGTTACCTTGATCCCAAAGCTCTTTGTAGACTTTTGGATTCCTTAGCCTCTTACATCACATATACTGATTCTACTTACAGAAGATATTTTAATTGAGAGTGCCTCAGTAAAATCCACCTCAATAAAATGATGATGGAAGAATAAGAGGACTATTGATTGAGAAACAACTGGGAGATATTCATCTTGCAGCAATTTAAAACGCACCTTTTATTTCTGCAACAGATTTATCATGGCGGTGTAAAATATAAGTGTCTTCACTTACGTTAGTTCGTTTTAAATTCTATTACTTAAATGGGCTTGGGAAATCCTTAAGCACAGTGTATTCTGTTGTTTCTTCTTCTCTAGAGCATCAATGAAGAAGTTTGACTTGTTTGCACAGTGTAACAAATCTTACTGGACTAGCATTTTTCCTTCCTCTATGTTTTGTTATGCAATGCGACCTTGATGACTTTAGGTTCCCTTACTCAAAAAAAAAAAAAAAAGCAAATCCAGACTTTTTCTAAGGAAGTTCCTGTCCAAACCTGATCATCTCCATGCCAGAGCAATAAAATTGTATTCTAATAGGTCTCTTCTCTTTCTTCTTGACCTCTTTCAAGTATGGACAAAGAAACCAGAATGATCATCCTTCAAAATAAAAAGGCCATACTCACTTAAAATTAAAAGCTGAATGCGGTAGTTTTGAGAAGCACATTATATTTTTACAAGCTTAAAACAGTGTCTGGCACATGAAAGTTTTAGCTTTCTATTGCTTGCTATATTCGGACTAAAACAACTTTCTCCATACCTGACAAAATACATCTTCAAGACTGCATTCAATTATCGTCTCCTCTTTTCTAAACAAAAATAGGGTCTCTCATCTATGTGACCCTCTAGTCACATTCATACCTCTGAAATGAAACACTGAATGGAACTACAATTATTAACTGTGCAGCACCGTTAAGATTTGGAGAACTTTATGTGCCCAACACACTATCAAGTTACCATGTCACTGATATGATCTTTGAATAACTGAGTGCATGCTCATTGCTCTGTGTCCAAAGGCTCATTGCTCTGTGTCCTCAGTACTGGAGACGTCGGTCCTTTTTTTATACAGCCCACATTCCGTATTTTCTAGAATTACTTCCTGCCTGTGATGTATTGACAGCCATTTGATACTGATCCTTTTTATGGTTTCCAACAATTAGCCACATACAAAGTAATAATATTCTGTCAATAGTGTTCATTTTCTGTCAGAGACCCTGAAGTGATATAGATCTGGATACAAGTTACTGGAGTTAAATATAACTGATGGGATTTGAGTAATTTACTTGACATCTTCTTTACCTATAAAGCCACACTCAGAGTTGCTAAGTCATTCAAGCACAATGACAGATATAATAACTTATGAGCATCAATGGACTACATACATCTTACATCAATCATCTGAAGCTTGGCTATGTGCTGCCCAAGAGTAGTTACTCTCAATATGTGCTACCAAAAATTTGAAATTTGGCTAATGAGCTCAAGGTGGCATTGCACATCTGTAATTCCAGCACTTACCAATTCAAGGTTGACTTGGACTACATAGCAAATACCAGACTGACCTGAATTATATAGCAAGAACATGACTTAAACTGAGAAAGGAAGAAAGAAAGAAAGAAAGAAAGAAAGAAAGAAAGAAAGAAAGAAAGAAAGAAAGAAAGAAAGAAAGAAAGAAAGAAAATGCATTGTGAAAGATAAGATGTAACATACATATAAATATATACATGTCAAAGATTTTTGTGCTAAAATTTATTCAACAGTGTATATTTTTAAATTTTATTTATTTGGGTGTGTATGTATATGTGTGTATGGGGGGGAGCACTGGTGTGCCACAGCACATATATAGGAGGTCAAAAGACATCTTTGGGGAGTTAGTTCTCTCCCACCTTTGTGTGGGCTTTAGAAATCAAATTTACATTGTCAGGTTTGTGTGGCAAATGCCTTTACCCACTGGGCCTGCATGTGTTGCTGTGATAATACCTTTACTATCATATATAAAATGAAACATCCAATAAAAATAAAATTCCCCTGCTTATTGTTTTTAATATGATTGTTTTTAGAAATTTTATATACAGCCCACATTTGTATTTCTATTTTCACAGATTTGGAAAAAGAAGCAACTTCCTGTGCATATAAAAGCATTGCCATGGGTCTGGTTTCAGGAATATGCTGTAGAGGTGCTTTGCAGAAAATTTTTCTACAAGAGGTTGACAGGCTTCTGTTCATGGATATCAGTGCTACATTTTCAAGATTCAAAGTCAAAAATACAGGAGAGGTGATAGCATGACCTCATTCACTCACTAATCAAATGTCTTCTCTCCCCTTCTTCTCTTCTGACAATTCCTATAATATCTATGATCTTGAAGTTTAAACTTTCAAGCTCACAGAAGAAATTATCTTGTGTTACTCTAAATATGCACAATTAATATGCCACATTCTGATACGATCATCAGAAAAGTAAAGAAACTTTCCCTTGTTTAACCAGAACTTGTTAAATATCAGCTACTGTGGATGTATTAAAGTAGCAGCTCTGGAAATTTCTGTTAGCTATCTGCCCTTTCTACTCATTAACTAAGTTCTTTAATTGATTTTTTATTTATTTTTATTATGAGAGAGAGAAAGAGAAAGGCATTCATGTGTTGTGGCATACTTTTGGAAGTAAAAAGACAATTTTGGGAAGTCGCTTCTCACCTATCATGAGGGCATCAAATTCAGGTCAATTTTACTCACTGAACCATCTTTCCAGCTCTACTAACTAGTCTCTTAACCAAAACTGAAATCTAGTCACTTCTCCAAATTTTTCTTTAGGACAAGAGAAGTGAAAATAAGCTTCTTACAGAAGCAATGGAACAGGGCCCAAGAGAGAGAAACAGTGACTGTGGTTTGAGCAGCAGAAAGTGAAAGACAGGGCCACATCGACTGTCATTGCAACTCCAGTGGAGAGAAATTACAATCTGTAACTAAAAGTGAAGCAACAAAGCATGACCCTGACAGCATTACAGATTTGGCATTCCAGCCATCGAAGGATACATGTGTCCAACGACAGTGTCTTTTCACAATAATGTACTACCTGTGCCACTGAAGGGAAAAAGAAGGTGTGGGAAAGTATGTTCTGAGTGTGCTTGGGTTTGTTCCAGTATATATGCACCTGAAGTCTTACAGCTGAACCACTTCTTTCATTCATTCACGCCACAAATATTTAATAATATCCACTGTGTATCTAGCCAATGCTCCATGAACAGGAGATACAGCAGAGAACAAAGTACTGGCCTCCTGCCAAGGACCTTGCAATCTAATAGAAATTCTCAAAGTTTTATGGAGGAAGCTATGTACCCATACTCATAATATAAATTTCTCCTAATATTCCTGTGCCAGTGGTCTCCATTTCCCACCTTTTATACAAGTTCCACATCCACATGGGAGTTATATGCATTAATATATCTTGCCAGAATCCAGTTTTAGAATTCCCAGGGCGTTCTGGAATAAGATAGATTAAATTTTAGAAGATGCTGGCGAGCAGGCAAAGTTCTCAGCGTTCTATAAATGGCTTCATTTACTGAAAGAGGCAGCCCTCTGCACTTTCTTTGAGACTGATAAGCAAAGGTAGCCTTTGTCACAGCCGGGAAACAGCAGCGGCCTTGTTCCTTCTCTCCGGCCCTGTGCTCACACTTACTGCATATGCTCTTTCCACCATATGCCTCCCTGCAGGGAGAAGAGCAGGCAAGGGCTAAAGAAGTGCTGTTAGACAGTGGCGAAGCCATGTCAGGACTCACCGTGACATGAGGTCTCCTTCAGGACAGCCAGGCCAACCCTACTGTTAACTGTGTGACATTGGTAAGTTGCTGAAAGAATGCCCTGGTTTTCTCTTCAATAAAGGAAAAACATTAGAATTTCCAAGATTCCTGTCTTATTAGGTCTTTAAATAATTTGTGTGGCACAAGAACAAGTGAATATCCAAAACTTAGAAAGTAAAGAAATAAGCCAAAAAGGAATTTATAAGTCATATTTAATATTGAAAGAAATAGATTTATAACAAAAACAAACTGCGCACTATGAAAAAGTTGGCTTGATTAATTAAGGAACACTTTTTCTCACAGTGTCTCAAAGCCTTACTTTCTTAGTTAGACTGAACTTACTAATTACACCTGGCAGCTTCTGAACTGAACTTTTCATATCTATATAGATTAGTCTGTAGCTGTAGCCAGAACTTTGTTTTGGGGGAAATAACAGAATTCCTATCAATGTAAAAGCCGAATTTGAGATTTTCTAAAAACAACTTAATGTCCTGAACCACAGACCTAAGTAAACACTGCCACCCTTAAACATAAAATGCACACACACTGAGCAACATTTACTCTGGAAATTTTCAGGGTGTGACCCAAAAACTTGAGTGAAAGAAAAAAAAACCTCAGGAAAATATCTTCTACATTTTTCCTTTCCTCCACCCCCAAATTGGAAAATACCTACATGGAGAACTTAGAACCCAAAACAGTTTTTTTTTAATGTCTGATTTTTCCAGCTCTTCACATTTCTAATAATGGCAGACCTGGAAGGTTCTATTAATGTTTTCCAAACACTTTACAGACCACAGAACTGATATAAATAGAAGTAGATCTAAATAACTTATGAAAAGAGCACTCAGGGCTCCTGTGGAGACCATCTGCGAGCTCATCCTTCCCTAAAGAGCCTGTGACTTCAGGGAATCACACATTTGCCCATTTGATCCAAACCCTTTAGAAAGAATTGAAGACACTTTTTTCCCCCTTGGGGGAAGGGAAAGAACAGAATCAGAAGGAGATGGAATGCAGATTAGGGAATGGCAAAGAAGACTTACAAGTCTAAGTTGCAAAGACTAAGTAAAACATAGTCAAACACAGCAACGCTTTTTGTTGATGAATTCCTCTGCCACTGGAAGTCCTCCATCCAAGGGCTCTTTTTCCCTGAATCTGAATCTTCAATCAATGCTTGTCTTTAAGCACATAGCACTTATTTAAATGTACTGTATTTACTTAACCGTCAGTTCAGTTTATTGGCGTGTTCCTGGTGGAAACCATGCGCCATTCCTATGCATGCATCCCATGCATCATTCCTAGCCCCCAGATGATCAGAAGGCAAAGCAGGACACAACAAGGTGTGAAGGACATGGGGAGCAAACAGTTGAGGGGGCTGAAGATTAAGGTTTACTAAGCAGCCAGGAAAAGGCAGGTTAAGAGGGATAACTGGTTGGAAAATGCAATATAAGCCTTCACAACTAAGACAGCACGTTCAAAAATCTTAACCTTGAATGACTGATATAAACATTTCATGTTTTTCTCACCTTTTTTCTGCTTGTCAAATCCTGTAACTTAATCATGAACAATTCCATATCAAGTAATTGTAAATTTGTAATTTCTCTGAGGATACTGAGTCCTCAAAGTTTCCTTAAGTGAGCATGTTTGTTAGTTACATCAATTGACTCTAGATAGACCATTATGAGAAATGTCTAAAATTGGCTCCTCAGCAACTATCCGCACAAAGGTCACATTGCACTCTAATTTCTGGGCATAACTATTTAACTATTTTAAAAATCTAAAAATACCAAGACCATAGCACAGTTCAACGGTGAATAAAGAATCCAGGTATTAAACATATATTCACACAAGTAAACATTTACTCAAATGTGGACAGCCACAGAGTTCTACATCTAAAATGTAACCACGTAAAAATCTGAAGATACATAGAATCCTTGAGGGAAAAATACTACACACCATAGTTTATATTCCACATGTGTGCACGCACACATGCACATGTGTATGTGGTGTGTGTACATGTGTTCATGTGGAGGCCACAGAAAAGCACTGGGTATCCTGTTCTCTCACCCTTCATCTTATTCCCTTGAGACAAGATCTGTCACTGAACCTGGAGCTATGCTGGCAGTATGAGCCCCAAGACTCCCACTGTCTACACCTCCAACATAACTGGGGTTATAGGTATGGTTATGCCCAACTTTTTACAAGGGTGCTAGGGATTTGATCTCAGTTCCTCAGACTTGCACAGCAGCCAGCTTTATCTATGGAACCATCTCCCATGCTCAACATTTTAAAATGTAAGTTTTTTATTTTAATTTTTTTCTAAATACTTTTTAAAATTCTTGATTATATTATAACTTACACCTTAGAATTCAAACCTTTGCCCATTGGGGTTAAAGAGGCTCTTAGGTTGTACAAAATGTCAAAATAGAAAAGCCTGGTAGGGTTTTTTTCTGAATTCTTGTCTTTTTTTTTTTTAATGGCTCTTAACATTCAGCTACTGAGACACTCCCTCCTTCCCAATGCTCAAAGCTCACGTTTTCAAGGAAGTTGCTGTGGTCTTGCCATCTTCTGTTTCTTTTTTTTTTTTTTTTCTTCTTTTTTGTTTTTTAGTGAGACTTTTTTTTTAACCCAGAGTTTACCACCCCCAAAGATGCCTATAATACTTTACATCATGATAATGAATCATATATTATCTTTTGTCTTGTTTTCTCCTCTTTGTTTTAAATTAATTGTTTTGCATTAGCATATCTAAAGTAACAGTTTTCACAGGACAGCTTCACACATATGTGTAATTATATATGCTCCTATTCACTCATCTCCCCAGTGCAGCTCTCCTCTGGATGATTCTCTTTCTTCTTCTACTAATTCTTTCTACTAATACTTTCTTATTATTGGTGTTTCCTTCTCTATTTTCCACCTCCCTAAAGACCTCTTCTTCTCTCATGATCCCTTTTTAGTTTGTGATCTAAACACACACATATATATTATGCATATATATAATTATACATATATATAATTTTAGCCTAGGTTCAACACATGAGAGAAAACATGGCATTTATCTCTCTAGACCTGACTTGTTTCACTTTGCATATTTATTATCTTCTATCCCATCTTTGCCTAAGGATGAAAAATTAACTCATTGGCTTATAACAAACATCAGATCTCTAGGAGATAAACCTGGAAATCTGTGATTTAGTCAACTATGCCCACAAAACCCCATTCTGTGCCTGGGACCTAGGATCAGTGGTTCTTAGTCCTGGCTACGTAGTAAACTTACCTGGTGCTTAGAGGGTTTTGCCCTGATCTCTTCATGCCAGGATCTCTATGGGTGATCCTGAGTATCATTTGCTCATAAGAGTTTCCTGGGTGTGATGATTAATATAAATGGTCAGCAGACTCTAGAATCACCTCAGAGACAAACAAACATAAGGACATGTCTGTGAGAGGGTTTCTAGTTGAGTTAAATGAAGTAGGAAAACCAGTCCCAGCCCGGACTGCAGGCAACACCATTCCATGGGCTAGGATCCAGGATGCAACATGAAGGAGATGATTAGCTGAGCACCAGAATTCATCACTCTCTGCTTCCTAACTGTGGATGCGATGTGACCAACGCTCAAGCCAAAATAAATCTTTCCTCCCAGAAGTTGCCAGGTATTTTGTCACAGCAATGAGGAAAATAATTCACTGGGCAAAATCTAATGTATAGTCAGAGATATGAACTAAGGATCCAAGATTTTAGATATTTGGCCCGCAAATCTTATGTGTCAAAACCAGCTAAGTGCTGGGGCTGAACAGCTGGCTTAGGGGTTAAGACTCTGCCTCGCAAGCATGAAGATCCTGAGTTTGGATCCCAGGTCCCATATAACAACACCAGGCGGAAACCGAGGCCAGGCATAAACCAAGGTGGCTTGCAGTTCTGGTCCTAGTGGCGGAACCTGGGAAATCCCAGAGTGAAGCAAGAAAGAGGTAGAAATAATCCAGGATCATTCCCGAAGTCACCTCCGCAGGGACACAGTGCCCTTTGATATGTGCGCACATACACACATATAAAATAAATAAAATATAGGAAAAATTTTTAAAAATCACTAAGTGTTCCAAAAAAAAGCGGAGGGGGTTGGACTCCAAATTGCTCATTTCAAACCTACTTAATAGCAATCTTTGGTACAGAACCTGGGAGTACTAGTATTTAATAAGCCATGCAGGTAATTATTACACAAAGTCTGAAAATACTGTTAGGAACAGATATTCATAATGCAGGGAAAGGAAGTTTTTCCTGTGTTCTTCTGAATCTAAAAATTAAACTGGCATGCAATGTTAAGGGACTTCACAAGGAAATGAAACCCCTGAAAGTGACCAGAGCAGAATCTGATGCTTGCACGAAGCATCAGATTATGAGGAAGTAACTAAGATCTTTTGAGGGAAATTAATGAAAGAGAAAGGCTATTTTAGTGAGTTTGCTCAGACCTCTTTCCATGTTGCTTCCTGGTCCCTGATGACAGGATTCTGATGTTAATACAAGGGGGCTGTTTTTCAGGGAAGGCTTTATGACCTGTTTCAGGTAGAGAGGGACAACTCGGAAAATCTTTCCTGCATCTGCTGTGTCTCTAATGCCATTAGCTCATCATGTGAACTCATCACCTTCCCTAAACCAGTCCACTCATTACAGCACAAGCCAGAATTATATGCTGATAATGTGGTAATGTTCATGCAAGCACTGATGGGTTTTTCAGTGATTTTGATACATAGTCTTGCCTGCATGTTAAGTGAATGTTAGTGAGAAATACTCAATCCCATATTTTCTTTGTTTTCCACAACACACATTAAGTACACAAGGAAAGCATTCTAAAGAACCCTGCTTCCGAAGACTTTAGCTTTCATGTTTTTCTCCATTGCTTTGTGAGGGTCTTACATTCTTTCTTAGTGAACGTTTAGATCATAAATCAATGCTGAAGTGGAGACATAGGAAGTCATTGATGGAGATCTCTTGACAGTAAATAGCAGGAGGATCTGGAATTCTCCCTTGCCAGAAAACAAAGTCCAATTGTACTATATATAGCCTCACAACTGTGAGGTAGGTAACACTACATCACATAAAAAAATACACTGATGAATACCATTGTTCCTGCATCTTTTGTTACTGTTTTTCTTTGCTTTTCTTTTTCTTTTGTGATATTTCCTTTGAACTGATTTTTTTCCTAGTACTACAAGGAGGTGAGGGAAGAAACACCCTAGCAGGTGTTGGTTATAATGGCAGCCTCCTACTCCCAGATGACCCATATTAGCTCCCATCTGTCAGAAACCTAATTCATAGAGAACAAGAAATAAACATCTCAGGAAAAAGCTCTTTATGTGCAATATTTTGTTCTGTTGTATTATTTCATTGATACTTTAATTACATTTTTGATATTTTCATAGTCTACATATCTTGCAAAGATATTAACTTCAAATTTACGGATGCCAGATAGACAAGAACAACTGTGTATGCAACACACCAACTAAATGATAAAAGCTGGCAAAATGAGTGTCTTAGTATACTTTACCGTCTGGCCACTTCTGGGACATTCACTAGGGCCTGATGTAATTATTAACTCTATTTGAAACAGGGAAGTAAATCATGCTGCACATTTTAAAAGGAACAGTTAGGAACCAGGGAAGCAGAAGCTTGATAGTAGAATGTGTGATCAGCATGCTTGGGTTAAATGCCTGACATTTCATAAGCAAATTTAAAATGTAAATAAATAAAAGTAACCAGTTAGTTGAAGTTCTGATTACCACTTATAAATATTTTTGAAATACTATATAATAAATATGTATTTTTAATTGCAAAAAACAAAAAACTATATATTATGTATAAAGAAGTATTAAAAGTAAACAATGTCTAAAAATAAGTGGTACAGCAATGTATAATACACGTATGCTTTCTATGTCTTTCCATTGAAGATATTTTCATAGAGCCACATGGCAGTTTATTATTTCAGTGCAGATTGTTTTTGCAATTTAATAAAGGGGAGAGTGTTTTTCATTTTAAAACACTGCCTTGCTTTTATTATAATGTCTTTCTTAATATTTTTTCTTGGCAAAATATTTGGAGGATATAGCTCAAATTAATGCATTTAAAAGACATTAAGACTATAAGGCTATTTTGTTTTATCTCTTTGGGAGATTGAAATGACTTAGTGTCAAAGAAATCTCCCATGTTATTACATCCTGTCTTCATCAGATAATAATGTTCTAAGCATATTTATGCCAAGGTGCACTCCTGCAAGTTGCTGGAAAGTTTTTTGGAAAATTGGATCACAATACAAAGTACTTGAAATATGTTTGGTATGAAAAGGCAACTGGAGATGATTCATTTTTATAAACCAATGTCTTTTTTTTTTTTTTTTTTTTGGCTAGGGGTTTTGCAACAGTGGCCTAGATAGACTGACTGCAAAGCAAAGGCAAGATTACCAAGGAGACTGTCAGAACCATGAAATACAGGACATGGCATTGAACTAACAGGAAGAAAGTCAGCTGCCCAATGCTTTTTCATTGTGAATTCAGAAAGTGAATTCACAGGAGAAGATTGGTCAAAGAAAGAGCTCTTCAAGTAAATGCAAGATTTAGTCTCCCCTTGTTCATTAAGTGTTTACTGAGAACCTCCTATGTGTGAAATGGGTTGACTACAGCAACAGAAATACAGTTGTAAAAGATAAAACACACCTCCTGCCCTTTAAGGTGGCTCACACTTGTGATTCCAGCAGTCACATGACTGAGGCAGGATGTTGCTTTAAAAAGGAGATCAGTCTGAGCCACTTAGTAAATTCAAGGCCATCCTGGATTATGGAGTGTGACTGTGTCAAAAAAAAAAAAAACATCAGAAACAACAACAAAAAAATAGAAATACGTAAAATCAAATATGAATGCATTATTTCTCCAACTCTTAAGTAGTTACAAAAACCTCTTAAAAATCCTAAACATAAAGTCTTATTGTCAGTGGCAGGATGTACCAGCCACACAAAGGACTATCAATTTTTTTCAGTTGGGTATAATGTGGCATCAGGTATATTGCTTCACCTCTTAGGCTATATATGATGCTTTGCTTTGTTTGTTTGTTAATGGAATGGGGACAATGACCTATACCACCAGATCACCATGAAGACTGAACATTATAATGCACATCAAGCCCTTAGTACAATGCCTGACCCAGTGAAACTTCTCAATATGAGAGCATAAATCATGTACAAACAAGGCTCCAAAGCTAATAAAATTGAACTTACAGGATGGGGCGATGCACAGCAGATAAAGCACCTACTGCACAAGCAAAAGAATTAAAATGCTGAGGTGTGACTATGCATTGATCATTTCAGGCTCAGAAGACGGAAACTGGGAATCCCTGGCGTAAACACACAAGTTCTTTTTAGAGCTCAGAGTTTCACTAGAAATCCTGCCTAAAGCAATAAGGTGGAAAAGATTCCAAGGGAGATTCCTGATATACATGCACACCCACACATATCTGTGTCCACACCTGCTAAAGCAGACATATGTACTCATAGGCACCCCACAATATACATGTGAAATAGAAAAAAAAAAATCAACTTCACATCACTGAGTGTAATCAAAGATGCTTCACTGAAACCAACAATGACTCACAATGCATTCCGTTTCATAATGAAGTCTATCATCTCCTGCATATGTGTTCTATATGAGTACCTGTAAGTTTCTGCTATGTGACACAATGTGACATTGTCTGATCTTCATTTAGCACAAATACACTATGTATTTATTGACCTAACTTCTATCCTAAACTCTTTGACCCATGAAAATTAGTGAACCACAACTTGGTGCCAACATAATCGAGAATATGTTTTTCAGATTATAATCAAGATGATACAATGTTTCTTTCCAGGTTCTTGTGTTCCCAGGATCAAAGAATGACACGAGAACATATGGAGAGGATTAAGGCATGATTTACTAAGTGAGAAAAAGAAAGGAACTTATGGACAAGGAGTCCATAAGGGGCAAGGGAGCCATCTGATAGTTGGCAGGGTCAGGAGTATTTATGAGGTTAAGCAAGCCCAGGGGAAAAAAAAAGGTTATTTCTTATTGTTTTAGTTTCTTTTAATCTGATTGGGGCTTTTGATCTCTCCTCTACAACTAATTGCCCATTCATACTAGCAGTCAACTTGATCAAACTCTTGAGGTGCTGTTTCTTTTGAGGAATTTAACTTATCTGCATTTGAGGAGCTCATCTCCATATAAATAGAGGGTTGGGGGAAGTTAGTGACTTGTGATCCTTGTCCATTCCTGCAACTACAGAGTAAGTTTCTTTAGGATGGTCCCAGCCTTGGGGGATGACCTTCAAGGCCCTTCCCAGCCTGGCTGCTCTATTCTAAGACTGTATAGGAAAAGAAAAAAATTCTAGCTGATATTCCCATTCTAACTACCTAATAGAAGCTATTCTCTTTCTCAGTAATAAGCACAAATTAAATAGTCTTGCTGATAATTGATGGACCACATCCCTCAAGAAAAAAAGTCTTTTTATCCACTTTGTGAGTAAAAGCAAGGAGTTTGATTGAGGAGTGGGATGGGCTTGCTTTTTGTTTCTGTTTTCACTATACCATAGGCTGTCCTGAAATTCAATCTTTCTGCTCTATTTTCCTGAGTGCTAAGATTATACACATTGCTACCATCCTTGGCTAGAAATGAGGAATTTCATTAAAAGAGCATTGCTTTGATGAGGACACCTATTGGAAATAAGTTATACAAAAACATGAATGGCTTCTCTCTGAAGTATAGTAATAAGAGAACATAGCCCAGTGAGCACTGACCCAGACACTCAGGGAATGGACTTTTCTTTGAAGAAGTAATATTTGAACTGACTTTGAAGAAAGTCCAGGTCTTAACCAGGAAAGGAATGTGGAGGGATATGAAGGCTAAATTTTCAAATGGTCAACCCAAGGACAACTGTGGACCACTCAAAGCGACAATGAATCAACAAGACTGTGCATTAAGGATTTTGCACTGACCTGAAGAGTCATCTATATGGAATAAAGCATGTGCTCATCTAACTTTTTCCTTTTACATGGTTCTGGATGCCCTGCTGTTATGGTTCATATTAAGCGGACACCTAGGAATTCCTATGCCGTAACCTCCCCACAATGGTGGGCTGTAACCTTCAGTCGTGAGCCAGGTCAACTCTTTCCTCCTTAAGTTGTCTGGGCTAGGTATTTCATTGCAGCAACACATAATGACACTAAAACACCTGCCAAGCTGAAAGCTCCCACCCCCAATTAAGGTAGGTCTTCTTATATCAATTAGGGTAACCCAAATAACTCCCACAAGGATATCCAAAGGATCTTTTCCCCAGGTGATTCTAAACTGTATCAACTTGGCAATTGAGACTTACTATCACAGAACTATGCCTGAAATGAGCATCTTTATTAGAGTTGAGTTGTAATAATGGTGGTGATGACTACAATGATTCTTAGAAACTTCACGTTGTATGTTGATAAAAATGATGATAGATTTGTGGAGTATAAGCCAATGTTTCTGTCCTCCCCTTGGAGGAAAAGAACCTGGACTCTGCAATTTTATTTTCATTCACATCCCAGAACATTAATTTATAATATTTGAGAGGAA
This sequence comes from Typhlomys cinereus, assembly GCA_023101885.1. Lineage (NCBI taxonomy): Eukaryota > Metazoa > Chordata > Mammalia > Rodentia > Platacanthomyidae > Typhlomys > Typhlomys cinereus. The sequence goes on along the minus strand of JALPQD010000048.1, from coordinate 5,646,748 downwards.
AAAAAATGTTTCTGGCTTCTGAGAAGACAAATAACAGTTAAGACTGGTACACGTAAGGTCATAGGTTTCTTAATTTATATAATACAATCGCTATTTGTATTCCTTATTGTCATCTCAAGGAGCCAGTAAGGCACTCTGACATACCAGCATCTCTGCTTATAGATATTTATGCCTTTTATTAAAGCTCAACAAATCCTTCTCTGAGCAACACAGGAAAGAGTTGAAGTACAGGCACTCTGATGCCCACTCCAGCCCTCACCTCCTACCTATTCTCATGACGCCTTTACTCATTCATGTTGAGATGGAAAGAATAGTCCAAAGACACCATGCTCAAGTTCTTCCTTTTTCTCAATAGTTGACTGAGACCAAGAGTGAGACCAAGAATTACGTCCATATTTCTAATGTGAATTAGCACAGAAACAAGCTTACTAGACTTTCTTTTCTTAATATTTTATTTATTTATTCTTACGTGTGTGCATGTATGCATGTGTGTGCATGTGTATATGTATGTTTGTATATTTGTATATCAGAGGACACACTGTGTACCCCTGTAGAAGACCAAGGGTGACATCAGGAATCATCCTGGGTTGTTTCTACCTCCTCTGTGCTTCTCTCTGGGATTTCCAGGCTCCACTTTCCAGAGCTGGAAGTATAGGCCTAGGCTAATTTCGATTGATATTTTCACATAGGATCTGGGATCTGAACTTAGGTCCCTCTGCTTGAGAGTTAGATTTCTTAACCCCTGAGCCATCTCTCCACTAAGACTTTTTCATAGACTAAAGGTTGGCATCCAATGAACCATGAAAATAAACTCTGGTTCCTAAGTTCAAGACTAAAATAAAAGCAGCACATAGAGTAACAGTTAAATGGGCTCTTAGAAACAGGAAAACCCCAACAACAAAAAGAGAACACTGCTTAGAATCTGAGTACAGTTGTGGAACTGTGAAATTACACTCTGCAGCAATCACTCAACATCATCTTTTCGTATAGTACAAACTCTCAGTTGTACCAACCCTTTTATTTTGCCAATGATATTTGAATATAAAATTATGTATTAATGGTGTTCAGAGAGTCAACTAGTCAGCACTGCTCCCTTCTTTCTTAAAGGTTTGATTACAAATATTTTAAATATTTTATACAATTTAATTGTTGCGGCACACAAGGTTGGTTCAACATACGCAAATCAATAAATGTAATTCATCATGTAAACCAGTCCAAAGTCCAAGACCACATGATACTCTCAATAGATGCAGAAAAAGCTTTTGACAAGATCCAACAGCCTTTTATGATCAAAACGCTAGAGACAGTGGGAATGGAAGGAACCTTTATCAATATAATAAAAGCTATATACAACAAGCCCACAGCAAGGATTATGCTCAATGGGGAACAATTGGAAGCATTCCCACTTCGATCAGGAACTAGACAAGGCTGGCCACTCTCACCTCTTCTATTCAATATTGTACTTGAAGTCTTAGCTGAAGCCATAAGACAAGAAAGGGACATAAGAGGGATTCAAATCGGCAAGGAAGAAGTCAAGCTATCCGTATTTGCAGATGACATGATCTTATACCTGAGGGATCCCAAAAACTCCACCAGGAAGCTCCTGGAACTAATTGAGAAGTTCAGCAGGGTGGCAGGATACAAAATAAATGTGCAAAAATCAGAGGCCTTCCTATATGCCCAGAATGAAAGAAGTGAAAAAGCCTTGAGAGAAACAATCCCATTTACTATAGCCCCTAAAAAAATGAAATACCTTGGTATAAACCTAACTAAGGAGGTAAAAGACCTTTACAATGAAAACTTTAAAACCCTAAAGAAAGAAATTGCAGAAGACACCAGAAGGTGGAAAGACCTCCCTTGTTCCTGGATTGGCAGAATCAACATCGTAAAAATGACCATCCTACCAAAGGCAATATACAGATTCAATGCTATACCAATCAAAATCCCAAAGCAATTCTTCAAAGAAGTTGACCAAACAATATCAAAGTTCATATGGAGGCACAAAAGACCCAGGATAGCAAAAACAATCCTGAGTAACAAAAACACAGCTGGAGGTATTGCCATACCAAACCTTAGTCTATACTACAAATCCATAGTTATAAAGACAGCCTGGTACTGGCTCCAAAATAGACACACAGATCAATGGATAAGGGTTGAAGACCCAGATATAAGCCCACAAAGTTACAGCCACTTGGTCTTTGACAAAGGGGCCCAAAAAATCCAATGGAAAAAGAACTGCATCTTCAACAAATGGTGCTGGCAAAACTGGATCTCCACATGCAGAAGATTAAAGCTGGACCTGTACTTGTCACCATGTACAAGACTTAATTCCAAATGGATCAAGGACCTTGATATCAGGCCAGAGACTATGAAAACCATAGTTGAAAGGATAGGGAACACCCTCGAGCTGATTGGGCTAGGCCAACACTTCCTAAACAGACATCCAATGGCACAGTCACTGCTACCAACTCTCAACAGTTGGGATCTTGTGAAATTAAAGAGCTTCTGTTCAGATAAAGAGATTATAACACGAGCTCAAAGGCAACCCACAGAATGGGAGAAAATCTTCACTAACCACACATCTGATAGAACTCTGCTGTCCAGAGTGCACAAAGAACTTAGAAAACTAAACACCAAGGAAACCAATGGCCCAATTAAAAAATGGGCCCTGGAACTTAAAAGAAACTTTACCAGGGATGAAATTAAAATGTCTAACAAATATCTGAAAAAATGCTCCACTTCCTTCGCCATCAGGGAAATGCAAATCAAAACTTCCCTGAGATATCATCTCACCCCAGTCAGGATGGCAAAAATCCACAATACAAACAACAACAAATGTTGGAGAGGATGTGGAGAGAGGGGAACTCTTCTACATGGCTGGTGGGAATGCAGGCTCATACAGCCACTCTGGTGAGCCGTCTGGAGATTCTTAAAGAAATTAAAGATTGAAATGCCATATGACCCTGCTATTCCACTTTTGGGAATAACCCCCCATACAGCAGAGGTTCACCTCGATAGCACAAGCATGACCATGTTCATAGCAGCACTGTTTACAATAGCAAAGTCATGGAATCAACCTAAATGTCCAACAGTTGACGAGTGGATAAGGAAACAGTGGTACATCTATACAATGGAGTACTACTCAGCCATCAAAAATGATGAATTACTGGAATTTGCTGGGAAATGGATGTCATTAGAAACAATTATATTAAGTGAAGTATCCCAGACCCAGAAAGTTAAGTGCCGTATGTACTCCCTAATAGGTGGCTCCTAGTACCAAACCCACCCAGCCCACCTAGAGACAGTAATTGCAAGGATTATGAACAGGAAGGATGGGGTAGGAGGACCACACCAGAAACAAGGAGAGAAGGGACCATGTTACAGCAGGGAAAATAGGCCTCCACCAAGGACCCAAATAAGTAATGAGACATCTGATTAAGTTCACAGACTTTTGTTCCTGATCATTTACTACTGAGGGGGTGTGATCTCACCAGAAGAGGAGGGCATATAGTCTGGCAGATAAAAAGTAACCATTTTGCAAATGGGTGATAGACCCCTCCCTTAGTATGGTTTCCCACTTTTATTGCATCTACCTTTGAATGTGCTTTTATCACAAGACTCGAACAGCTTTTTGTCTCTGGCCAGGGGGTAACATACAATGCCCACCAGGATGGAGTGAAGGGCATTGCAGGAGCAGCAAAACTGCAAAAGAGAAAATCAACAAACCACAATCCAGAACTTCAGAGACTCTATATCAACCACCTAGAACTAGGCCAGCTTAGTCTCTCCCCATCTTGAAGCTCAAGGAAATTTGCAGAAGAGGGGGCGGTAAGAGTGTAAGAGCAAAAGGATGGGAGAAGCAATGATATATAAGATACTCTATACTAGTTAGGGCTGAAGCAATCATAATTGGACTTTGCATGCCCTGCGCATTGTCCAACACACTGTTGACCTCACAAAGTCTAGCATCTGCTAAAGGCACCAAGTGCCTTGGAGGTAAAGGATTGGCAGCCACAGCAGTGTTCCTATACCTAAGGGGAACACGGGAAAGGGTTCAGGGAAAGGCCACTGGGTCCTTGTACGTCATCGGAGAGGAGGGCCCAGAGGAAAATCAGACATGCACAAGAAAGGACTCTCTGGGAATTGGGGCAGGAGGCACTGGGGAATGGGGAGGGGGAGGGGTGGGGGGGAAGCAGGGTGTACGGGGGGGAGGAGGAGGGAGGGAGGGAACTGTTGTACCTAATAAGTTTGTATGAGCTGAAATTAAAAAAAAAAAAAAGAAAAAGAAAAAAAATTTAATTGTTGTCTTCCAGGACTCTTTCCAAAGTCTGCTTCCCAAACCTGGTATCTTCTTACTGATAGCCCTTTACATCTGAGTATATTCTTGTTTTCTGCCTTCTTCCTTCAGCTAGATGCTTCATATGTCCCTTTATTACTTATTCTTCTTTAATTGAGCATCCCTAGGTACACAGTTCTGAATCATAGGCCAAACATCTCTTAGTAAGAAGTAGAGTAGACTATTCTTAACTTCCAGTTGGGCAAAACAATAATTTTTGTTCTTAAATTGGCAACAGTTTTGCCATATAGATGGAGAACTGAAGATCCATAATTTCGGCACTTATCTGAATTGTTCTAGTCCAATCCTTGGCTTTGCACTTCATGTCTGTATCCCAAGATGAACTCAACTGAGTCCCACCATAGTTGATCCCCTATCTATTATCTCCTGACCTTGGCTCTATCCTGACTCCTGCTACTTCCCTGGCAGCTTGTCCTCTGCAGAAAGGACATAGCAACCAAAGGAGTCCAAAAGCAACTGGCATCTGACCCAGACTCTTGGCAAATGCATTTTCTACTGGCTGATCAAACTGGTGAGCAACAGAATCATCTTGGGAGGAGAGTGAAGTGGCATTCACAAATGTGAATATGAGTAATGTGAGCTTGTCAAGCCTTATGCTTCTAAAAAACAGATTTTTGTGACAGAATTAGATAAAGTTTTATTTCAAACTTGCATAACTCAGCATTATGCTATGCAAATCTTCATGCCTTTAATTTCCTGCTAAATTTCATGGTCAAAAAAAAATCAACAGATGCTGAAGAAAATTATATTTATGTAAAAGAGCTTCTAATTCAATATGAAAATAATGAAAGAAAGGCGGCTTTCTCATCTAACTCAAAAAATCTGGGCAGAATTTTGAAGTCCAAGAGTTTCCCCTCGAGTGTATTGGCATGTTACACTGACCTGATGAGGCTGATACAATTTATACACACACATAAACACACACGCACACACACACGTGTGTGCACATGCATGCACAAGCACAAGCACACACACATGCTTACAGTTCTTTCTAACATAATCATTGGTTTCTGAACTTTTTTTTGTAACGATTTAAGTGCTAATTATTCTGCTACCCTAGCCCAACTTTGATTTGCCTCCATTTAAAATAGTTACATATCAAGAAAAAAATGTCCATGGGTATATGAGTGTGTTGATATATATTTTTAAAAAGACACAGCTATTCCCCAGAAAGACATCATTCGAATATTTGTTATCAGGCTCAATACCTCTTAGTTTTCATATGTGATGAGCCATACCAAAATTTAGTGGTATAGAACAGACACAATCATTCTTTGTCACTTATGATACCATAGATAACCAACATTAGATAGGCAATCTTTCAGTACCCCTCTGGTCAACTACATCTGCACACCCCTGAGACCACACTGGGCCAAAACAAAAGACAGGGCACACTCGTTTGAAGCTTTTGTTGGGCTTGTTCACTACAGCACTGGCTTCTCCTCTGTGTTGCTTCTCCCTGTCATCTGGGCTTCTTATAAGAATATATGATTTTTTGGCTCACCATATCAGCTCAGTATGACATTAAACTGCAGGTGTCCTTACACAGCATCACTTCTGCCTGAACATTTTCTAGGATCAACTCAGGTCAACAGGAAGAGGAAGATGGCCACACTAATCAAATCGATCATATCTGTAGAGGACAATTGAAGGTTTTATTATTGGAAAAGTAATCTGTTTATAAAGTACCTTCCCTCCATTGACTAATCCAAATAAGAACCGGAGAAACTGACTCATTGCTTTTAGATTTTCCTCAAGGAAAGAGCAGAGTGAGAATTTTTCTACTTATCCAGGCTAGATCTTATTTCAAGGAAGCCTATAACCAGTTGGAGTTGCTTGAAAGATCAGCAACCATGTAAGCTTGAAAATTCCTATGTCTTTTAACCCTGTTTGGGATTTACCTTGAGTTCTACAAATGTAAAAATAGCCCAAATAATTTTCCAACACATTCTGCCAAATGCAAGTACAGAAGACCACTTAGGCATAATTGTGAGTAGGGGCAAAAACTGTACTCAATGACTTGATGTAGCAAAGCATTAAACTGTGAGATGACTTAATTATTTTTCAACCATTGAGTTTTTAATTCAGTTGAACTAAAAAAAAAAATTCAGAGACTGAGGGTATTGATTAGTAGTAGAGTGATTCACCTAGCACACATGAGGCTTTGGCTTAGATCCTTTAAGACACACACACACACACATACACACACAAAACACACACCAAAAAAGTTGGTGGATTCAGTTCCCACTTACTTTTATGACACTACTAAGTTAGATGATGACATTTTCACCTGGTGTTGGAAGTTTATATCATGATTCACTAAGAGCTCTGGAGGAGTGGAGACAGTTTAATACCATTCCATCCTTGCCACAGAGATCATTTAAACCATAACACTTTCTCTTGAATACCACTTCACTTCTTCTTTCTCCTTTTCTTAACCTCTCCTGATAAATTCAGAAAAAAAAAATAGGAAATAGCAGGGGTGGTGGTACGTACCTTTAATACCAGTAGAAAAGAGGCATAGGAACACCTCAAGATTGAGGCCAGATCTACAGCATGAGTTCTAGGTCAGCCAGGTATATACAGCAAAGCCCTGTTTAAAAAAAATTTTTTAAAAGAAAGGAAAATGAATTTTTTTGGATGTTTATTGTATCAGAGACTATGCTAAGAGGTTTTATTTGCCTTTTTCATTTTGCATCTGAATTGAATTGTGCCATTGTTTCTACTTTTTGCTTTCCTTTTTTGTTAGACCCATGTTATATCATTTGTTCATTACTATAAAGGATTTTGAGTATCACAGACACTTTGTGAAAATTTTTTATTTGATGAGCTTAATTATGAGCTGGTGCTCAATCGTGTCATCATCAATGTTTTTCTCCTCAAAAATCTCATGCATTTTTAGGACAGTCTTACTCAGTTCTCAAGAACAGAAGCTGTTGTCCTCACCAGACCCAAAAATATATTATTTTTTGGCTCAGATCAGCTCAGAATGATATTAAATTTGGAAAACATGGTAATAAAATTCTGAAGAAATAGAAGACATAATTGTACTTTAACCTACATAAGGCATTTTGTCACTGAATAGCTGTACAAAATACCATTTGACCATGATTTGGAGATGGTTGCTTATTGCTAGCATTTTACAAGCTAATTTTGGATGAATCTAGTACTTTAGCAAATTTTCAGTTCTCAAAAATAGGAATTCCATCCAGAATGCAATGGCAATATTCCCTAGGGCATGAATGATCAGTCTCCTTTTTGTGAAAACATTTCAATATACTGAATTTAATCAAGCTGCTTTTCATTATCCCTTTTCTTATGACCCCCATTTCTAGTTTTACCTTTGCCCCTAATTTCCAAATTGTCTCTGTCAAAAGATAAATATCTACACATTTTCTTTTTGCAATGATTATTAAATTAGCCTACCTGTGGGTTGCAGAGAAGTTTAGAGATACTTTCAAATTGGAATAAATCATCACTATCAATCATGAAGCATATTAATGATAGGGCAACATATATCTGACCTTTGGAAAATGATATCCTTCCAAAGAAATCTACTTCTCAAGAAGTCAAAATGAAACGTGTTCAGAAAATCTTTACCATGAATTTTGAGGATGTAAATCAAGGTAGCATGTGAAGTGCCAGCCAGATTGTGAGATGGAGGCCAACCAGGGCTACATACCAAGCTCTTGTGTGAAAAGGGAGGAATATAGCTCAGTGGTAGAGTGGTTGCTTAGTAAGTGTAAGGTCCTCAATCTCCAGTATCACAGACAGAAAGGGAGGGAAGACTTTTTAAGAACAGTTCATTTTGAACATAGTCAGTGCAAACTGTCCTTGCGAGAATGGTAAATTTTGAATGGTGTGCTTCAAAACAATATCTGGGGATGGTGATATGAGCTTCCTTGTAGTGCTTTCAGAAAAAAAATACTACTACCTCTTTGCTTTGAATCCCATTTTTGAGCATTCTCATTTATCATGAAAATCTGCCATCTAAGAATCATAAGAATCTTAGCGATGTCTCCAAAATGATTACAATTTACTCATAGGGATCTCCTAACACAGGTAGTGAGACGTCACAAGTGGTCAACCAGACATACTGCTAATTACTGATTATGTTGAAGGATGTCAATGTTCATCTGAAATGTACTTTTAGAAGCTAATTTTCAAAACAATCAGCAACATGAGGATCTGTAGATAACTCTAAGAAAAGGTATCATTTTGTCTTTCTATCTTGAATACCAGCTGCCAAAGGGATTACATCTTGGCGAACAAAGAGGCCCGGTAATACCAGTTAATTCTTAATTTGTGCACTTTAAAACTAGTCAACTTTAATTAATATCATATTTAGATTCCTTCTATCACACTGCTTGTTCTTCTTTGTGAGACTTTTCCTTGTCAAATGTTAAAAGTTGTCTTTGAGAATATTAATGAGTTCAGTTTGTGAAAGCCAATTACTATGTTTACCACCACTTTCTGACCAAAAGCTACTTCTATGCTATATTACAGAATCTGACAAATAGGTTACTTTACCTTCTTACCATCTACTTTTTATGTAATAACAAAACTTTTCCTATATAACAGATGACTTAGGAAGGCATGTGTAGTGTCATGAATGGCTGCCACAATTTTTTTCTCAGCAGAACCATAGGCTATAGCAGTAGACAAAGCAATCCTCTTTCACCAGCAAAGCCGAAACAGATGTGGCCTCTTAGTTATTGTAGCACATGCTATTAGGGTTAGCCCCGGACTCAATCAACTGCGATATTTCAAAGGAACAATGTGCAACAACAAATCACCTAATTTCACTGCCTACCTGCTCCATAAAGTCTCACAGATAAAGACTGGAAACCACTTGTGCCCAGGGTCCCTAAAAAATGAGTATGAGGTGATCTGTACACAGTAAGCAGTTCTGATAATGTAACAAAAAATGGATATTCTCTTAATTTTTTTCTAATACTTGATTAGAAGTTACAAAAGTAAAAGAAACATTTAAATGGCCAGTGGTTTGTGAACTGTGTGTTCTTACTTATGTTTCTGCAGTTAAGTCAAAGACAATGTTTTCCTGAAATCGTATGTAAAATAAGACTAAGATCAAATATATTGCCATCCCCTTTCAGTTCTTCTTAGAATTGCCAAAAAAAAAAAATCTTTAAGCTCCAGATGAAAGAGAAGAGATAAGTATTTTACAGCATAAAAATAAGCTGCTTATTAAGCAGATCTCTTAAGTGGTATAAAGTTTCTATGAACAGGCATATGTGTTACATGTGACTCAAAGACCATCCTTCATCTTCTCCCGGCCTGGTTTTTAACCTGCTGTTCCAAAGCCATAAACTCTCAGAGGGAAGCTCTCTGTAATTTGATATGGAATTTGATGATTTCAAGGCCAGGGCTGGAATGATGGAGAGGGAGTTTTCTCAATTCCATAGCTCCTATAGAGAGCAGGCTCGTTATCTGAAGCTTAGACTGGTTCATCTTACAAAGCTAGAAAGGAGCCCACATTTTAACTCCTTCAGTTTCATTTTTGAGTGAAGTATTCTGAAAGCCTTCTAGAATTGTTCATGAAAAGCCAATGGACGCAGAGAAAGAAAAGTTAAAGTGTGTCCAGAATGTTAGAGAACAAATAGTTCAGAATCAAACTAGAAGATTAGCCTAGTTACTCACAAGACATCCCTTCAAGCTTTTCCAGGAAATAAAAGGCTTCTGGGGAGGAGAAACAATAGACCTGAACAGCAGGAGTATTTGGGAAGTGAGCCAGAGAGCAAGAGTCACTGACAGAGAGTGGTAATTTGGAATGAATTGCTGTTTTGTGTTGTGAAGCACCAGACACAGCTGGTGCACTGGCTAACCTGAAGATTTGCAGGGTCTGCATTGAAATGGTAATGAAGTTTTTATTTTATGATTGCAGATGTTTGTGGATTATGGTTATTAAGCTTATTAGTGTAACAGTACAAATATGAGAGTTTTATTTAGTTGGTCTCTTATTTATGGGTGCTTTGTTAAAAGTCTTTTTAAACCAAAGTCAAGCAAGCAAACAACAGTCATGTAATAACCAACATGTGCTGAGCCATCAGACAATCCTCTGTGTGTGTGTGTGTGTGTGTGTGTGTGCGTGTAGCATTCTTCTACATTGAAGGTAAATCTGGAAGCTTCCTTGGTCACTGTATCTTAAGTAGTACTGTGAACTGACTGGATCAAAAGTAAAATAAGCATCATAGTACTTAACATCACTGGTTCTGGGATTAGATTGCTTAGCTGGGTCTGCCATTTACAAGCTCTGTCTAACTCATCACTTGAACTCTTTCCATCTCAATTCATCCCTGCAAAATTGAAGTTGGGGGGAAAAAGACCTCACTGGCTTATTTATTATGAAGATTAAAGGACATACTCTGAATAAGACCCTTAGCAACTAAGGTTAGCTGTGACCTTAAAGTCTTTTAATGTGAAAGAAAGAAAAATTTTAGGCAAAAGGTTTGAAGCAAAAACATCCATTTCATACACTCTATTATTTTGCAGAGTGTTCTGTTTAATCAGATCATTCAGAGAAGCCACCCTCATACATTTCATGTAGAGAAGTAGTTTTCAAGCAACGAAAGAAATAAGTAAGTTATTTTATCAGTTGTTTTATAATAAGTAAGTTGTTTTATCAGTTGGTGCTGTATGATCTCTTTTTAATGATTCCAAAATCACCAAAGTGTTGCAAAATCCCTCAGCATTTTGTTATCATTGAAGACTAAGTCCCAGAATGCATTGACAGAAGTATAGAGATTCCAGTCACCAAAAATCCCTGATGATTTCACAGCTATTAAGGTTTTCTTCTTATATATGTGAAATGAGCCCTCTCTGCGGAATTAAATTTACAACTCTCCAGAATAATTTCCTTAGAATAGAAAAGTCAAAATCACCCCTAAATACCCCACTTGTAAAAATAAATTCATTACCACCATGTATTTAAAAATGAAAGAGAAGATTAGCTGACCAGTTGGAGGAAAGTCTTGTTCACATTGGCTGCTCAGCAGTTCTCACCAGTATGGCAATGTGAATGAACTTGGGATACTAATGAGTCTGTGACTCACCCTTAATATATATATATATATAAATTTACAAGTTGAAAACTAACAAAAAAGTTAGATACATACATTCTTCTAAAGTTTTTTTAACAACAACAACAACAAAAAGTCCAATAGACACAGAGTCAAAAGTTGTAAAGAGTAATATACTAAGTTTTTTTTTTTTAAGATTCCATTTAGGGATGAGGACCTCAGTGTTGGCTATTCAGTCATGAGAATCTGAGTTTGGAGTCTGACATGCCCACATAAAAGCTGGACATGGCAGTGTGCGCCTGTGATGATAATTCAGTGGAGATGGAAACAGAAAGTTCTCTGGGGCCTGCTGGTCAGCCATTCTAGTCAAATCATCAAGCTCCAGATTCAGTGAGAGACACCATCTCAAGATATACATAATCAAAGTAGACACCAGACAGCAAACTCCTGCCTCCATACCTACATAGCACATACATGGCTCCATACTTACATAGCACATACATGTATTTCATTATTTCTAGGGATCCCCAAAGGCTTTGGAAGCAATGAGAAAATTTTGTTTAAAGCACTAATTTAGGGTTAAGTAATTATAAAAGATGGTAAACAATTGAGTTTCTTTACATACATGGTGATATCCAAAGAAAAGCTTTTCATTGTATCATACCCAATATGTCCAAGTACCATAAAAAACATTCTCATAAAAACAGGATATTTGGAACTTATGTTTTATATTTATATCATCTTAACTTAATTATTTGGAGTTTGAATACTTCTAAATTCAAAATTGATTCACTTAAGATAAGCTCTGTTCTATAGTGAAGATTTTTCCACAGTGAAATTTATAGCTTGCAAATATGATGCAAGCCTACTGCTGCCAAAGACCACCACATAGAGAAGACTGTGAAAGTGAAGCCAACCCAGAGGAAAGCTGAGCCAAAGGATGGAGAGAGACAAACACTGGTGATGTCATTGGAGGCCTCTGGAGTCAGCGTGGCCTGGGTACATGGATCTCTGAGTTAGTAAGTCTGTTTATGCCATGAGAGGGGTGGAGATGTGGATCCACGATAGAATATATGTTTTGTGTATGTGAGATTCTGGGTTTGATCTCAGTAATCAATATCAAGAGAGAAAGAGAGAGAAAGAAAGAATGTGAGATAGAGAGAGAGAGGCAGAGACAGAACACACCAAGTCCACTGAATGTGATTATTTTAGGGAGAAATATCTATGTCTCCTATACATTCACAATGTATAAAAACTTGTTCAGTGACTTGAGACTAAAATTATTGTTAGTTGTTGCAGTTATCCTGAATTGTTACTGATAAATTCACAGCCCAACAACTTATAGGAGAACAAGGGGTTTATTCTCTCTTATGATTATCCAGTTAAAGTTCTTAATCCAGCTTGGCAGGGGAGTTCACACCAATACCAGGGGACAAGGGAACTGGCCACGCCATGTCCATATATCTAGGACTGCTAAGAGAGAAACAATCCTTACTTGCTTGGCCATCAACCATCATGTTGACCCCTGTATCTATAACTGACATTAGTCTTACTGTTTCTCAGTCTTCACTGATGGTAGAGGCTTTTTTTTTTTTCCACATAATAGCTACTAAGAGTTATACACTTCCATTCCTCTAAACACATTTGGAGATTGGATTATCTTTCAGGGCATGGAGACAGTTGTCAAAACCATGCTTGATCTTAGTAGTCTCCAGAGGAAGGACTCACTGAGTAAAGCCATGGAGTGCAATAGCCTTTAGCTGAAGATAAGAAAGTATAAGGGAGGAAGGAGCTGAGGACACAATAGGCTACCTGGAGCTTCTCTATCTAAGTTGGCAGAGAATCTTACATTTCAGGCCTCTATCACTGTGCCCCACCCTGTACTGGCAAACTCCTGCTTTGGAGATGAGTCTTGACATTCCTACGCCCTCCCAGGTAATGGCCATTTTCTCCACAACCAAAACAAGTAATTCTGTTTGCCTAATCCCAAGTGCTTATACCAAAAGCGTGATCTGTGGTAGGTTTGCAGTCTCCTCTTGCCACCATGGTCTTAGTTAAAAAGCATTCCACTTAGCTTAACAAAAAAATCTAGAATATTACACAAACATAGATTTTGATCCCTATTACAAAATTTTGATTCTGAACTTGAGAACCGTATTACATTAAGATGTGAACTTGAAGCCCAAGCCTATTTTCAAGGGATTTTAATGATCAACCTCATTAGAGAATAACTGCTTTGAACTATTTTATAAAGTACAGAATGTGCTCAAAAGCCAGGAAATTGTTAGTGACAGTTTTCAAGGATTTAAGGCTCTGACTCTCATTCTCTCTAACAGAGACTTTCATCTTCTACTTTCCCTCCATCCTAATGTGAGTAAGAGTTAGGAGAAAGAGTCATTTGCTGAGTAGTGATATACAGCAAAAACTAGTCTATATGCCTTGCATATCTATTTTTGTTCTAAATCTCCTCCCATTAACTCTAAGAGAAAATAAAAGTGAGGGAAGTCTATTTTAAAGATTAGAAAACTGAGGCTTATAGGAGTTAAAAGATTTTCTCAAGAGTTCACTAGTGAAAGAGCTAGTTTTAAATTTTGATGCATTTGATTCCAAACCCATCCTCATTTTCATAACATCATATTCCATGATTGATTTAAGAACATCAAGTGATCAATATCTGAATAGATTAATAATTTACAAAAGTTAATAAATGTTGGAAGTATCTTTTACCTGGGAAGCAATTTGTTATGGCTCATGTAGTGGAGCAGACATAAAGGGAAACAGGAAATGAGGCAGTTTTCCATTCCATGGGGAAAAAAATTTACAAAAAGAAACCCTAAAAAATACTTCATGTTGGGGCTGAAGAGGTAGCTCAGGGGTTAAGCCTCTGCCTTGCAGCTGAGTTCAGATCCTAGACCCCACTTAAAGACACTGGGCAGAAGCGGGGGAGCCTGTGAATCCCAGGGCAGAGTAAACAAGGAGGAGGTGGAGGTGTCCATGGTGGTTCGCGAATTCGTGGTGATTCTACACACACACACATACATACACACGCATAATTGAAAAATAATTTAAAAAATTTTTAAAAATGCTTCATGTTGAAATGTTCAAAACCATGATCATTTTCACAAGAGCATCAAAGACTTTCACACTTTCACTTCCCTGTCTTAACAACCTTAGGAGGTATTCAAAAACTGACTACTAAATAAACTAATGATGTAAACTTTTCATAGTATTTGTGATTTTAGAGGATGGGATTCTTTAAATTTTTTTTATTCAATTGTGCGCGTGTGTATGTGTGTGTGTGTGTGTGTGTGTGTGTGTAGAACCACGGGCGAATTCGGGAACCACCATGGACGCCTCCACCTCCTCCTTGTTTACTCTGCCCCGGGATTCACAGGCTTCGCCCTACCGGGACCAGAAGCGCAGGCCGCCCCCACTTCTGCCCGGTGTCTATACCTGGGATCTGGGATCACAAACTCAGGACCTTCCGCCTGCAAGGGCAGAGGCTTAACCCCTGAGCCACTTCTCCAGCCCCCAAGATGGGATTCTTTAATAACTGCTTGTTTTCACCCTGATGTAAGAAGAATACCAATCCTATAATCTAAACTAGCTATTAGTGAAATCCACATAGTCATTATTTTATCTTCGTCTAAAGGCAGAATTAAGTGCTAAACATTTTACTTAGCAAACTGGGAAGGCATCATAAATGTCAGTCTTTCTGAATGACATGGGATCTAAAGATTATTCTTATTAAAGAGTCTTTTGTGGTTCATTCTTCGGGTATTTGATAAATGCTTGATTTCTAATGGACTTTCAGGAATAGAAAGATTACTTAGTGTAAACATTAGAACTGGCCACCATGGGACCTGTGTCCTGCTTGTATTCCCGGGACAAAATAAACCATATTTTCTGAAGAGAGAAGTAACACACAGGGATTTGGGTTTGGGAAGGAAAAGGTTACATAAGATGCATGAGAGCAAACTACTAACAAACGGCACACATTATGATCATGAGATATTGAGTCAAGATGAATGAACAGAACTTCAAAGCGTTTGAAAGTTCACTGTGTCTCCCAGAACTTGAAGAATCTGGAGGACACAGCTGCTAATTCATAAGCATATCCTCCTGGCAACCATCATCGGGTGATCCCACTAGTCCTGCAACACCAGACACTGATTAACACTTCCCTATGCTCAGTAAGTCCTGTTCGAAGAGTCAACAAGGACCAGCTTTAGTCAAAGTGACAGTAAAGGGACCCTCCTTGTCAGATAAAGGGACTCTCCTTGGTGGATAAAGGACAATTTTTCTTTTCCATCTTGTTGTCTTCCTGTCTTTTCCATAAGAACAGTACATGTCAAACTCTAAAGATCCAATGATTAATACTACAGTGTTTTATATATATATATATATATATATATATATATATAGACACACCTATAAAGATTTAGAACAACTCATTACCAAGGCAGAGTAAAGAAGCAATAAAATACTACCAGAGTATAAAAATTCAGCAAGTTTCATTTGAAGGAAAAAAAAGAACTCTTAAGAATTTTTAAGTTATATGTATTCAGGTAACAAAGCTGCTAAGAATTTATGGAAAACACTCAACTCTTACAGCTTGACTGTCTTTATAGTAGGATTTAAAAAAAAATAAAGCAAGTACTTACTATGTTTAACTTTTTAATTTGTATTTGATTTTCAGAAATATTTTACTACTGTTTGGAATATAATACAAACTGTACTACTATTAGGGGCTGAGGATTGGGAGCTCAGTCAGTAAAGGTGTTGCCATAAAAGCATGAGGACCTAAGTTTGGATCCCTAGCACTCATATAAAAAAAAAAAAAAAACAGCAATTCCAGTATTGAGAAGGTAGACATAGAGAATCTCTGGGGCTTATTAACCAGTCACTGTTGCCAAATCAGTGAACTATAGGTTCATTGAGAGACTTGGCCTAAAAATTATAATTAGAGAAACAGTTGAGGAAGATCCCTGACACTGACCTCTGGACATCACACAAACACACACACATGCACACATGCATGTATACTCTTGACATATACACATAACTGTATATAAAAGAATTGTACTATTGAGCAGTAATAATTTATTATAATCTTACTTACCAACCTAAGTTGTATAATGGTTTTTGTTTCTGAACTCTTCTCTATGCTTGTATCATGTCTACAGATATTTTTCCTGAAGTTATTATCTGTTATCAAACAATACCCAGTATGTTAGGTACCATGCCTGGAATGAAAGACTAAACACTGTTATAAACCTTAAAAAAACATGAATATTGGTAAGTAGACTCAGACAGCACAACATAAACCCTTGGCAACATGGAGTTTCCTTCAGAAAAAAAAAAATATGCCCTCTAACAAACTTGGCTAGGACACAAATATTCCAGTATATAGGGCACGACTGCCTTTGCTCCTTCAGAGCAGCAATTCTGAGACTGTAACACAGGCTTTGAATGAAATGGATATCAGTTCAAACCCAATTCTACTCTTTTTGGATCTATGACTCCATCTCTAAAATCAGATAACTCCAACTTCACAGGCATGCTGTGAAATGTGGGCAGAAATGCACTTACCTCCAAATGTGGCAGGACTTCATACTACTACGGTATATAACTTATTCTACCTTATAAATCAGAAAAATTATTGAGTTTTTAAAAATAAAGTGAAAGAAAAGAAATATCTTTCATGCTTGAAAAATGATTAATCCTGGTAAAATGATGAATCTTAGTACATTTTTGTGCTTCTGATTTCAATATTCCTGTGCATAATCTTCCTAAATTGCAGGAGCCACCATTTTTGCTTTTAGAACATTTAGTACAATCTTAGAATAGTGCAGCAATTTTCAAACTTACCAACTTCTAGATGCATAACTGAAGATTCTGGATGCATAATTTGTAAGATTTTGGACTTATGTGTTTTAGAATATATGCATGTGTGTGTACAGGTATAAGGGTTAAAGACATTTCATTACCTCTCACCAGGAATATTCTCATGATAATTAACAAGGTGATTGATTATTAACAAAAATCTTGATGTACAAAAAGAGTCAAATTGAAAGCAGACTATACTTAAAGTTATATCTAATACCAGCAATTACTAAGGACTCACAAAGATGAAAAATTCATCTTTGAATACTAATCAATTACAAATTATGGCTCCGTACATCCAAGTAGAGATTTCCCACTATTTCTACATAACATACTAAACGACTTGTTTCTCCTTCATCACATGTCCAAAGACAAGATTAGAAACTGCTTGTTGGTCTTAAAAATGATAGTAGGAGCCCTTGAAATGAGAGTTAAAGAATATAAGACTTATTTATAAAATCCATGGCCTTAAAGCATTTAAAATGGAGATTATTTGGCAATTACTTAGGAAAGACTAACATGTGGTAAAGTTCCATTATTGTTTGCATTAAAGAATTACTGTTGTTTATGTATTTGGTCATATGTTCCTTTCTTCTTTCCAATACCATATTTGTGCTAAATGTAATAAAAACTAACCAATTATAAAGTTGATCAAAACAAGTTTTTTTAAAGACAGGTCCTAAACATTTTATTCCCATGAATAAGTACTTAGTAATAAATCTTTAAAATCACATAAGGGACTATTTCCAAACAATAGGATTTCTTTTTCCATTACATATGACTGAAGTTCCTAGCCAGAGCAACCCCATGTCATTGTTTACTCATTTATGCAAGATTTACATTTCATAGATGTCCACTGCACTCTTTTATCCTTAAATAAACTTCTTTTAAAGATATATTTCATACAAAACTATGTCATAAAAGAGACCTTTTTTTTATTTTTGTTCTGGTCTCCTAATATCTTCACTTCCTCCATTTAAAAAAATTAAGGAAAAAGTATCACCAAAATAGCTGGGATTGAGTCAGGGAGCTTAAAAGTATAAAAAATAGTTAATTTGGTGGCTAGTGGCTGCTTACTTGGTATACAAAACTCTGTAGACATTCTTCTTCCTACCACTATCTAATACTTATGATGAATATGAGCAAGTACTTTATGGATATAACTTGTTATATTTAAGTAATTTTTTAAATTTTATTTTTATTTAATTGTGCGTGTGTGCATGTGTGGGCGTGTGTGTGTGTGTACGTGTGTGTGTGCGTGTGTGTATGGTGTGTAGAACCACGGACAAATTCGGGAACCACCATGGACCACCTCCACCTCCTCCTTGTTTACTCTGCCCTGGGATTCACAGGCTCCGCCCTACCAGGACCAGAAACGCAGGCCGCCCCCGCTTCCGCCCGCGTCTATACGTGGGGTCTAGGATCCGAACTCAGGACCTTCGCCTGCAAGGCAGAGGCTTAATCCCTGAGCCACCTCTCCAGTCCCATTTCTAAGTAGTTTTGATGGTTTGTGAAGTCTTTATATTATATATTATATATATTACATATTATATATTAAAACAAATAATGTTTTAAATGTTTCCGTGAAGCAAGCAGAAGTCATATGTGTCTGCTTTAAAAGGCTTTAAAAGGCTGGAGGGAAAAACAATGGTCAAGTCATAGTGTCATTCCCAACCTAAGATGTTGCTCTGTGTGTGTGTGTG
The DNA here is from genome assembly GCA_023101885.1 of Typhlomys cinereus. Taxonomy (NCBI): domain Eukaryota; kingdom Metazoa; phylum Chordata; class Mammalia; order Rodentia; family Platacanthomyidae; genus Typhlomys; species Typhlomys cinereus. Next base: position 5,627,762 of record JALPQD010000048.1, on the reverse strand, counting down.
TGTGTGTGTGTGTGTGTGTGTGTGTGTGTGTGTGTCCATTTCTATCCCTGCTTCTCAGTTTTAGTTAGTTCTCTGCTGCCGTGCCTCTCTACCTGGATTCACTCTCTCAATGACTTCAGCCAATCCTTGGAAGAGCTGGCTTTCCCTTCTCTTATCCTGTATCTTGAAGCATTCTTTTCCAGTTTATCTTATGAGGTTCTAAGCATCACTCCTTCCTTTGAATCTTGGGATCTGCTCCATGAGTCTGACAAGTGTAGAATAATGCATTTGGTCTGATGCAGCCAAAAGCTTCAGAGCTATACAGAGAGGGCAGATGAAGGAGATGTGTCTGATGAAGGAGGCTAATGTGTGCTCCAGGTTTTATATAGATGTTCATTAAAACCCTCAGACTTCCAACATTACCAAGACCAATGGTACTCTCCTCAGTTACTAGCATCTTACAAAACCCTACTGATCACCATGAAACTCCAGACACTGCTCAACCACAGACAGAATGTAAGAACAAAGGATGTCATGCTCCATGCACTTGAATTTTCAAATGCTGTCTACCATAAGGGGTAGGTTTGGCTAATTATAAAGCCAAATATATTATAGGAAGCTAAATGGCTTGTTTTAATCTAAGAAAATGCACAGAATAATGTATCCTATCCATTAGTATATTTCAGTTCTTCTTACAGTTCTGTTTCATTTGGTGTTGCTTACATAAAATTTGGAGCAAGAGAGGCAGCAAGGAAAGTCATGGAATGTAATTTACTATGGACCATTTTTATATCTCAGTTCCACGCTTCCATATGAAGGCATCTTGATCTGTTCATGTATGCATATCATATGCTCTGAGCCCCTAAACTCTCACTGGTATTTGTTGGGGTGGATTGAGGCAGCAGGGTTATAACTATTTCTTGCTCAAATGCCTTAGAAGGGTATTTGGGGGGGCCTGGAATTTAAAAGGGACAGAATTAAAGGACTATGTCCCTATGTCTGCAGGTTGATAGCTTCTAATCTTCAATTTTTCCTTTAATTGAAGGAAATCTAATCTTTAATTTGCTTCATTAGAGAGAAAAATGGCTGGCACAATTTATTAAGGAATATATTAGTATAAAATGTCAATTCTCAATGTATAAGTAATAATGTGAGAAATGATGAATGATTAACTCCTGACTCAGTTAGCAACACTTGAATAGTCAAAAATTAGGAGAGGGCTGGAGAGATTGCTCAGGGGTTAAGTCTATGCCTTGCAAGCAGAAGGTTCTGAGTTTCAATCCCCAGTCCCAAGTAAAAAATGCCAGGTGGAAACTGCTGCTACCTGCACTAAAGTGAAGCTAAAAGGAGGTACAAGCAATCCAGATGATTCCAAAGTCACCCTTGATCCTCCAAGGTACACACACACACACACACACACACACACACACACAGACACACACACACACCAAATAAAGATTTTAAAAAAAAAGTTAAGAAACAGTCTGAAATGCCCACTAGCAGATATAAAGCAATGAATACTGTGCACTTTGTTTTTGGACCATGCATATTTTCAAAATAGTTGGCAACATGTCAAGATTAGGATGAATTAATATCAATAAAGTGCCAGGAAGTGAGATAGGGTTTCTTAGAAGATACAGATACCAATCTGGTGTTAGAGATGAATTGCAGCTCTTGCAGACTGGAGCACCAAGGTTAAAGCTCAGTAACTTTGATTTCCTTCCTCAGGATTAGGGGACCCTGAGAACAAGTTTTGGTTTTTTGTTTTTTTTTTAATTTTTTTTATTATTTATTCAATTGTGCGTGTGTGTGTGTGTGTATGTATGTGTGCGCGCATTTGTGTAGAACCACGGACGAATCAGGAACCACCATGGACGCCTCCACCTCCTTCTGCCCCGGGATTCACAGGCTCCGCCCTACCAGGGCCAGAAGCGCATGCCGCCCCCGCTTCCGCCTGGCATCTATATGTGGGATCTGGGATCCGAACTCAGGACCTTCCACCTGCAAGGCAGAGGCTTAACCCCTGAGCCACCTCTCCAGCCCCTCTGAGAACAAGTTTTGAACCATTTCACTGTGCTTATTGTTCTGAAGGTATATATGCAATTCAAAATTATTACAAAGACACCAAAAAAATACTAGAATTTTCTCCTAGCAAAAAGTTTAATAAATAATCAACTTGATATCATAGGATCAATAAAGTTTGATGCTCTTAAGTTTCAGTCACTAAGTAGATTTTTGGATATTCAATATAGAAATAAATCATTATTCTATAAAGCCATTTTTGCCACACTGAGAAGATACTCCTTGTTATTAAGATTATAATCATCCTAAAAAATGCAATCATAAATTAAAATTATACAATTTGACTTACGTGTGAGAGACATATCTTTTTAGAAATTGATAAAGCTAAAGGGAGAATGATGGGGGAAAACATTTAATGAGGGAATAGCATACAGGAGAGTCTGAAGGAATAACAAATAGCACTAAAGTTGTGAGAAATAGACAGAAACCTCCTGTATTATGAGCATATGAAAAAAAATTTTATTTTTAAAAGCAATGTTAACAGACATACCCCACACAGGGCAACACAGAGAAAGGAAGATAGACTATAAGGGAAAATGCTCTACAATGCTCCTATGAGAAGCCACAGGCAATTCCAAATATGTGATACCTCCTACTATACTGTTATCAGAGAGTTCTCAAAGGACTCCCCCAAATAGTATATGCTTTTGTCATTGCTCTTGATTGCTTTCCAGAAACTGACAGTAAGAACCTATTACTGAAGACATAACACATGTTAATCATATGGGGGGGGGAAGCTGAACTGTTTTTTGAAGCTTTCTCCTTGTTGTCCAGAAAGGACTGTGCAAACTGCTGGGTGAGAAAAAACAATCAACAGCCTCATCAATCTGTGAAAGCTACAAGCTGCAAGACCAACCACCCTAGTGAGAAGTAACCATCAGTTCCACAACAGCATGAATGTCAAGGGGCCAACCATCAGCTCTCTGATTAGATTTAAGACCATTTCTGGTATTGTAAACCAGCGCATAAACCTATTAAAGGGGAGGTCCAAACTGTTAAGGTTTAGCTATAAAGACACTATATCAAACTGCCTTTTTAACATTTATCATTATATCCATAGATTGGAGGAGCACGTGGCATGTCAGCTAGAAGCTTACTTGTAAATGGAAGGTGTTTCGTACAGAAAAATCACAACCGACCACAGTGTAGAAAATAAGTTACTGTGGACTGCATGGCTCTAAACAGCACATCTAAACCACCACCCCCTGGTCAACCACAAGAGTCACAGAACACACAGAAGAGGAGACGCTCCCCACCCCAACGCTTAGAGAACATCATGAAGAGGAGGTAGTAAGATTCTAAGGGCCCGAAGGGGTCAGGGAGCAGTAGACATTGGCTTCCATAAATTCACTGCAATTACATGTACTTCTACAAAACCTGAAAGGATTTGACCTACCAGCATTTCGCCATGCAAGGAGAAAGATCTTAAGAGGCCTCCACTCTTTGAGAGACTTATAAGAGTTGATACTGATAAGGGGAAAGGAAGATACTGTCCTCAGTAGTATACCCGCCATTTATGATTCATGCCCCAGCAAGCACTCAGGCACATGCCACCAAAGACAACCCAAATGAAGTTCAGTGGTCACGCTTAACAGACGAACATAAAAATAGGAAGAATACTGGTAAGAAGGAAGAAGAGTTATAGTGAGAAAAGGAAGGGGGATAGAACAGTGAAATATCATTAATTTACTGAACTCATGTATGAAACCCTAAATGAATCTGAAAAGTGATTAAAAGGCAAAAAATATATTTTTTGGTTAATCAATCAAAATGAGCTGCAAAAGAAAAAAAAATCACAATACGAGCAAAACAAAATACACATCTAGGCTAGGGAGATGATTCAGTGCTAAAAATGTTGGCCGAACAAGCAAAGTATGGTTCCCCAGACCTCATGTAAACGCCTGGTGGGCGTAGCAGCCTGCCTGATATTCTAACCTGGAAGGCAGATCCTGAGAATTCACAGAACAAATCATCTAGCTGGTTTAGTCCTATAGGCAAGGTCTATGTTTAATTAGAGACCCAGCCTCAAAAGAATAAAATAGTAAAGCAATGGAGGATGCCTCCCAATAGCAACATCAGGCCCATACACACGTGAGCCCACACACATGCAAGCACATACACACAACCCCTATACATATACACACGAAGACAGAAACACACAGACACACAACACACACACACACACTTTTGTCCAACCTAACATGATGCTGACAAGAGTTCTTAGCTTGAGCATTTTACCCAGAAATACCTTGAAAACACATCAAATCCTTGGCAAAATCCATTTGCTTCATGAAATGCCTCAACAAAGAGCACTCTGCATTCATTAATTCCCTCTTTTAAATGATTCTAATGGCTTGAATCTCCTATCCCCAATCTCTGATGCTCTCTTGATGACATCACTAAAAGAAAGGTACATGTCCTGGCAGTGGTTTTCTCAAATTTGTGTCTATTACGCACTTGGCCTCATGCTACATATGTTCGGTTACTTTTTTGGACAATCTATGTGGCAAGTGTTTGATACTAATTACATACCATCTATAGATAAGAAAACTGAGGCTTAGAACTTAGCAGCTTGTACAAGACAATAGGGAAAGAGGCAGAGCAATGGTTGCAGTTACTACGAATGTTGCTGATAAAAAAAATCACCACCAAACAGCTTAGGGGAGGAAAGGGTTTTACTTTTTCCTCAAGATCCTCTGCTACAATTCTTAGTCCAGCTTGCTAGGAGAGTTCATACCAACATCAGAAACTGAGGGAATTGGCCGTATCATACACACAAGTATTGCTAAGAAAAGAGGAAATCTCACTTGCCGTACTTCAAGTCTGCCAAAATATTCAAAAGGATGCCAAACTGCTGACCCACCTCCTCCATTTATCCAGCTGCCCAAAGAATGGTCCCATCTACTTTGAAGTCGTTCTTTCCACATTGACAGATACTCATCTGCAGACTTGCCTTAACTATCGATTCTTCACAAAGGTGTCCAGACCTCAGCTTTTGTCAAGTTGACACCTAGTACTGGTGTCACAACAGCATGAAATGCGTTGATCTATTCAATACCAAAAGACTACGCATTCAGCCTCCAGCCTCTAACGGATCATTTTCAACTTCGTAACAGGTGCTTGGGAAGTTGAATAAATGCCCTGTCTAAAATGTTTGAAAGTGAAAGGACACTGATGCGCTTGGTTAAGTCAACAATGTGATTTCTAGATCTTAATAGAAACATTTTGTCTTGGAGATCAAACAGATTTAGATCAAAGATGTCTTCTTTTGAAGAAGAAAAAAAAAAGCTGCAGAGAACACTAATATAGTGAAAACAAAAATGTCTGAACACAGAGCTGCCCTGGCTGTGATGAATATATCTTCCTTCTTCCAGGGCCTAATGGAAAGCACGAAAAGTCCGAGCTTTCTGAGGTTTGGCAGACTGTCTCTTACCAAGGATTTGTATGACCACACACAGTGCGGACAGCTGTTCTGGTCCAGGCCAGCCAGGGTGTGGCACTTCCCGCTGGTGTAGTTGGCAGCAGGGTGCCTACTACAGCAGCAAGTCCCTGCCCTTTCAGACTTCAGCCCCAAAAGTCTCCATGTTCTCTCTTAACCCTCCTGCACCTGCCCCCTTCATCCAGAAAGTTAGGCTGGATAGCGGAACGATTCCACTCTTAACAAAAGGGCAGGTAGAAGAGCCAAAATTCCACACCATCTGGGGTGATGCCAGGATTTCCAGCAGCCATATTCATAGGAGCATGTGGGCTTAAACAGATCTGCCATTACCGTGTCAGCCTTCATCCCACTGGAGTGACTAGGCTGGAGCTTGCTCCGATATGGAGGTGCCTGCCCTTTGCATTCCTCCCAGGATTCCCTGTGAATTGAAGGATCGATCACAAGACACTGGCAAAAGAAGCACATGCAGTAGCAGGTAAGGTGTCATCTCAGTAGAAAAGAGCTCTATTTCCTGTCCTCTTTCCTTTCCTATCCTTTCCTTTCCTCTTTCTTTTCTTCTCCTTTCCTTTCCTCTTCCTTCTCCTTTTCTTTCCTTTTTACTTTTCTTCAAAAGCAATAGGTGAAAAGCCAGCTGTGAACACAGGGGTTCATTGGAGACATCAGAGATAAAAGTGTATTGGCATTCATATTAGGCAGTAAAGGAACCACAGAGCTGTTAGAAAACCCAGAGGGAAATAGAAACCAAAGACATTTTCCTACTTGCAAACTAATGGTGTTTATCCGTACAGGAGACCGCTTCTGTGCCAGTGCTTTATCTACAATTTAGAGGCCATTAAAATTTAATTGGAGATAATTCATCATAAATGTGTTTTCTATTGGAAGCTTCAGAACTCAAACCTCAGATTCTCCTAGCAGCAGCCATCACCAAGTGAAAGCTCAGGAGCAGTAGGGTTACCCCCCCCAAAAAAAAACAACCACCTCCACCTTCTCATCTTGCTACTGAATATTCAATCACAGCTGTAGGAGGGAAGTGAGAGGCAGGAAACCTGAGAGCTAAAGCAAAGAAAAATCTCTCTGCTTTGCATGAACTCAAGCACCTTGGTGATTGGGAAATGTGTTTTTCTGTGTGTTAGACACATTTTTCCACTCCTAATTGAGAGTGTTGTTAACAACTTGTAATTGCAAAGGCCAAAATTAAGTATCATTTTGAATTAAATGGGAATGAACAAAGCAGCCTAATAGAAAAAATAAATAAAAGTCTTCCATCTCCTAGATGATCCACACAGTTTATGTGGATAGCAATCTGGAATGGTGTCTAGAGAATCCATTTTCAGTTTGAAATAATGGATTCAAGAGCAACACTGAATGCAGACCGTCCCTTCATTGACATAGATATATCGCTTATCTATTCCGAGCCATGGAACCTCATTTGAAAAAGCAGGTATTACTGGGTATCAGAAATGAAATCTCTCACCAGTGTGAAAACATCATGAGAGCAGGTAATCTGACATTTCTATGCTTGTCCTCCAATTGCTTTGTCTTCAGGAGGTAAACATTTTCCTGGCATTCAAATATTTGTTAAATGAAAGAGTGAATATGATAATGAAATGCCAGTGAAAGAAATGTCATACATGCAATGCTTATCCTTAATTAAACCTAATCTAAGTGTTTGTACCTTATTAACCTCTCACAAGGTCCACCTTCCTTCCACCATGTTAATAAAAATGTTTATGGCTGAATTATTTAGGTATACAGTCATGCAACATGTTCATGTTCAGATAGTCTCACACTTTTGCATTATCTTTGAGTACCTTTGAAAACTTCTTTTATTTATCTTATTAAGTTCTTTAAAATTTGGGTGTTTTCAACATTTAAAAATATTTGAAATCTATCTACCACTTCAATGTACCTCCACAGCTACTAAGTCATGAACCTCTATATAGACTTGTGAAGTAACATCCTTAAGTGGGGAAAAAAGAAACCTTATACACTGTTAGTGTGAATGTAAATTAGTAAAGTAGCTATGAGCATAAAAATGGAGGTCCCTCCTCCCCCGCTGCATCTAGGAACTCACTACAACTTGTCCTTACCAGACCTGCATAATGACTGACATACCATCATGCCCCCATAGAATATCAAGGAACTCAAGAGAGATAAGAATATACAGTGGAAACCTTGAGAACTGAAGCTGGATGAATGAAGGGAAATACCCCTGTCAGTGGGGTGGCCTGAGAAGATGCAACCTGGTGTGCCACAGAGACCTGAACCCCCCAGGAGTAGATGGGCTGGGGGCTACTCTGGGATCCATAGACACAGGCAGGTAGGAGGGTGGGACTGATGGAGGGATGGGAGGGAGAGACAATGGAGTGAAGTAGGGATAAGTACTGTATGCTTGTAAAAATGGAAAAATTTTTTAAAAAGTAAACTGGTCAGAGTGAGCCCTGGGGGGTTCCATGAAAGTGGACAGGCAGGAGGGTGGGAGGGAGTGGGATGGATTGAAGAAAGGAGGAGGAAGAGGATGGATGGAAGGGGGGATGGAGGACGTGGGGATGAATACTCAATATGCTTGTAAAACTAGAAGAATAAAATAACTTAAAAAAATCAAGTCCCCTCCAAAAAACTAATATATACCCACCATAGGATCTGTCCATTATCATTCCTTATATATACCTGAACAAATCAAAGTTAGTATACAATACAGAAATTTACATATTCATGTTTATCGAGGCCACTATTCACAACACCCAAATTATGGAATCAACCTGAGTGCCTACCAATAAATGAATGGGTAAAGAATATGTGGCAAATATATATAATGAAGTTTTTGACCATAAATGAAAATGAAATTATCACATGAAAATGTTGTGCATACACACCATAGAACTTTTTTCAGCTGCAAAGAAAAATAAGGTTAAGAAATCTGCAAGAGAAAAATGGATGGCATTGAAAAACATACTGAACTGAGGCAACCAATCCTGGCCCAGAATGTAAAACACTGCATGTTCTCTCACATGTATGCAACAGCTTCAAGTTCTCAGATTTTCTTTTAAAGTGAAATATCTGTAGGGACCTGGAAGTGAGAAAGGAACCATGAGGGTTGGGGAACCATGGGAGTTAGGGGTAAGAAAAGGCCTTAACAGGACTGGGGATAGAAAAACACATGTACTATGAAAATGTTGAGAATACTGGACAGCAAGGTTTAAATAGGAATGTGGTAAGAAACAGGGAGGAAAGAAAGGATGGAGTAGAGTATTATCAAAAACTAAGGACATATGAGAAAGTCACCTAAAAATCTACTGTTTTATAAACTAATTAAAAAAACACAATTTATAGAAGAGTTTGAATGAAAGTACCATGCATTCATAATGCTGATCCCAAAAGCCACAGGTGGTAGTAAACAAAAATCTCAGTATAAAGAGAGGGATACGTCCCCAGCAGTTGAAGGGCCAGAAGCACCCAAAACTCTATATTTATTATAGATAGTACTTTTGTTTGTCCTCCAGAACTAGATGATAAAATTGTGTTGCTGAATATTGGACCTTACATACTACAGTGTCAACTTGCCAGGCCAGATGTGCCTGCTGGTACAATAATGGCATGACTGTAATGGAGTAACCATTGCTTTCTGGAACTGAGTCCTGATCAGCAGGAGGGAGCTCATACCTGGTACTGTGCACTTGTTTGAAAGCCCATGATTAGAGTAACAGGGACCAGGGATGAACTACTACTACTACTACTTTTTGTTTTGCTAAATGAGCAAAGGTTCAATTTTCTTTGTGTAGCCACAAAATCTTAAAGAAATAAACCTGAAAATTTTTCATTGTCATTCTGCAGTTGGGAAAATCTGTCTAACCTTTTGTGGCTCAAAATCAACAAACTGTGAATCATTTTTATTGAAAGAAGCATTATAAATAACATTAAAACAGACTAACTGGAGGAAATGCAACTCAAATAAATGCCAAAAATCCTAATAAATAAATTGTTAAAATCATGACTCTTGGAATGTAGAAAAATGTAAATATAACTTTCTCTTAAGTAAATCACAATATAATTAATTTTACTTACTAAAAAAAAGAGAGATGTGGAACAGAGAAAAATGTGAAGACCAGAATTCAAATCCTAGAATCCATATAAAAACTGGGTAGTCGTGACTGCACACTCACAATTTCAATACTTGTGAGTCAAAGACAGTAGAGTCCCAAAATAAACTTGCTAATCAGACTAGTGAAATGTGGAGTTCTTGGGTCATCAAGAGAACAATTAAGAAAGAGCCATCAAGACAGACACTCATCATCAATCTTTGGTTTCTACACACATACAAACATATGGACATACACCCACATGTATGTCCACAGTACATAAACACATATACATACATTCAAGCATACCACAGAAGCATGCAAGAAAAGAAATGCAAGTTAAAACTACAAATGTAAAACCTTCTTCAGTCTTTCAATTGACAAAAAAAACCAAGTTAGAGACTTCCAGGACTCTGGAAATATGGGTGATATTTTCTCACACATTACTTATAAGAGTATATATTGGAAAATGTCCAAGTTACACAACCTTGTCATTTCAGCCTAGCAATTTTTTTCATTAGTAGGAAATGATAGCTGTATATCAGGACTATGCAAAATATTATACACTTACACACGTAAGATGGCAATACAAAATATGGAATTATGCTCATGTCCATCAACATGCAACTACCTAGATAAAAAAATCATACAGTAACATAACCTATATAAAATTGTCAAGGACTGGAGAGATGGCTCAAGACTTAAACCTCTATCTCAAAAGCAGAAGGTCCTGAGTTTAGATCATGGATCCCACATAAAAAAGGCCAGACAAAAATGGTAGCAGCCCATATTTCCAGTCCTGGAAGACAGAGTCTGGGAAACTGCAGACCAAAGTCAAAAGGAGGTATAAACAGTATAAAATGCTTCCTGGAAGTCACCCTTGGGCTTCCACAAGGTATGCCCTCTGATACACACACACACACACACACACACACATGCATGCACGCACGCACACAAGCACATGCAAATAAAAAAATAACTGTCAAAAACTGAATGCAGAAACCATCATGTACTGAAACTGAGTCATATCCAAGGTATGTTAAGTGAAAAATAATATAACCAAGTGAAAATAGAATAGTGCAGAATAACTTTGGTAAGTGAAGACAGAATAGTGTAAATTATATAACAGCCTTTGTGCAAAAAAAGCAGAGGATAAACTGCTTTTCTATGCAGGAACAAATTCTAGAAAGCTATCCGAGTAATTAGCAATAGCTGCTACCCAAAGGATTAGAACTAAGGCCTGAATGGGAGATGCAAATGTAAGTGATACTTTTCATTCTTTTTTTTTTTTATAATTTTTTATTATTTATTCAACTGTGCGCATGTGTGTGTGTGTGTGTGTGTGTGTGTGTGTGTCTGTGTATGTGTATGTGTAGAACCACGGACGAATTCGAACCACCATGGACGCCTCCACCTCCTTCTGCCCCGGGATTCACAGGCTCCGCCCTACCAGGACCAGAAGCGCAGGCCGCCCCCGCTTCCGCCTGGCGTCTATACGTGGGATCTGGGATCCGAACTCACGACCTTCCGCCTGCAAGGCGGAGGCTTAACTCCTGAGCCACCTGTCCAGCCCTGATACTTTTCATTCTTATGAGTTTCTAACAACAAGAATATTTTATTCTTTTAAAATTGAATTTATAACGTTTCAGTAAGAAAATCGTTTGTTATAAAGCTAATACTGGATTGTGGCTTTTTCATTTCTTTTTCAATTAGATGCATTAATAAAACACCACACTATCCATTTTTTTCTTTATAATAAAAACTTAACTTTTACCTAATCTTTAATTGTCCTTCATATATCTATGTAGAAGGGCCAATCAATCAAACTTATCACTTAATCATCAAAGACTTTTTTAAGTCTTTGCTTTTTCAGATTAGTTTAAAGTCAACAGCACAACTGAGAAGAAGATACAAATAGTTCCCATTTATCCCCACATGCACAGCCTCCTCCATGATCAACAGTCCCTAACCAGAGTGGGATATTTGTTACAACTGAGTAGCCTACACTGACATACCATCACCTAACATCCATAGTTTACAACAGAGTTTGAGTATGCAGATTTGTATAAATATATAATAGCATGTATGTACCATTGCAATGTTTTATACAAAATATTTCCACTACCATAAAAAGTCTCTTCACTCTGCATATTTATTTCTTTCTCTTCACTGTCCCCCCAAACCACTACTAATATTACTACCGCCAGGCTTTTGCTTGAGACATGAAGATAGGAGAGAGAATTTGGGGAGGAGGTTTTCGGTGGAAGAAAGAGGGAGATGAAATTAGGTAATACAAGGCAAAAATGACTTAAATTCATTGTATTCATCTATGAAACTGTCAAAGAATGAAATTTTTAAAAACTAATGTAAAAAATATAAGGATGCTCCAGGGGATGGAAAGGAAGAAGGGAGAGGCACCGGGAGAGGGGGAGGGAGGGAAGGGGTGAAAAGAAGGGAGGAAAGGAATAGAGTGCAGTAGGGGATGATGGGGAAGGGAAGAGGGGACGGAGAGAAAGGGAGTACCTATTGACTTGTATGATTAGGAAAAAAATAAAATGTGGGAGAAAAATTTAAAAAACTAATGTAAAAAAAGAAAATTCATATTTAGGTAAAACACATGTGTATTTCTCCATCAAAAAAAATTAAAAGACCTGTAATAATAAGTCTTAAATTGGAGCTTTCATAGTTATAACATGCAACTATTTTGCTTTTCCAAATAAGATCAATATTCCCACAGCCACCTGCAGATGTGTCCTAGGAAGAGCACTGGAGTTTGAGCAGTTAGGAGCAAGGTGAGGCCCACAGTGCGAAGGGAGCAGAAGCACGCTGTGACTCAGCAGACAGCTCCGTCTGAACTTGAGCAGCAGAGCTGACACAACACATTCATAACACGAGGGGAGTTTCCTGTTCTTTTCACAAAGCCTTGTAACCTTGGCTTCTGCGGCTCCTTGTTGTGGAAAAAGAAAAAAAAATCACTTCCTGATGATTTCTCTGCTGAAAAAGGACTTCTCATTAAAAAGTGATTAGGAAATGAACATGCTTCACATAGAGATACATAAGTGATCGTTTTTTTGGTTATTGTTTTCCCTGAACTTAAAAGCCATTTGCTCACAAATGTTTTCTTCTCGCTCTAAATAGGCTCAAGAAAGAAAAAAGAAGAAAAATCCTACTGCTTTCTGGGTGTTTTTAAGAGGTGTTCAGTTCCATAAAGACTGAACGAACCACATAATTGTGACAATTACTATGGCAACTAACAAAATTTTCAAATTGAAATACCCACTCTCAAGGCTGCCCACACAGCTCTCAGAGCAAGCAGGCACTTCCACCTCAATGCACAATGTGTGCATTTAGAAAGCTAGGCCATCTTTTAGCCAGAGCGAAGAAAAGAACCAACATTAACTGCTGCCTTGTTTCAGTTTGCTAAGCCCTATGTCAGACAGCATCTCTTTGCAGAACTCCATTCAAAAATGGAGACCACAGAATTGGCTGCCTGGCCTGCAGAACCTGCATACAGAGCCTGAAGGAAGCACAAGACTAAATTAGCAATGCTGCCCATATGTTTTTCTCCTCTGTGCACTGGGAGTCATGAAAATAAGTTCTCCCAAAATAATTCTCCTATCACATAATGTGTCTTCTTCCTTCTTGTGAATCACATCAACATTTCAGTCAGTCTGATTTAATTTTCTAAAACCAACTCTCTCATATCCGAGAGAGCTTTTCCTCAAATAAATGCCAGGCAGGAAAATTGATATCTGAAAGAATTGTCAACGTTATAAACAATTCCATTTAAGTTTGGTCAGAATGTTCTATTTTGTTTTGAGAGACAACAGAACTTTAGGAATCTTTCAGCTAATTGTCACACACTGATGAGGAAAGAACCAATAGAGAGATCAAGGCCATTTGGGAAAAGCTAAAGAGATAAGGATAGTAAAAAGAATAATCCACGTCCTACCCACACATCCTTCTCATGGGGAAGAATGAAGGCTCTGGACATAATTCCACCCTGCTTGGTGACATCATTGGGTCACTTTCTCTTCCTACTTCTGTCTCAATGGAAACAAGAACCATGAGCAGCAAAGAAAGGAGCTGCAAAAAGGGACCTGCATCTTCTTAGCAGAACTTACATAAAATAAAGAGTAAACTAAGATTTTGTGTGTATGCATCTGTATGTGTGCTTGTGCATGTGTATATATGTGGGTGTACATGCACCTGAAGTTAATCTTGGATGTGTTTCTCAAGGGCTCAAATGATGTTTACCTCGGGTTTGGTTTTGTTGTAGTAGGCTCTCTTACTGGAGTCTGGAGCTCAGTGATTAAACTGGGCTGCTGGCCAGTCAACAAACCCCTGTAACCCTCATCTCTGTCTCCCAAGCACTGGGACAACAAGCACACAAGCATACTGGATTCTGAGGTCTGAACATAGGACCTCGTTCTGGAGCGACAAGTACTTTGCAACTGAGTTACGTGCCCAGCTGCAAACTGATAATCTTCTGTTGGACCTATGAAGTTCTATATCAGTAAATTATGTATTACTGATATAGAAATTTTCCTAACTAGTAAAAAAGATAATATCATAGTCAGAACCATCAACAACCCAACACTCAGAGGTGCTTCACATGTACCAGTTATGGTTAAAAGAACCTTAGGTAGATCGGCTTATTCATAACCTTTGGTACACATACCACTGCCATCCCACTTAGCAAGAGAAAACAATACGCAGAAGGATATGCAATTAGTAAGCTCTAGCACAAAGCTAGTGTTTAAACTTAGTCTGTTTTCAGGTTTCAAAATCTCAGAAGATTATTAGTGCCTGAAAAAGACAAGCCGTTTTCCTTTGGAATCTGTTGGCTTTCAATGTTTACACCAAAAAAAAAAAAAAAATGCAAGTCAGAAACTATAATGTGATGCTTGACAAAACGTTTAATGAGAAGAAATTTCTAAGTGGTGGCATGAAATGTCAGCAGTGTATAGTACAGACTATGATATCCCAAGTACTGAGACCCGCCCACAAGCAGGTCATGGTATACGTGCATCAAAATACAGCAACTTCATTATTTGTGGTGGCTTGCTAAGAAGCACAAGTCATTCGAAAGGTAATTTAGCCAATAATATCAACTTGTGTCCACAAAATGTCCTACATTCATTTTCACTATTTCTATAATCAGTTACCACTTATGGCGCGAAACAACATCAGCAGGCCGCCATCCATGGTCCTCATCAAGGTGACCATTGCGGGCCGCATACTTATTGGAGAACCTGATGGTGAAACTGGTTCTTACTCATTTGGGAAAGTTAGAAATGTTTATTTGTTATTCTTTTCTATTTAATAGACCTATTTAAGTATAATATTTTTTTGAGACACAGCTTATCCAATCTGTCTGTGAACTCACTATATAGCCTGGGCTGGCCTTGAACTCCTGATCCTCCTGCTTCGAACTCCTGAGTCCTGAAATTGTTTCCATATGTGTACTGCTTGGTTGTTAAACTGTACGTCTCTAAAATATGTAACTTTATGCATTAAGAACATAGGCATAGTGAGCACAATGACTTCATCATCGTAATCAAAACAATTAATATATTCGTGATCCTTAAAATTTCATAGTGTCTCTTAGGAGTTTGTGATTCTTTCTTTACTTGAACCAAGACAATTCTGATTGGCTTTCTGTCACTATACATCAGTGTACATTTTCAGAATTTCATATAAAGTCACATGACAAAGTCTAGAGTATAAGTTATGAAATCAGCCCCACCTCCTCACGAGAGCAGCTGCAAAGAAACATTGCAAATGGGCTTGTATATGGGACAAAGACTTTGTATCCATTTCTGCATTTACTGTATCGATTCTCCTTTTCCTTCCTTACTAGCCATTCATGCCTTCAAGTTACTAATGGCCTTATTATTATCTTATTAAATTCTGGGAGCCTTTTCACTCATCATTTGACACGTACTTTCACTGTTGGCCTCAACTCTGCCTGTTTAATTTCCTTCCAGTTCTTTCCTCACAGTCTCCTTCATTGGAGAAGTGTGGTGCATGGTGCCCAGCACAAACATGCACTTGGCTTGATTAATGAACAACTGGGTGGATAAATGAACTAACAAGTAAAATAAGATTATGCTCCCCCTACTTACTGTTTAGATATTGGAATTTGCCAAACTTCTGTTGTTACTTAGATTCCAATTTTATGTCTCCAGACCTCTCATCCTGAACTTCAGGCATGCATAAGTAACTTCTAACTGTACTTCTTCCCCAATGACACTGCAAAGTCAACTTGCTGAAATTTGAGCTCACTAATCCCACTCCCAAATCTCCTTCTTTTTTATACTCTTACACAATCTGCCTAGTTACCCAAGCCAAAAATTCTAGTATCACTCTTAACTCTATCCTATGGGGCATGAGGTTCTATCATTTTATCTTTTAAAACCTACTCTCTTTTCTTTAGCCATATCATTTCTATTTTAAGGTCTCATTAATCTTCACCTGAATGCCTACAATCATCACCACTTAATTCACTATTTACAAAAGCTTTCTGTACAGTTGGATTTTCTCCTTGTAACCTGACAAAAAAAAAACTTGGGAATTATTTATTTTGACTCATAGTTTCAGGGAGTTCAATCCATGCTCATTTTAAGACAAACAAGCATAGGGATTAGCTCAGGAACCTGAGACTTCCATTTGTTTTGTACTAAGTGCCTCTCCCCCAACACACACAAACCTCTGTCAATGCACTTGGCAGCTTAGGCCTTTTATCTTCTTTTACTATTCATGCACACTCCTCTCTGAACAATGCACTTAGCAACTCCAGACTTCTACTTGCATTGGGCTACATTTATACCCTGTGTAAACAATGGAAAAGAATTCTCTTCCCCTGGTAACTATAAAGCTTAGTTTCTATTCACATGCATTCCCAGTGCATCCTGGGTACAAAGAATACACAATAAAGTTAAAATTAGGGAAAATCCCCTATATCCATTTTATGTGTGTGAATAACTGATGTGTATATATAATTAAAATCAGGTGCATTGTAAGAAGGTACATCTGCAGTAGGAAAATGAATTTGTGATGGTTAGTTTTGGTTGTCAACTTGACTACATTTGGTATTATCTAACTAGTTAGCTGTTAGACTATGTGGAGAGACTATCTGGATTAAGACATTTGCAACATCAAGACCAACCCTAAATCTGAATGGAATCTTCCAGTAGCCGGCCAGATAAAAGGAATCACAAGACAAAAGAGCTCACTGACTCCCTTGTCCTGTGCTGGCAAACTCATCTTCTCTCCTGCCACCATTAGAACCCAGTTTCTTCGACCCTTCTTCCTTGCCCCCAATGTGACTTAAGTTCGGAGACTCTCCAGGAATCCTCTTGCCTTCAGCAGAAGACTGGGACTGTAGAGGTATTTATTTCTGGACTGAGCAGTTTCTGACAACCATTGTTAAACTACCCAGAGTTTTTTTTTCTTTTTTAAAGGAAGAAAGGTAGATTTATTAAGCTGAATCAGCTGTGAAGCAGAGACCAGTCTCCAACTTAAGGTTATAGCAGAACCTGGCAATATCATTGACCACGTACGTGGTCATGGTTTTACAAGCATCAAAGATGCAAGAGAGAGGAGATATGGATATCCCTCTAAAGTTTCAGAGAATGGCAGAAGCCGGCAATCTATGGCAGAAAATCTGCACTTTACAGGTCAAGAAGGTCAGTTTGTGCTGTGAAGTTAAAGCCTGATCTGCCATTGAAAGGTGAAGATGTTAGAGATGCTAGAGCCAACGTAGGACATCTGCCAAGGAAAGCTGTATCCCCTGGGGGGAGCTATCCCAAGAGATTGATGTGTTCTATGGGCAACTGGAAGGATGGAATTGAAGTCCTTTGGAACCAAGATGATTTCAAAAAAAAGACTTGCCTGTGAAATATAGAGAGGATTTGGAGTTTGTTTTGCTGGTTTTTGGTCTTGTTATGGACTGATCTTTTCTGGATATGCCCCCATTCTAAAATATATTTTGGAATGAGAGTGTTTATTCTGAGTTCGAAGTATATAACATGTCTTTAGATTTTAAAGGAGGCTTTGGACTTTGTACTATTGGGACTATTGATGTATAGTCTATGAAGATTTTTAATTGGACTGAATATGGCTTGTATAATGAGATGGCAATGAACCTATGGGGGCCAGGGGTGGAATGTCATGATTTGAAATGTGAGTTGTCCCCCACAAGGTCATGTGTTTGAATTTTTAGTTGTCTGGGAAAGTCATGATACCTTTAGGAGGGGAGCCTTGCTAGAAGAAAGCAGTCAGAGGGAATGGGCCTTGAGGTTGGTTAGCCCCGCCCTGTTTGAGTGAGTGAGGCTACTCTTGAGCTTGTAGCAGCTTTCAGCATGCTTTGATTCACTAATGGAACTAATCTCTTTAAGGATAACCACCGTTTTGCTGTCTTCCTCCTCCAGTTTGCCACATTTTCCCTCACTAAACTACACAGTTTTTGCTTCTTTCTGCTTGAGTCCTTGCTCTTTTTACTTGTAACTCTGAATAACAGTGCTAAAAAGTAGCCATGTCACATTATCAAAACTACATTGTCTTGAAATTTCCTCCACTAAGCACTCAAAATTTAACTTCAGGCAAGCTTATAGGACAAGGACAAAACTTGATCAAACTGTCGGCTAACACATTGTTCAATTTGCCCCTGGTAAAGGTCCCAACACAGTCTCTTCCCCTCTGTACCATCACAAACTGGGTCAACTGCTTACATAGTATCACTCTCTTCCAAACTCTCACTAGACTTGCCCTTTTGATCGTGTCTCCAAGATGTATGGATTTTCCCAGTGCAAAGTCTAAAAGTTCTCCATATTTCTCCAAACAAACAGTTCCAAAAACACACTAGCCACATCTCAGGAATGGCCAAACTGCTGGATACTAGCTTCTCTCAGCTTCACAAACAACTTCAGTTTGTGGTACTGGAGTATTTTAGTCCCACATAGCAATACCCCACTTCTCTAGTACCACTGTCTATCAACTTCAAAACACTGCATGCTCTGGTACCAGATGCTCTTAATCTCACAGCAATACCCCACTACTCAGTGCCAATTTCTATACCACTTACTCTTTTATGTTCCTGTGAGATACCACTGAGGCTTAAACCAACTTAAAGGGAGAAATGGAGATTTATTCAGCTTCAAGTTCCTGAGGAGAGATACATTCTTTCATGGTAGAAATTGCATGGCTGGCTGGCAGAGGTTGGAGGTAGCCTGGGTCACTGCAGACATTGTGGAGGATGCAAGATCCAGACCTTACTTCGTAAGTCAACCCTAATAAATTGCCTTTTTGTATATTCATTCTATTGGTTTTGTTCCTCTAGAGAACCCTGACATATATAAAATGACTACATGCTCTACTTTATCACTAAAACTAGGAAACCACCCTAAGCACACCAGTTCCTCTTGCTTTTAACCCCCCAAAAGAGACCCAAGTCAACACCTTGGCGCCCTTGAGTTTCTTCATTTAAGTGGCCTGTTGCTCCCTTGTAGTGTATCCTGATTTTGCTATTACTTTGCTCTTAATAAAACTTTTCTGCATGACTTTTTCTTTCAATCTTGAATAAAAGTTCAAGAACCTAGAAACATTCATTTTAGACCCCAACCAACCATAATAATTTGGTTCAGTATTTCAGCCTGTGGGGGACATTTCACAGTCAAATCTAAATACCTTCTCAAGACAAAAATTATCTGGGACACTTGTTGAGAAGAAGGGCTATTAAACATGGCACAATCTTCTGAATCGGAGGCTCAGGGTGTGGGTATAAAGGCTTCTCAAAATCACCAGGTGAGTTTTGTTACCAATTACTTTGGGGAAAACATTAATCTGCCACGTTACCTACAGAGTACTTTTCACCTTACAATCTCTTCTGTGCTATGCTGTGTCAGTTCATGAGGTAATAACTTCCAGGAAACTTCATAGATTTCTCAATTCAAATTGGTATCAGGGTTTATTTTTGTCTCAGCACTTAACAGCATTATAGACTTAAAGAATTAAAGTCCACTTTCTTGTCTCATAAACTGAGCTGTAACAGAGAGAAACATATTTTTATTCACCCAAACTTAACACAGTGCTTAGCTTAGTAAGGAACTAATTGCATGTTTTAACAACAGCTAAAAGAAGGAGAATCAGTAAATGAATACACAGGTGAATTTATGAAGAGGCTTCAGAAGACATCAGCATTCTGCCCCTGAATCTTCAAGTCATCTGCATGGGATTTTATAGAGTTTTTCAGTTTAGGGTATATGACGTGGCTCATCTTGTATCAGAAATACACTGTCATCTTCTGTCATTCTACAAATTTACATAGGAATTCAAATTAAATTCGTGACTGGGACTTATTTGTTAAATCTACTCAGTAGATTTTTTTTTTATTTTTGTGTGTCAAGCATGAAAGTTAAAAGTATTTCCAAGCCTTTCATCTTAGCTCAGCCTTCCCCTTAATTTCTTCTTGAACAAAACAGGTCCCTTTTTGTGGTTGGAAAGTTTGACTTTACATAGACCCTTTCAATACACAACTGTCAGCACCTGATTATGGGTCATTTTTTAGCCTATGACTTTTACTTCCTTCCTTAAATAGGTCTCTCAGATGAATCATCTTCAGCCACTCTATGATTATGCAGAGACCAGATATGCAGTTTATGAAGAACAGGACACACTGAGGTCCTTGCATCATTCTGTACTCTGAGTTGGACAGATTTCATTTATATTTAATAAAAATTACAGTGAATACTCTGTGCTTGGTTTTTGTGTAAGCCATCAGTTCACAAGTGGGAAGAAGCAAAGAACTAAAAAGAACTCATACCCATTACTTTCCACTCTGTCAGCATTTTGTGATTGGAGATGAATTTTGTGGAAAGGACATGGGTAAGACTTATTATATTTATAATAGCAGTCATTTTTATACTTTATATCATTATTAAGACTACATATATTTTATATGTAATCATTCATCCAGCATAGAAACAGAACCCATTAACTACTCAAAACTTGATGGGTATTTATATCTATTTGTTCACTGGATCAATTTGAGGAAATATAATGGGTTGGTAAATGATGTCTTTACTGACTATTATTTTTTCACAGCATGTATGCATAGTCATAAATACTATTACAAAATTACCCCATTTTCTTATATGAAACCAAGTAAAAGCAAAGTATCAAAGCTTACAGCAATGGAAATCAATAGAGGGGTTAATACAAAAGGGTTAATACAAAAAGAATTATCTTCTAACTATCATATGAATGATATCCTAAATATGTATGATCCTGACCTATGTTTCTACAGTTGAAGGCTATTTCTTGAGCTACAATGAAGCATATAACAACAAACAGAACTAAAAAAATGTATAGCTACAAGAATTTAATTGAATCATTAGACAAGCAAGAGATTTAAGTGACTAATGTACTGTATTTTGGGACTGGTAAACTGTAAGAAAGAGCTCTGTCTCTATACGAATATCAAAGTTACTCTTTCAAGAGTCCTTCCAGCCTGTTCAGGAAGATTCTGGCTTCATTCAACTATTTTCCCTCCTTTTGACCAAAGACATCAGAAGAAATTAATGCTTTTGACAAAAGTACTAGAGAATAGTCAGAGATCCAATTAAAAAAAGGACCCAGGCTTCTGAGTTGGTAGAAAGGACAGAAAGAGTTAATAAAGTTATCTTGAGCCAGTTATGATGAGGGGCAAGAGGCAGAGAAAGTGAAAACAGTCCAAGCTAGGGGCAGAAGAATTGGCTCAGAGAAAGGGTTGATGAAGCGGTTTATAGGAAAGAAAAGGGAGGATTCTGAGGAAACTTTCTAAGAGCTATGTGGCTCCTTAACATTTTTGTTGTCTGTGTGTTTTGAGAAATACAAGTAAATTACTTAAGATATTCTAGAATTCTTATTAGTGGCTAAGTTCCTTTGCACGCAACACTGCCACGAGTCAAAACTGCAAAAATGATTGCTTTATAAAAATTGCACATCTTTGTAAAGAGGCAAAGAGGAAAACGAAAGGGAAACGACCTTTGCCAGGGTCTACCAGAATTTCCAACTTCTTGAATACTTGGTAGAGTTTCTTGATACCTTTAAACTGCGCCATCCTATACTCCAAGCACATTATCTTTCTTTATCCACTTTAGCTTGCTATTATTTTTTTCTTTACTGAGACACAAGTCCTAGATCATTGATACCAAAAAGTAAGGCCCTTCATATCTGTAGTCCAGATTACATGTAGCAATACTAGATGTAATTATATTGCCACACATGACTTAAGATATTCAATTTGTTAAACAATTAGCATATGCATAAAGCTTTGATGAATAAAACAAGTTAAAATGTATAAAGAGAAGTCAGGTATGGCAGTGCACCTCTGTAATCATGGTACTTGAAAGGTTAGAGCAGGCTTCCCATCCTGAAGCTCAGGGAAATTTGCGGAAGAGGGGGCGGTAAGATTGTAAGAGCACAAGGATGGGAGGAGCAATGATATGCAAGATTCTCCACACAAGTTAGGGCTGAAGCAATCATAACTGGACTTTGCATGCCCTGCGCAATGTCCAACACACTATTGACCCCACAAAGTCTAGCGTTTGCTAAAGGCACTAGGATCCTTGGAGGCAAGGGATTGACAGCCACAGTAGTGTTCCTATGCTTAAAGGGAACACAGGAAGCGGTTCTGGGAAATACCACTGGGTCCTTGCACCTCATCGGAGAGGAGGACCCAGAGGAGAGTTTGGCGTGCTCATTAAAAGATGCTCCGGGGATGGGAGGGGGAGGCACTGGAGGTAAGGGGGGGTGGGGGGCACAGAGAGGTGGGGGGTTGGAGGAGAGGGAGGGACCAGTATACCTGTTAAGTTTGTATGTGTAGAAATAAAAAAAAAAAAGAAAGGTTAGAGCAGGAAAATGGTGAGTTCAAGATCAGCCTGAGTTATAAGGCAAGTTCAAAGTCAGTCTGAGCTATATAGAAAGACCCCCAACAATGGCAGCAGAAAAAATAATGGATAAAAAAGTTCATCTTAGCAAATATTGATTTGACAATTCACCTTGAATCTTAGAATTATTACATGTTTGACAATGTTGCTTTCCTTATTACAGCTTTCTTGTTGCCAAAGTGACTTCATTTCAGCAAAATATCTGCAATTCAATTAAAATTATTACTCTATAAATCCTAAGGAAAAATTCCACTAACATAAGAGATTCCTCTGCTAGGAACTAATCATACAAACAGCATGAATTGTGCATCTTATAGCATTCTTGTTCCAAAACTAACTGCAAATAGGTCAATTTAATTTTCTAAGTTTTATGAAACTCACAGGCTATACTTATAGCTCCCATGTTAATTGTTTTGATTTTCTCATTAGTCCTTATCTATATATAATGTTAACAAAATAAAATGCACCAGTAATCACTGAATCCAAACTAATAGTGTCCTATGAATAGCACAAAATACTAAGGTTTAATGGCTAGGTAGGAGACTTACTGGGAAGTTAAATGAAAGGCATCGTAGGTTAGAAACTGTAGGGAGTTAAAAAGAATAAAATCACTTTTGCACCAACAACAAGGAACTAACATTAAACATACACAAAGCAAGTCATATTGATTTGAAGCGACAACCTAAGATGCACAAGCACATGTATTTCTGTCAAGCATTCCTAATCAAATTTTCAACTGTATTGTTACTTTCTGACTGTGCACAGGCCAACCAGATAAAGAGATTCCTCTGTGAGCCAGGTAAAATGTAAGCATCGGGAAGCAGGCTGTGGGGAGACAGACTTGGAAGGAAGTGTGGCCTGTGAGAAGTCTAATGGTCTCATCTGTGGAAAGGGAAATGTCTTCTCTGGAGCAGCTGTATAGTGTTGAGCTAATGTGATGGTGCCAGGTGCGGAGTATCTCAGAACCACTCATTGTCACCAGTGCCCTTCACTTTGGCCTCTGACTTCCTGTAAAAAAATCTGTAGCTTGGAAGTGCTGCTTCCTAGACACCAAAATTTTAAGAAAGTATTTCTTCTTTCTTTGTATATGTACTTTATATACACTATTATTCGTTACAAACACTCAAAACTTAATACACAAATAACAACCAAATTTCATTGAGTATGTTACTAATAAGAGATGCTCAGATGTACACATAAATGCCTATCATTTAAAGGATACAGCCAAGCACAGTAACACATGCCTATGGTATTAACATTCACAGGTAGAAGTAGGAGGATTGAGACTCTCAATACTCGAACCAAGGACATGGCTTAGTAATAAAAGCATTTGTACACAAAGTAGGCAACCTGAGCTCACTCCCCAAAATCCACAAGACACACACATGCCTGCAAACCCCCCTCAGAAAATAAATATTTTTTTAAAAATGTAAGTGCCTCAAGGTTAGACAGTAAGGATGAGGCTGGTCTGAACTATACAAGCTCCTCCTGTTATCTCAAAAACAGAAAGAAAAAAAAGGAAAAGTATAGAAGACAATCAAAATAAACAAGAGGAAGTTTCTGGCAAGACTGTAAAATTAGGTGCAACATGAAAAGATATCAAGACAAGATCTAATTCAGTAAAACATTGCAATTTTTATTATGATCTTTGCATTTTCATGAAGAAAATTTGAAAAGTAAAGAAACACAAGGAAAAATATTTTTAAAGCAGCCATAAGCTTATACCAGGAATAAACTCTTCATATTTGGTATTTTACTTCCATTACTTTTAAAGCTACTTAAAATTTCACCATTCATACAATTTTGTGCCTTGCTCTTTCATTTAGACTATGTAACAATCATTTTCTTATATTAGGAATTAATAGTTACCAATTATCTATAAGCCAGTCTGTGAAGTTAATCACTTATTTATTTACATCCTTTAGGTATGTCTCAATTTTTCACTTTAAACAAAATTTAATTGATAAGAAAATGTATTTTAGTTGAATATCACATATTGACCCACATGATACTATAAGCCTTACTTAATGGCCACTTAGGAGAAAGCAATGAATGGAAATAACGGAAAATAGAAATCTAATATGGAATTATGTCATATTAATATGCTATCCATAACATAATAGTAAATTGTATTTATAAGAAAAAAGAAGCTTTAGGTAAGTCAGAGGTCATTTACTTAAACCAAGGGATCAATAAGAATTAGATAGTGAAAAGGCTAGTCTTTCCAAGACACTGATAAATTTGAGACTTGGATTGGATTTGCTGTCATGCTTGGTCTCTGGAAAGTGTCCTCTGTGATAACAAGGTGCCATATTTAGTAAATATCAAATGGCAGACTGACATCCGGGTAATAAAACAGATAAGAAGCTTGTCTCATGAAGAGGTTGAGCTCTGTGCTGGCATTACCCAGAGTTACAAGGAGGGTCAGCAGAGGTGAGAGGACCAAAGGGAAGATTTTTTTCAAAACCATAAATTCTGCACATTTTTCAGAATGAGCAAAAAGTGAGATGATAGGAAGACCACCTTTGACACCATTTAGCAGACTTTTCAGACTCGGAGGACTTGATGGAATTCCTTGATAACTTCAGACATGCATCCTGTACTCCAAGCATAATGTCCCTTTTCCTTCACCCATTTTAATTGACTGTTGTTTCCTTTTTGTTGTCAAATAATAATAATTTACTAGACTGAGATCCTTGATATCAGGAACTGATAATTCACAGTATCATATGCTCAGGAATTTCCCTCCCACCTCCCTCATCATCCTCCCCACACACAGTAGGCTGGCATACCAACTAAACCGTAACAATATAAAGACATTTGAAAGAATGAGTTCTTGATGATCATCTTTTACAAAGCACAAGAAGTTCAAACTTCTCACAAACACTCCTTCTTTGTTCCACTGAACTTTGACCAACAGTAGATTATGAAATGAAGGATTATAACCAAGACCAGGGTGTGCCTGCAAAACATGAACCAAGGAGGAAGATGAAAGCAGATTACAGTAATACACTGAGCAGATATCCTGGAGACAGACATAAACAGAAGCCGACAGACAGAAATGAAGAAAATCAAAGAAACCAGAAAAAAATCAGGACAGGATAAAACATAAAGTGATGAGAACAGAAAGAAGCCACCACCCAGGAAGACCAAGGGTCACTGCAGAGCTCCAAAGACAGGCCCACGGCCTACAGGCTGCCTCCGGTGAGAAGGCATTGTTTGTTTCTCCCGATAAATCAAGGTCCACAGACCAGCAACTAGGACACACAGCCAAGTGGTTGAGGCAACTGCACCAGGTTTGTACTGTAGCATCCATTCCGGTCTCTAAATCCAGGAACTTCTCTAGATGAAAGATTCAGAGGGCTGGAGAGGTGGCTCAAGGGTTAATTAAGCCTCTGCCTTGCAGGCGGAAGGTCTAGAGTTCGGATCCTAGACCCCGCGTATAGAAGCCCAGCGGAAGCTAGGGCGGCCTGCGTTTCTGGCCCTGGTGGGCAAGGCCTGTGAATCCCGGGGCAGAGTAAACAAGGAGGAGGTGGAGGCGTCCATGGTGGTTCCTGAATTCGCCTGTGGTTCTACACACATACACACGCGCGTGCGCACGCACACACACACAATTGAATAAATAATAATAATAAATAAATAAATAAATAAATAAATAGATAAATAAATAAATAAATAAATAAAAAGTCAGATTCTCTAAACCTTTAAAAAAAAAAAAAAAAAAGAAAGATTCAGAATCTGACCCTTCTATTTTATCTTCCGTAATTTCCTTTCTTCCATCTTACAGCGGGTCAGAGGCCCCTTTTGATGCACAGCTTTGGGTTAAGCTATATTCTGTCATAGGGTCCTTTGGTTTCTGTTTGCAAAGGCTGAGATTAATCATCGTCTTTAACCTTCTTCACTCCTTTCTGCAGAGAAGGTTGTGGACAGAGTATAAACCTACAATGAAGACCTCAATGCCCTCTGCTTACCTGGACTGAAGACTGATATCATTTTCCATTCCTCCCTCAGGTAAGAAGAGATGGGATATGATTAAACCGCTCCAGATCCTTCTTCCTCTTTCCCTGGGAGATGGAAAATGAGGAGATACAGGAAACACTATAGAGGAGGCCAAAGCCAAGCAATAAAAACACAGAGAATTGTTTTCTGAAACCAAATGCTGCTCCCCAGTAGGGGCTCCACAGTTCTGAACTGGCCCGTGGGCCCATATGCAAGGATCAGGCCCGTCTCGCATCCAGCTCCCTATAACCTTCCCAAGGACTTAGCGCCTGCTCCTTCTTCATCCAGTCTTATACTGATAACAAAAGTAATTTAAGCTCTTTCATAACTGAAATTTTCCTCTTTGTATCTTTTTATTAACAAATGTTGCTAGTTTGGGCATCCACAACATACATTCATAGGCAAAAGACAACTTTAAAAAGATTAGAATACATAGGGCTGGAGAGGTGGCTCAGGGGTTAAGCCTCTGCCTTGCAGGTGGAAGGCCCTGAGTTCGGATCCCAGATCCCACGTATAGACGCCCGGTGGAAGCGGGGACGGCCTGCGCTTCTGGTCCTGGTAGGGCGGAGCCTGTGAATCCCGGGGCTGAAGGAGGTGGAGGCGTCCATGGTGCTTCGCGAATTCGTCCGTGGTTCTACACACACACACAGACGCGCGCACACACACACACACACACACACACACGCACACGTGTGCACATGCGCACAGTTGAATAAATAATAATAATAAAAAAATTTTAAAAAGATTAGAATATATGTTTAAATTCTGGAGAAGCAGAGAGGGCGGTAAGATTGTAAGAGCCTAAAGATGGGGAGAGCAACGATATGCAAGATACTACACACAAGTTAGGGCCAAAGCAATCATAATAGGACTTTGCATGACCTACTCAATGACCAACACATTATTGACCCCTCAAAGTCTAGCATGGACTAAAGGCACTAGGATCCTTAGAAGCAAGGGATTAACAGTCACAATAGTGTTCCTATACTTAAGGGGAACATAAGAAAGAGTTCTAGGAAATGCCACTGAGTTCTTACACCTCATCAGAGAGGAAGACCCAGAGGAAAGTTTGACATATACATTAAAGGATGCTCCAAAGATGGGAGGGAGGAGGCACTAGAGATAAGGAGGGAGGGGGGAAAGGAAGGGGAAAAGGGGGAGGGAGCAAGGGGGTCCAGGAAGGGATGAAGGGAGGGAGGGGACCGGGGTACCTATTAAGTTTGTATGAGTGAAATTAAAAAAAAAATTCTGGAGAAGCATTTACATTGTAGCACAGCAGTGTAGTTCGCAATTATTGAGTTTTTGCTAAATGTCAGACAGAATCTCTCCTGCTGATATAGGCCTATAATCCCATTTCTTAATGAGGTTGAGGCAGGATGATTACAAGTTTATATCCTGCCTAGACTTCAGAGTGAATTCAAGGTTACCTTGTATAACTTAGAAAACCCTGCCTTGAAAAAATTTTAAATGGACTGATATATACTTCAGTGGTAGCATGCTTGCTTAGCATGCATGAGATCTTGTTTTTAGTCTCCATTAGCACCAAAAATGAAAGATAAATAAATGTCAGGTAGTCTGCTAAGAATTTATTAGATATTATATAGTTGGTCCTTCCTAAAATGTGAGATATATCCTTCATTTTTTCCAACCTGCCCTATTTCCAGTTTATAGGTGAGAACACAATGTTCCCACAAATAGCATCTGAAGGCATCAAGACTCAAATTAAAACTCTCATGAATCCAGTATCCATTCACTGACTAGCATTCTGGGGTTTTTGGTCTGGGAAAACCTAGAACTTGTTATCTTTCCTCCTTATTTGTCAAGTAAAGTGGATTTATCAACATTCTGTACCAACATAGCCACCACTCAACATGAGAGTTAATACAAAGTAATCTATCCTATCAGCTCTGAAATGGCTAGGTGTATGGCTGTCTATACTCTAAATCTTTATACTGATCACCTTTTTTAGGTGGAGAAGAAAGGAAAAACTAAAATCATCCTTTGGCTGTTATCACCCTGGAAGATAAGATGGCATTTTTTAATCAGCATTCACTATCTTTAAAAGTCCTTCTTTTGGGGCTGGAGACATGGCTTAAGGGTTAAGCCTCTGCCTTGCAGGCGGAAGGTCCTGAGTTCGGATCCTAGACCCCACGTATAGACGCCAGGCGGAAGTGGGGGCGGCCTGCGTTTGTGGCCCTGGTAGGGCGGAGCCTGTGAATCGCGGGGGACAGAGTAAACAAGGAGGAAGTGGAGGTGGTCCATGGTGGTTCCCGAATTTGTCCGTGGTTCTACACACACACACACACACACACACACACACACACGTGCACACACGCACAATTGAATAAATAAAAAATAAAGTCCTTTTTATAGGAGTGGAAGGATGCTTCCAGTAGGTAACTGTTATTATACCCATAGAATGGGAACTTACAGTGGAAACCTTTGGGTCTAAAGGTGGATGAATGAAGAGAAATGCACAAATCAGTGGGGTGGCCTGAAGAGAGGTAACTTGATATACCATGGAGGCCTGAAGTTCCACAGGAGTAGACAGGCTAGAAGAACCCTGGGGTCCATAGAAGCATAGAGGCAGGAGAGTAGAAAGGAGAGGGAGGAAATGTTGAAAGGAAGGAAAAGAATGAGAGAGAAGGGGGAGGAATGGAAGCTAGAATAAATACTCAACGTGTTTGTAAATGTTGAGAAAGAAAGAAGGAAGGAAGGAAGGAGGAGGAGGAGGAAAAGAAGGAGGAGGAGGGAGGGAGAGAGAGAAGGAAGGAGGGAAGGAGAGATGGAGGGAGGGAGGGAGGGAGGGAAAAGAAAAAGAAAAAGAGAGAAAGAGGGAGGAAGAGAGGGAAGGAAGGAGGGAAAGAGAAAGAGAAAGAAAGAGAGAAAGAAAGAGAAAGATAGATGATTGATAGATAGATAGATAGATAGATAGATAGATAGATAGATAGATAGATAGATAGATAGATAGATCACCCTTTCACTTCACTGTCCCTTCACAATTGACTGCCACTTGTACGTAAAATTGTAGCTAAGTCCTTTTCCTGAACCTGGAATAAGAAGGCACATGTTATAAAGATTAACCACTATTAGCTGTGATTGGTTTGTTCATGAGCTACATTCCAGATTAATGAGCTGAGCATATTTGTTACAACCTGTTTGAATATCACAATGATGGTACTTTCAGCACAGGGTGGGTCAGGAAGCCACAGCAGGCTATTTAAGAAAATGAATGAGATTACTTCAATAAGATACAGTTTATCTGGTGACATGTTTAATTGTCACAATCTAAAGGGCAAGGATGGTCCTGGCATCCTGTGGACAGAGACCAGGGAAACTGATCAGCATTCTGAAATGTACCATAGCATGGTCCACAGTAGAAAAACTCCCATCCCCAAATGTCAACATTGCCAAGGTTGGGAAAATGATTCAGAAAGGTAACTTAAAGATCAAGGTACTAGTACTGCCAGTCGTAGTTATAATTCAATGCCTGATGCACAGTGTATGGATTTTACTTTCTGCATTAAGAAGCCTACCATTTCTGTATCTGCCATCTTAGTTAAATACTGTGAACTGCAACCTGCTTCTTCTGCACATCTGAAAAGGCTACCTGAGCATTAAAACTACATGTTTGAATATGTTTGTATGCAATATATATCAGTTGCCAAATTGTTAAATAAAATATTTGAATTTGATAAAAGTGTAGAGTGAGGAGCATGTGCCCTAACTCATTTTATATGTTGGAAAATTAAAGCTTAAAGTGGTCCTGTGTCTCCTCATCCAATCCCAGGCTCTCTCAACTATCTCATGTGTAAAGGAACGATGTTCTGCAGGAGATCTGTGGACAGATTCTAGCCTCACTGGACTATTGACTGCATGCTCTATAACTGGACTAAGTAATCATGTTAGAAAATAATTGCTACAGTAGTATTTTTCTTGTTTTTAGGCTTATTTAGGTAGTACATTTCAAAGTATTATAATCTTTACCTTCTTCAAATATTAACAACTATTTTCTTGGTAAAGGAGTTATGATTATAAACATTTACATTAAGAATCTTAATGAAAATATTTCCAGAATAAATAATTTCGTTAGAAATAAGAATTATTTTAGTAAGTAGTTCTATGCAATGACTTTAGTGTTCACTCTATCACTAAGGGAATTATCAAGCTGGAAAAGCTAAATAACATATTTATAATCATGAAACATATTACCAATAAAAGAATAATTACAGAGCTAGGGGTTTCAATTATTTTGACATTTGATTTTTGTTTTGTTCAACTTTGGGGAAAATGTGTATTAATAATCATGCATTAGATGGAGTTCACAGTTTGTTGTTCTGGCTATGCTCTAGGTATTCTGAATTCTGAGACAAATGTTAATAGATAAATGTTAATTTCACTATTTCTTCATAGTGGCTGTTGAGGTCAGCTACTTGAATAATTTACATTGTCAGTATTGCTGATCAATTTACACCTTTGCTTCTCCCCACTCAAGTTTGTGCCATTTGTCTCTAAGAAGACTCAGTAGAAACCCATGGTAATATCCACATGGGTTGAATGCTTCTGACTAAAGAAATCATTGAAAACAAGACTCTGCTAATCAAGGAAAATGTCACTAGTTCCCATTTCCATTAACAATGAGGAACAGAAAAAAGGGTGAGCATAAGAGAACTTTTTGCAATGACTTGTTTGGGATGTAGAACAGAAGGAGGAAGTTACTTTCCAGAAGTTGTGTTTGAAGTATGAAGAAATGTGTTGCTGGCATCTGAGTACCAGACAGGCTGACAGCACTAAGAGATAGGAATGACATGCAGAATAAATAGCCCCTAAATGTAGTGACAATTTTGAGTGACAGTTGAAGGATAAAAATGAACAATTTTCCTGATAACATGTCGGGAAACAAATGCCTCTTTCTTTCAGAAGAAAAGGATCTCTAAGGCTGCAAATTCAGGTAGCCTCTGATTAGATGAACTTGTCTATCCTTTGAAGAACTGTAATTGTGGACCCTCCCCCAAAATGAAGCAATACTTTAGAAGAAATTATTACCCTTGCACCTCACTGGGGGTTTCCAATCCTTTACTTAGACTGTTCCTGTACAGTTTTAACAATGTGTTTTATACTCACATTATCCTCTCTACTGCATAATAAAACAGCCAAGAATAGGTTAGGTACGCCTCATGTTTTTGAGGACAAAGGTCATTGTAAGTTCAGATGCACTGGCAAGAGCACATTTACTTCAGTTTTTGTACCAAAAATATGCAATGCTTTAAAGCCTACCTTTATAAATGCAATAATAAACAATAATTACTATGGCCTATATAAATTTAGCTTTGTTTAAAAATACTCAAGAGGAATGGCATAGAAAAATACTTTAAATTATCTAAAACCTATTTATATTAGGCGATCAATAAGCTTTTACCTTTGCCTACAGAACATCTCAAAGCTTAATAGTATTAAAACTTCTCCAAAGTATAAACAATACCTAAGTTTCCCAAAAAATGCTGGATTGAGCTAAAGAGCAAAAATTAAAATAAGGAGTCTTTCGCTCATACCACCACACAAGTTCTGTGGTAATGGACATTTCATGGTGGCGCCCCTTCATCGCAAGAAGGCATATTTCTGGAAACAGTTTCATAAAGGTCCCTTTGGGAAAAAAAGCCCTAAGTAGCTAACAACAATCACTTCATTATCCTATAAGAGCATAGAAGTCTCATGTCCAATGTCAGACCCACCATTTTTTTAATTTTTTATATTATTTATTATTCAATTTGTGTGTGTGTGTGTGTGTGTGTGTGTGTGTGTGTGTGTGTGTAGAATCACGGACGAATTTGGGAACCACCATGGACTGCCTCCACCTCCTCCTTGTTTACTCTGCCTCGGGATTCACAGGCTCCGCCCTACCAGGACCAGAAACATAGGCCGCCCCAGCTTCCACCCGGCGTCTATACGTGGGGTCTAGGATCCGAACTCAGGACCTTCCACCTGCAAGGCAGAGGCTTAACCCCTGAGCCACCTCTCCAGCCCCCCACCATTTGTTTAACTAAGGATAATCATGATTATATATAGACTTGTGCTACTCCATTACAGAAAACATAAAATTGATCAGTCTAGTTCTGAGAATTTCCTAAAAATGTTCAATATAATCTGTACAAATGTATCTCAAGGGACCCTTTCTATTTTTTAAGTATTCGATTATGACCATGATAACATGCAATTGTTTAGGGGATTCTCACTTTCTGCCCAGAAATTCCAAGAAATAAGTTGAAACAAGATTTTCACATGTTATTACATTCTGCTATTTCTGCATTGCGTTTTCATGGAATGTTTCATGGAAATTGTTTCTACTCAGTGAAATGATCAGAAATTCACTTTGGACAAATTTCAGTTTTGACTTTTATGTAATGACAAACTGTACTTTAAAAAATGTAGTGCTGGGGGCTGGAGAGGTGGCTCAGGAGTTAAGCCTCCGCCTTGCAGGCGGAAGGTCCTGAGTTCAGATCCCAGATCCCACGTATAGACGCCAGATGGAAGCGGAGGCAGCCTGCGCTTCTGGTCCTGGTAGGGCGGAGCCTGTGAATCCCGGGGCAGAAGGAGGTGGAGGCGTCCATGGTGGTTCGCGAATTCGTCCGTGGTTCTACACACACACACACACACACACACACACACACACACACAGACACACACATGCGCGCGCACATACACATGCACAAGTGCACAGTTAAATAAATAATAATAATAAAAAAATGTAGTGCTGGTGCTGGACATGGTGGTATATGCTACAATCCCCAAATTTGGAAGCAAGAGGCAGGAGTATCAGGAGTTCAAGGTCATCCATAGATACATAGCAAATTTGAAGCCATCCTAAACTTCCTGAGACCTCTGAGACCCATCTCAAGAAAAAAAAAGAAAGCTAAAGAAAAATATACCCATGGATTTATTCTATTTGATGTCTAGAATTCAAACTGAAAGCATATAATTTGTAAGGTAGAGTATCGGCTAAGAATTTCAAACTTCAGTACTTCCCCCTGTCCTCTCCCCTTTTCTCCTCCTCAGCCAGCATGAGCTCTTCTCACTGGTGGGTCCTCATTATCCTTGCATGCTTGGCATTTGGAAGGTTAAATTAACTGTCACGACAGTCCAAGACCTGATTGATTCTCAAGGCTCATTCAAATCACCTGTACCAGGATTTCTTTATGGATGTAGTAATTACTCATGGGGTAAAGGTATGGATGTGATCTGTTGGGCATTTACCAAGTGCTCAGCACCAAGATAAACTCTCTACACCCATCCTTTCATTTGATCCTCATCAGTGTTCTCTGAGATGCTGCGATCCTGTTTCACGGGAACATACTTCCATTTTGAAAAATTAGGAGGACTGGAGACATGGCTCAGGGGTTAAGACTCTGTCTCACAAGCAGAAGGTCCCAAGTTTGGATCCCAGGTCTCACATGAAAATGCCAGGAGGAAACATAATGACAGCCTTCAAAGTCACTCTTGGTACTCCATAGGGACACACAATGCATTTACACACATGCACACGCATGCACACACACACACACACACACACACACACACAAATAGATTTTTTTTAAAAAAATAAAAATTAGGGGAACATGTGTTAGAAGTAGCAGAGTCTGGATTCAAACCTAGAACTACTCATTTTTATAAGAAGAAGACTAAAATTCTCCCTTCCACAAGATAGATACTAAGAACTGAGTTGACTTCTTGCTAGTCAAAGGGTCTCAAAGGTTCTTTCTCTGTGACTGATGAAATAAGGTAATCAAAGAACCCCTTCATTCTCAGAAAGAACAAAAGGAAAGGGGATAGGAACTGGAGGGTATACGTTTACAAAATGTTGCAATTAGCCTGCATGGTTGCTGATAAATCACCATCAAACAGCTTAAGGGAACACGGGGTTTATTTTCTTAATAATAGTCCGGTTACAGTCTGTCCAGCTTGACAGGAGAGCATGCACCAACACCAGGGCCAAAGGAACTGGCCACACCATCCTTACATAATGGCTGAGAGAGGGACAATCCTTACTTGCCAGACCAGCATGTCTAGCCAAGTGTACACAAGGATGCCAACTTTCTCAACTAACTCTCCTGTGTTTTATTCTAGGGCCTACTCCCACCCACCATGGTCTGGACCTTCCCCATCAGCCAGACAATCTCCTGCAGGTTTGCTCTGAGCTTAACTCAACCACTAATTCTCTACAAATGTGCCCAGAGCTCAAACCCCCAACTGTCGAGTTGACCCGTGCTCAACTATGACACTCCATCACATACCTTGTTAATTTGACACAAAAACATAGCACTCTTAAACTGTAACCTTCAATCCTTGTCCCTACAGATGTTAAAAGTTACCTTAAAAATATAAATACATTTCATAGACAAATTTAAAATGTTCTCTCATTAAAACTTCAGTTCCAACATTTTAAAAGATCAAAGTTTTTAACCTTAAAACTGTATGAAATCAGGGCTGGAGAGGTGGCTCAGGGGTTAAGCCTCCGCCTTGCAGGCGGAAGCTCCTGAGTTCGGATCCCAGATCCCACATATAGACGCCAGGCGGAAGCGGGGGCGGCCTGCGCTTCTGGTCCTAGTAGGGCGGAGCCTGTGAATCCCGGGGCAGAAGGAGGTGGAGGCGTCCATGGTGGTTCGCGAATTTGCCCGTGGTTCTACACACACACACACACACACACACACACAGAGACAGACGCGCGCGCACATACACACACATATGCACACAGTTGAATAAATAATAATAATAAAAAAACTGTATTAAATCAGAATAAGTTAAATACTATAAAACAAAACATTAAAGCAGAAGACTCTTTATACAATAAGAAAACATTAAGAAGATCAAATTCCAGCAAAACAAAAACCGCATCCTTTACTTCAGTGTCCATCTTCTGTTGTTCGTCACATAGTCAAAGTGGCTCAAAGATTCTAGGCATTCCCAGTCCCTGTTTCTAGCTTGTAGCTATAAAAGCAGAGTTCCTCTGAACCAGACTGAAGCTCCATTCGCGACCCTCCTCAGCATACATCCCACATCTCCAAGACCACTCTGGGTTTGTTTCTGTAGCTATAAACTTCACCTTCTCTTGCAGGAACTCTACGCCTGCCACTTGTTGCCAAGCTTTTGCTGCTCTCCACGAACCCCTCAGTAGTACGCCCAAACCAGTATCACCTGGGGGATGCTGCCAGATTCCAAAGTGAGGTTGGAGCTGGAGCCACAGCTGTACCAACTTCAGCACGCTGACTGTGGAAAAGCCTCTTTCTAGGTAGCCGAGACTTCCAAAGGGCAAAAAACATCTTCAGTTTAGGCCTTTGCCCCCTGAAGGAATCTGGGTTTTCAAACCACAAAACGGCCATGCAGTGGTATTCACCTCCTCTGTGGTCCCAGTACAAATCACTAGGTCTCCCTTCACTGATGTCTGTTTCTCCATCAACAGCAGCTGTTCCGCTGCCTGCCCTTTCCACGTCCAGAGCTTCACAGCCACCAACACAGCTCTCCTTTATCAAGCAAAGCAGTCTTATCATCTTTAAATTCGACTTCACCTAAGTACTGTTTCCTTCAACACAAACTGAGCCAAAACAATCCATGACTCTCTCAGCATCACTATTTTCCAAATGGACCACCAAACTCTGCAGAACGGTATTATAATCCACAAAGTCAAAATCTTCAAACATTTCAAACTTTGTCCAACAAAACCATCCAAAAGCCAAAAAATCCACATAGATTTATCAGCAACTCCCCACTTCCCAGGTACCAAATTTGTTGCAGTCAGCCTGAATGGTTGCTGATAAATGACCATCCAACAGCTTAAGGGAACAAGGGATTTATTTTCTTACTGAGAGTCCAGTTACATTCTATCCAGCTTGACAGGAGAACACGCACCAACACCAGGGCCAAGGACACTGGCCACACCCTCTCTATGTCATGGCTGAGAGAAGGACGATCCTTACTTGCCAGACCAGCATATCTGGCCAAATATACACAAGTATGCCAATTTTTACAACCAGCTCTCCGTGTTTTATTCTAGGGCCTAATCCCAACCACTATTGGCTGGGCTCTCCCCATCAGCTAGACAGTCTCCTGAAGGTTTGCTCTGGGCCTAACTCAACCACTAATTCTCTACAAATGTGCCCAGAGCTCAAACCCTCAACTGTCATGTTGACACCTGTGCCCAACTGTGACGCAAAATGTTTTGAATTACTGATTGTGTATGGGGAGAAACAATTTGGGGTTTTTAACAATTTACTTGCTTCAAAAACTATTATTCCAAACACTGTTCAGATACTTCTTAACTATTAATTCTTTTAATGCTTATGATGCTAAAATATGCTTCCCATGAAAGAGAAAGTATTTTCAACATTCTTCAAAAGAAGTAACTGGAACTTAAAAAGATTATTTTTCCTTAACCATGTCACATGTAAAGGACAAAACTAAAGTTTGGACAGGGAGACAGATCAGTAGGTAAAGTGACCTGCATAAAAATCTAGTGATATTCAGAGTCAAAAAACCAACTTCTTAGAGTTGTCCTCTGACTTCTCCACATGTACCATGGTGTGTTCTATAATATTCTCTCTCTCTCTCTCTCTCTCTCTCTCTCTCTCTCTCTCTGTCTCTCTCTCTTTCTCTGTCTCTCTCTCTCTCAGAAAATGTATTTTTAAAAAAAGTTAAAACTGAAATTGAAACCATTTGGCTCTATACCACAATGCTGACAAATATGATATATTTGTCCCTGGAAGAAAAAAATAGCTTATTCCTTTCAATGATCTTAAACTAGTTTCTTAACCAAAAGCCCAAGGACCCCTATTTACAATTGCTAAAGAGCTTCTCAGGTTTTATTTAAGGAATCTTCTATGTATTTGGTTGTCAGTTACACTACATTTTAGGTGTAGAAGTTATTAAGAGTTTCATAGTTGATATTTTATCCACACCTCTATATCCCTTCAGACTCTGTCCCTCTTGTGAAGACTTTACCAGTTTGGAAATGCATTTATTGTCTGATTATGTGTTGTTTTTTATTTGCAACTCTCCTATAGTCCTTATGCCTAATGACCAGAGTTATAATTATCCTTTATCAATCAATTTCTATATTAGAACTGCCTTGCAACTGCTATATAGAATTGACTATCACTAAAAATCCATTCTTCTCTTCTTGTGCAGTAAATAGAA
This sequence comes from Typhlomys cinereus, assembly GCA_023101885.1. Taxonomy (NCBI): domain Eukaryota; kingdom Metazoa; phylum Chordata; class Mammalia; order Rodentia; family Platacanthomyidae; genus Typhlomys; species Typhlomys cinereus. Next base: position 5,590,068 of record JALPQD010000048.1, on the reverse strand, counting down.
CCCTGAATTTTAGTTAGGGACATTGCTAGAAAATATCGAATGTCCAGTTGCCTGTACATGACCTTTGTGACAAAGTATTGGCTAACTGAAAGGCAAGCACAAGTCCTTCGTGACTTCCAGAAGTTTTTCTTTAAGACTGGGAGTATTTCTACACTCTTCCTTCCCTGTACCCTCATTAGTTTAGATATAAGAGATAGCTAGAGGTCCAGAAACTCTCAGAGACTAGGAGATAGCCTGATAACAGAAGCATGAGCAGCAGAAGAGCTAGGGAGATGAATTCAAGTCCTTCCCTAACCCTAAACTACCTCACTTTACACTCCCTTAACAGGAAGGAATGTACTCTCTGCTGTAACTGGAGGATATCTGGATTCCTCTGTGATATGAAGCTGAACTTGATCTTCACTGGTATATAAGTACAAAGAAGGCATTATTTCCTTTGTGTGTTTGTTCATATTTTTTGTTTTGGTGCTAAAAATCAAACCCACAGTCTTACCTTATGCTAAACAAACACTCTACCAATGAACTAAACACCCAGTCCCACAGAAACAACGCCTCATTCAGCTTTGTGTGTATTAAAATATGCATCACAAAGTCTCATTGGGGGTAGGTTTCACTGAAAGACATACTTTATTGAATTGAAACTCTCAAGTCATCAAAAAAGCCCAGAATTTTCTATGAAGATTCCCACTGAAGTTCCCTCCAGCCTCCTTCCCACATATAATTAAACTCATTCAAATAAATTACATAATTATTTACTTTCCCATCCTTTGTGATGACAGATTGCATAATGGAAAAAATATTTAATGAAAATGGTTTATAAATGTCTGTACGCTTAAATACATTTTACTAGCTTTAGAATTGAAAAAGTGCTGCCAGAGTATTGCTTTCTGTCTTCTACCGCAAACACATCACTTCAGCTTCATTATTGGGGATTACATTGATTGTGGGAAGAAAAGCAAACTGAAAACAAGGCAGCATTTGTATTTTGCCCAGAATTCATTTTGACTTTCACAAAAGAAAATTACAAAGCAACATATGTGCAAATGCGTAGGTGGGGCTACCTTTGGACATGCAGTCTGTAAATTCGGTGCTGTCGTTTCTGTATTTTAAGATCTTTGAAAGCTTAAAATCATCCTTAATTCACTAATCATAAGACTTTTATGAATTTATATTTGTAAGATTTTATCCTATGAAAACTCAATCTGAGTTTGAGTAGATTTAAATGAAAATATCACTGAATTCTCAATGAAATCTTAGGTTTCTATGTTACTCAATTCAAAGAAAAGCTATTAAACATTTTTGTATGTATAATGATTTAATACACATAATGGAATGTTTATAGAAATAAAAGGTGCACATTCAAGAAAAAACATTCATTAGTTCATTATTAATTTTTGCATCTTACAGAATCATTTAGACACATATGGTTTCAAATTTTATCAATATCATAAAGCTTAAGTTCTGACAAATCATATTAGCAATAACAATACTCATTATTTACTGAGCAGCTACCTTGTGCTGGGCATCATTCTAAGATCTCTACATGTTTATAGACACTGTATTGTAGTTTATGATATGCTCCAAATCACACAGATAATAAATAAGTAGAAGAGTCATGATTCAAATCTTACTGGGTTGAACTCTGAATCCAAGGTTCTATATATCAGTGAGCACCATGTTGCCGCAAAACTAAACACAGGGAGACACAATTTTGTTACTTTAGTTGTTATACTCATTTTCAAATACGGGTTTATTAAACGGGGGCCAAAAAAGTCATCAGTAAGTTTCTCAGAATGTGAGACAGACATTCTGACTAGTATGTCAGTTCAACATGCTCACATCAGGAAGCATGACAGTTTATAGGGCTAAAATATCAGATTCCACTTCATTTGACTGTTTTTACATCAAGAGGAAAACAAATTATTTCACTTCATTAAGACTCACACCATCACTATCACTACTTAATTCTCACAATAAGACTTGGTTTGGTACCAGATTCTAAAATAAATGTATCACATGGACAATTATGTTGGTAATATGAAGAAATGGTCTGAGTTGTGCCTTATTTTACAGAGAAAAGGGAAGTGATGTTATCTGCCTGCTTCTTATGACAGGCCTCTCTGAAACTCATGGGACAACAGGAAAATACTATTAAACAAAAGTGTCATGGCTAGTAGATACCAACATTCCACTGGATTTAATGTTTTTTTTTAAGGACGTGCCATATGTGTACGATATGTAGAAGTACAGATCAGTTCAATTAAACCAGAAAATATGTAATCTCCCCAATATTTCACACAATGACCACAGTCCACATTATAGTCTCTTGAGTTGCTCAGTGCCATACAAAATTATACAAAGATTGTGTGTTCATCCTCCCTTTTAGCTATTTGTACACTTAGATGAAAGGTTCTTTTGCTGTCTGCATCTGTTCCTCATATAGCTGACACCCTTTTCTGCCTATAAATATAAAGCCATTATGTCTACATAACCGTTGGCTTTGCCTGCCCTTCTCCAGGCTGCAACCCCAGAGACGGGCATTCATAAAGAAAGCACAGGAGCAAAGGCATCTGAGCTGACCTGTAGTGCTGAAAGCGCTTGCTTCCTCCTGCCTCTTTAAGCAGGCCATCTGAGGACACGAGAAGCCACCCTATGTACGTTTATACCAAGAGTAGTATCTCTGCCTGAGTGTTTGCTCTGTGGATGCAGTCACTTTAACAGACATAATACACATAGCATGATGAACAATCCTTTCCTCTTCAAGATACCATGTAAAACACAGAACTAGATGTAGTCCCTCGTTAGGAAACTTAATTAGCCATCTTAAATTCATAGTTATTATAACATTATTCGGTGTTAATCAGCAGCCACAACCTTACCTTAGACACACGGAGGCACAAAGAGGAAGCAGAGCTTAGACGATTGCTTGTCCAATTCACAAAGGTTCTAAGATGCTGAACGCTTGCAAAGCACTTGGACCGAAGGCATAAAGTATTATCTTCATTCCACGTCACTGTCGTGGACATCCATCTGGTGCCATTTTCTTTTACTTGGACTTAGATATTGAATAGGTCTGATGATTAGGAAAATAGATGATATAATTTTAAGATCCCTCCATAATGCAATATTTCCATAAGAAAAGCTGTCTTTATCCTACAAGAGAAAGTATTTCTCAGCTTGAAATAACTTATCATTGTCATCAGTGGGATGTAACAGTGTGCCTTAGGCTTGTGATGTGCAAAAATGACTTTGAATCAGATGCCTACTTCAAGAAGTTTCTTTCAAAAAGTGAATGAAGCTCCGCTGGTACCAAGTGACCCTGTCTTATCTGTTATCTAGACTATGCTATCAGTTCAGATCCTTTACGGTTGGACGAATTAAGTTTAAAGGTAGATAAAATACAGATATAGTTACACTATGTAACTGATCTGAAAGAAAAAATAACAGCAGTATGCCTACCATCAAACTGTACACAGCAATTGTGCTCATTTTGCTTAGTTCTAAAAACCATATGCAATTTATACTCAGTAGGAATGTGTGAACTTCAGATTTGCCCCTGTAATTAAATGGTGGTTTTTTGACAGCAACCAAGAATCAACAGTTCATGAAACTTATTATCTAAATCTCAGATTTCAACATTAACAGAAATGTTGATATTTTTAGTGCTGCTTTCATTTTTGTTGTTATTTACTTCAGCAATAATGAAACAAATTTGAAATATCTTTTGGTTTTGTAATAATTATATTACTTTTTTGTTAAAACCTAAAACTTTAAGCTAAAAAAAAGTGCTGTTTATGAGCCAGTTTCCCAGTCAGAATTATATACTGTTGTAGCTTTTGAAATTCTACCCAATACGGGTTAAAATATTTCCATCTGAATATTGAATACTTAGCAGCAATTCTCCTTTGTATACTCACAGCCATTCTGATAAGAATTTAGCAGATAAACTAAGCTCTCTCTCTCAATAAAGTTACCTTACCCACCCCAATGAATAACTGATGTAAAACTTCCTTGATTCCTATTTTGAGCCTTTTTTGAAAAGTGGAAGTGAGACCCTTCAGAAAAGGTGATCTACATCTGAAAGCAAAAGACAGATTTAGAAACTCATATAACTCTCTTCACCATCAAAATGAGGCTAAAATATCACAAAGATCAATGTCGTCTATGGCCATTCCATTTTCCTCACAGTGAAAAGCAGACGGTAACTTAAAATGAGAAAACAAATTTATAACAAAGTAACATACTACAAAGAGAGTACAGAAGATAATTCTGAAACACTTATCTATATAAATACAATGTGATATTTCTAAAGAACTGACAAATCTGGAAAACCCAAGTTAACATCCTTAATTTTAAAATATAAAACTGGAAAAAAAAAAGCAACAAACCATAATTCAGAACATCAGAGACCCTACATTTATCACCTGGAACCAGGCCAGCCTAATCTCTCCCCATCCTAAAGCTCAGGGAAATTTGCGGAAGAGGGGGCGGTAAGATTGTAAGAGCCTAAAGATGGGGAGGAGCAGTGATATGCAAGATACTCCACACAAGTTAGGGCCAACGCAATCATAATAGGACTTTGCATGACCTGCACAATGTCCGACATATCATTGACCCCCCCCAAAGTCTAGCATGGATCACAGGCACTAAGATCCTTAGAAGCAAGGAATTAATAGCTACAACAGTGTTCCTATACAAAAGGGGAACACAAGAAAGAGCTTTAGACAATGCTACTGAGTCCTTATACCTCATCAGAGAAGACCCAGAGGGAAGTTTGACATGCACACTATAGGATGCTTCAGGGATGGGGGGAGGAGGCACTGAGAGAAAAGGGGGGGGAGGAAGGGGAAAAGGAGGGAGGGAGCAAGGGGATCCAGGGAGGGGTGGAGGTAGGGAGGGGGGGGCCGGGGTACCTATTTAGTTTGTATGAGTGGAAAAAATAAACAAAAAAATATAAAATCTTGATATTATATGTAGCTATATGAAAAATGATAGATTTTTCTCAAAACAGCCAGGGCTCTTTACCTAAAAGTTCTGTTACCTCAATTAGATAAATGTTTGTGATTTCCAGTTGTTCTGTCTGAGATTGAAGAGGGGAGATAAAACTATAATATCAAGAAAAAGGTTTGTAGAGAACATTGTGAAGAAGGGGAGGGAAGAATGTAGGAGTCAGAGGGTGGGGAAGAGCACCTCCAAGCAGTATCTTCTGGACATGACAGGGCTGCTGACCATGAACTCACTACAGCTGCTACCTTGCAAAAGATCTGCACAGAACTGAGACTGCCAACATTTCTTTATGGAAGGCAAAAGAGATCATGAGACACCAACCCTTCCTGAGGGACTATTGATGATACTGGCTGTAGAGAGAATTACTTTCTTCAGTAGTGTAACCACTAGTGTGTCTCCCCTAATTCAGGAAATGCTTTGTGAAACTCAATGGGCCACACCCATACAGAGACATGAGAGTAAGAAGAAGATTGGTTGGAAAGAATGAGGTTTTCAGTGTGAGAAGGAGGAAGAATGGGATAAGGTCATATCGGACAAAAATGACTTAAGTTCATTGTATTCATATATGAATCTGTCAAAGATTAAAATGTATTTTTAAAAAAAGGAAAAAGTAGGCTGAGAAACTAAGACAAGAGGATACCAAGTATGAGGCCACTGTGGGCTACACAGTGTAAACTATGAAGAGATGGGGGACTGGGAGAGAAAAGAGGGAGGGAGGGAGGAGGGAGGGAAAAGGAAGGGAGGAGGGAAGGAGAAGGAAGGGAGGAGGGAGAGAGAACAAAGGAAGGAAGGAAGGAAGGAAGGAAGGAAGGAAGGAAGGAAGGAAGGAAGGAAGGAAGGAAGGAAGGAAGGAAGGAAGGAAGGAAGGAAGGAAGGAAGGCAGAGAGGGGGAGGAGGGAAGGGACAGATCAAACTGAGAAAGGAAAGATTTTTAAATGTGGAGGGAAAAGACTAATTTCACCCCAAAAAGACTTGATCTGTGGGATCCAGGCACTGGGACTAATCATCTCTGACCTCTCATTGTTTTCAACACAAAAAATGTAATATCAGTCTTAATAGATACCATGTTGTTTCTTTCTTACTTCAGCGATAACTTTATTATTTTCTTCAGGTGAACCCATAACTCACAGCTCACTTTATCTTTTATCATTACTTTCTCTCTTACTTGCACTTTATTCGCCTGTACTCAATTTTATTAAAAATCCACTTGCTCAATACTGTCATCACATAGACACCCACAGACTTGGCTAGCTGATTGCTGTCACTGCACTACAACACCGGGAAGGTTTGTAATTTGCTGGATCTCAAACCATGAAAAAGACAATCAGTGCAGTCCTTACATGTCATGTTTAATAAGAGTTAAAGTTTCAATCATTTGCAAATGAATGACTTCATCTAGGACTTATAAACTATTTTATTACCCATGGAAACAGACTTCCACTATGATCCAAATTGTTTTAAATGATTCAACAGGACTATTTGATAATAATTTCAATTTTCTACAATAGTACACCACTTATTACATTTTGAGGTTTTTAATCATACAAAATGCATTCCATTTGGATATAAGGCAAACAGAGCTATTGTTTTTTATCAAATTAATTAATATTAGTACCACAGATAAAGGACCAATGGTGGAAAAGGAGATAAACTCCAGTATCTATGGGTATACTTCTGTTACATTCACCATCAATTATTTCAGCCTTCATTAATTAGTTATATGAGACACAAACATGTGTTCTTCAAGTAGGTGGCCTCATTATAATTAGATAAGCACGGCTTTGTAAGAATCTACTCGGCATATTATATAACTCACACATGGGATAGCTTGTAACAACTCCACTCTTCTTTACAATTTCACTAGGTTGTTAAAAGGGGAGATCTCAGGTAGGAAAAATTGTATTAGTATAATATAGATTATTTTAGAGAGAAATAGAAATAAATGAATTCTAAAAGAAAGTTTAGAGCAAAAGAATATCAGCTTAGGTTTTTTCCCCATTTAATTTAATGGCTTGATTGTAAACTTAGCTAGACACTAACTCAGGAAGGAAAGGAGCAGAAGAGAGGACAAAGGGAGGATGGGAAGAAAATAGTTTTTAGTGCTGTCTTTTGCTTCATTGGCAAAGAAAGGATTTGAAATACCTTTTGTTTATGTCACGTTTCTATTTTTTTCTATTACAAGTGGATATTTTAAGTTAACTTCAAAATCTGAGACTTAGTAAATTTCATGAACTTTTGATTTCAATTTCTCTCAAATAAACTAATTTAATTACAGGGGCAAATTTAAATGAATCCATGAACTACGTATGGTTTCTATTATAACACTAGGTAAAATGAACTCAAATGCTATATACTATGTGATGGTAGGTGAACTGTCTGTCAATTATTTTTTCCAGATATTCCTGATGGAATGTAATTTTTATTCAGCTCAGTGATTATGTGATTCTTATATTATTTCTTTTATTTCACTATACTAGCACATTCTATGCTTTGATAAATGATTTTCAATTTCTCCAAGCAAGACTTTAGTTTTCAAACCACCTCTAGTCTTACTCTAATCACTATATAATTCTGGGATAATTACATTATTAATAGAATGGGCAATGAATATTTTCAAGTTGAGTGGTACGACAATGTAGCACTTTCACATTTCTTATACCCTTTAGACTTTATCTTCTACCAACAACTTGTGTTTAGAAGCTTGTCACAGTCAAAATGACAATGATCCAGGCTGTATCATGAGACTGAGCATCTTTCTGCACCAAGGAAAACAAAACCTTACCTGTGAGGCCGACTTGCAAACGATACCAGCCTCTTTGACTTGGGATATGCTCCTGAACTATGACATATGTCAAAGGATAAAATTGATTGGCAGTTCAAAGAAGATATGAGTTTTAGATGGCTTAATCAAACTTTCCTCTGGAGGTCAACATGCACTGTTATTCAGCAACTGTTAAAATACTGGAAGACATGAAATGTTAAAGTCTTTCCTGGAAGACTCATTCAAAAGGTTTTATTTTTCCTTTCTTGGTTTTTTCTTTCTCTTTTCTCCCCAATGAGCCAAAGAATAAAACATAAGCCCCTTTGTATATGCTTTGCAGAAAAGTTCATTTGATAAACATCCCGACCCACTTTAACTATTTTTAATATTTAGTAGCAAAGAAATAAAGTATATGTGAGTGTGTGTGTGTTGTGTGTGTGTGTGTATTTATGTCAGATAATTCATGTAAAGCAAAGTTCCAATGGAACCCTGTTGAAAAGGGGGAATGGGATTAATATAAACCTTTCAGCAGAGTCTACAATTCCCTACAGTCCTGACTTCTGCCCTTGCAATTCGATCTCATGTGTTCCTCCTCTTTATCCCAGCAGTATCCAGCCACTCTATCTCATGGCTCTGCAATTATATCTAACCTTCCTTTAACCACTACCTTCTGGAATGCCTGTCTTTCTCCTGCTGAATGATTGCTTACTCTTCTCTTTGGACTCAGTTCATGCATCACCATCTTCTCAGTCCTTTCCATGCACTTTGTCAAAAGTGAGAATTCTCCTTCTGTCTCCATTTCAATATCTTGTTTTTATCTATTTTAGCATGAAACTTATATATCTTTAATTTATTTCCCAATGGTCCACCATTATATTACACACTCAGTAGGAAAGAAATCAAAATGTTTTATTCTATATATCTTGCTATAATCTTGGATCTTGATATATTCTCAATAGACACTTTATTCAGTCAATGAAATGATATCTATAATGAAGTCATAAGGAAGATTATTTTGCTTCTTTATGTTGACATGCCATTTTTTTTCAAGTTCAGTTCTAAATGCTAGGTAATGAACTCCTTTACCACCGTAAAAATTAAGGCCTTTCAAACCACTTTGCTGTATAAAAATTATTTTATAATGTTTTGGGAATTCCCTAAGCAAGTGTGAGTCCTTTAAACTGGCACACAGGGCCACCACCAAAACTTAACTCTACCACCTGGTGGCTATTCACTTTCCTCTGAGTCCTAAAAATAGCAACTTGTGCCAAAGACAGAGTGCCTAAGACTCCCTAGATATTTGAAGGTACAACTGCTGGCAACTCCCTGCACACACTTACCAGTTTTGCTGGTGCTACTGAAAAAAGGGAGTTAGGTAGAAACCAGACTCCATAAAACAAATTGAAGATCCAGGCATCCAGAGCCATGGGAGCACAGGAAGCGCACTAAGCAGGAGAATGACATAAGAAATACACTTAGATAAGTTTCCTGGGCATGCTTCCTGCATTAGCAAAACTACGATGTCATTATGCACTAGGCTTGGAGGGTGACTTCACAATCCACCCCAAGGGGATGGAAATATTTCTGTTTAGTAGTTTCTGCTTAAGCTGCATCTCGTAGTACTTTCACTTCTGCTTTTTTAATGGAACACATAAGCCACCCAAGTAAAAATAAATCAAGAAGGACTCTGTTTTATACTCCATCTCTCTCCATGTCCTTACATAGGAAGAAAACCCATGTTGGGCTCTGTCTTTCCCAAGTTATTATCTATGAAGCACTATTGAATATTCAGTGATTTTCACTAAGGTACATTTTCCAAAGTAAAATAAGCACAGTAACAAACAAACAGAAACCTCATTGTTTGAATCTGGGGCTATCTGTGGAAATGTTACATACTCACATATTTGTATTAATAATTATTATATTTGGTTGAATAAAAAGACATTTAAAAATTTATGAGAAAGTTTTCTAAAGGACTTCTGATAACTTACATTAATAAATAAATGTGTTTATTTCCTCGTGGAAAGAATTATCACCTGTGTATTTGGGTTGCTTTTTTAATAGCTTAAGTATTAAAACGTCTTTGTGATTGAGTATCAGCCTGAATCGGCTTTACTCATTTGTCAAAATAATATCAAACTAATTTGGCAGCAGAAACACAGCATGAACAAAGAGAAAGGTACATTGTTCTTTGGAGATATCAGGCAGCTATGCAATGACTAGGCATTTCCTGTCTGTCTTTTTTTTTTTTTTTTTTTTTTTCTAAATATATTCTACGACTTTCACAAAATCTGAATTAAAAGAAAAGGAAAACAGTGCTCTCCGAAACTCCACAGACTAATCTGGTGGTGCTGAGAACCACTGATCTAAGAAGAATGAAGTTCAGCCATCAAAACAGGTTGCATTTTGAATCCTTTTAGTGTTTGGCCTCCAGTCACAGGTCATATCCACACACCTCATCTCCTCACACTCAAGTGCTTGAAAGAGCATACACACGACAAAGAAGTAGAGGCAATCAGAAGTTTGCCAAGAGAAGGCCCGGCACCATCTGGATTATGTAGGAGGACTGGAGGGGGAAAGGAACATGACGGCATATGCTATGAAAGTACAGACTGTAAAGAAAGGGTAGCACCCTTGTTTTGCAGATAAAGTACTACATTTATGTTGCAAAAGCCCTCTATGATTTGGAAGAAAGAGGAATACTCTGTTTGCAGGTTAGCTATGTTGCAGTATCCTCGGCCCTGAGGAGGAGGAGGAATGTGCATCTATTACAGCCTGACAGGTATCGACAACTGCTTATGAGTGTGAATCTCTGAATAAGAAACTAGGGGAGAAACCATGTCTAAAATACCTCCCGCATTCCCCCACTGAACTACAATGCTAGGCACGTGAAGAGTGCAAAGCACTATATTTTGGGCAACATCTGGGTTTAATTACCATCTGTATTTCTGCGAGACAGTCAACCTCTTAGCCTGACTCCTACCAAGAAGAAGGAAGGTGGGGAGGTTATGCCATTCCAGTCTGCTTTTAAGGCTTCTTGCCAGAATTCAATCAGCTAACGTGTGATGATACAATAAAATGTGACGAAGGTTTCACCTGACAGATGATGTCACACCTGGGGCAGAAAAGCAACAAACATCTGGTAAACTAGGTAAACGAGAGATATGATCCAGGAGACAGGAGTTTCCTGAAGGTTGTAGAATATTCATAAATAAATCCCTCACCACCTCTACCCATTAGATACCAATAACAACTACTCACCATATCCCCATGAATCAGGGTGGCAAATGTAAAATGTTTCTAATCAGAGATGCCTCTGTGTGTGTGTGCATGTGTGTGTGTGTGTGTGTGTACAAAATTGACCTGTATTTGAGAAGATGACAAATAAGATTTATACTTTTGACAAAGCCATATGAGCTTTATTTTCTCTATCCCTGAGTCATAAATGATAGCCAGTAGAAGTCATTTGTGAGTACCTTCTAGAAGACACTCCACTTATCTGTTTACATGTATTAACTCCTTTAAGCCAAGCCAGATTTAAAGTGATGGCCTGGGTCCTGCTCTGTAGCATTCCACAGCCTATGCACCTCACCACTCGAGCTCTCACCACTCCAGCTGCCTTTTCTTTCTCACAGGAGATAAGATGGGCCAAACAGGTCTTCCACTCACTGGTGAATAGAACTCACCCCTTATCTAAAGTCAACCTGACTTTAGACCTCAGATAAAGCATAAAGCTTCAGGTTACAGCTGCTTACTAAGTATTTACAGAAGCTATGAAGCGAAGCAAATCATTAAAAAAAGGCACATAAGAAGACAGGCAAGTACTAATGTATAGAAACCTGCTTTGTAAATCACATCTTAGTTTATACATATATATTCTTACTTAGTAATATGAAAAAGTGAAGTTATTCAAAAACACAAAGACAACTGTTAAGTAAGAGTGATTTGCTGAAAGTTGACATTATTTGACAGACATAACTATCCAAAGCCTTTCTGTGGGATCAATAAGCTCAGGACAACTGTACTATTCATTAAATATCTGGGTGGTACTGACCTTTTGCCAGGAATTTAACAAAAAGTTAATGCTAAATGATTTAGTATCTAGAATCTACACTCTTTCCAGACATTGAGGCTGCTGATAATTTGCTAATTCCTGAATTCAGATAAGGAAAGACAGAGAAATCATAGGAAAAAAAAAAACTTAATTAGACTGTATATGACTCAATCATCCATGTGTTTTATCCATTACTATTGTCCACTACAGAAGTAATCAGAGTGGCAAAAGATATTTAGTTTGTAGGTTATCTAGGGAATGATTCCTTCACACCTGACCAGAGAGAAGATTGTAAGTGCTAATTTACTACAAGGAACTTTACATCCCTCTGACTTGTTTTCTGGTTCCCAAGGCCAACCAGAATCCCTAACTTCTACAATTTAGTGCATGTATTGTTTCCTCAAACAATAATCTTTTTAATATACATAATTGTATTGCAAATTTTTTAAAAAATAACATCCTAAAAAAATCCAAATTTGATTACTAGTAATATGAATTCTTTCCTATGAAGTTTGCTGTGCTACCATACAAAAGAAATTAAGGAAACCATTAAGTATTTAGGAACATTCAACATCAAAAGCTTTAAAATCTAGGCAGTAGCTCCTCCAAAAGGTACAACCTGCTTTAAAAAAAAAAAAAAAAAAGAAAAAAGTACTCTCCTCTTCAAAGAATCTCATCAGCTGTACAAAAATCTATACAGGTTTTACACTGAAACAAATTTTGAGAAGCACTTGAATTTCACATTCTTACAGCTTACAGGACAGTCACTTATTCTTCATCTTCCTTCTCTCCTCTTCCTCCTTGTCTTCCGCCTCCTGTTCATCCTCCTCATCTTCCGTTCATTCTTCTTGAAGCCAGCTGGCCTTCTTTCCTGCTTCTACTCTTGCCCTTGGCACGGTGTGTAGCAATGCCCAGCAATGCGCTGCTTGTACTTCTTTAGCGTGGTGTTGTCTCCTCACACTGCTGTCTGTCTTTGACCAACTGCTCAGACCATATTTTGCCCAGCATCTTCGCAGTATCCCCAGCGGACAGGTCTGAGTATTCACCTTTGATCTTTGGGGCAAAGACAGGAAGAGGACAGATGGAGGTCTTTTCAGAGCAGGTTGGGGTCCTTTTTCTTGCCTTTATCAGCTTTGGGAGGGACCATAACTCTCCATCTCCCTGTCATAGTGGCTTTGTTGCTCTTGGCCGTATGTTCAAACTTGGACTGTTCCTTGCAGACCTGGTCTTCCATCTCTCCAAACAACTTCTTGTCTGCAAAGCTGACAGAGGGGTCGGGTTGCTTCTCCTTGTGCTCCTCGCGACATGTCTGTACAAAGAAGTGTACGACGACATCCTGCCCACGGCTTGTTGGGGTCTCCATTGCCCATGGGGGCGACGTGGAGGCACCTGCTGCAAGCTTTGCCCTCAGTCTATCCCAGACGCGTTTTCTGGTCCCTGCTCCGACTGCACTGGTTACCCCTCAGACGCTAATCCTGAATCCTAATAATGTGAGCAATATTTCTTTCTACCCATTACAAGATCAACCGCTGTTCCCATAGGGAAGAGAAGATCTGGTACTTCTCTTGTTTGAGGTTCAGTGTGACAAACACACGCAAAAAATGTGACCACGATGTTGCTCTCTTAGCTTCCGAAGTCAGTGTTATAAGCATCCCATGGGGCCACACCACCTCACTTGTGCACCGAGCAAGGGGATCCTGAGAGGCCTCCAGCTTTGAACTCAGAAGGCATTTTCTGCCTGAGAGCCACATTGTGTCTTGATACATTTATATGATTCACACCAAGCCACTGATCGAACAGCTGCCTGTGTTCGGAAGCAAACTACTGAATAAGTCAGGATTCTTTCTAGTGTAAAGGACAGAAATCCAGCTCAAATTTGTAGAAGCAAAATTAAGAAGCCACCATCTTTAGGCATGAAAATAGAGTGGATTAGGATTCTGGGACTGTCCCAAAGCATCTGTTCTGCACATTTAAATTACGATCTTCTCGTTTATTGGATTTTTTTAAAAAGAAAACAAAACAAAATTTAAAACCTAAGAGGTGGGCAAGACAGGTGTTGTCTTCATTTTCTAGAAGCTGTTAAATGGTGTGCTTCAGCTAGTAAGTTACACAGCTGACTGCCTACCAATTGCCCCAGATGTTCTGAATACTAAACACCGTGCCTTTTCACAGTGTAGCATACTTTGAAAGAGAAACCTTACATAAGCTCTTCATCCTCAACATGCTCAATGAATAGTGGGAAAGTAAGGAAAGAAGAAAAAACTAACAGCCTTGAAAACACAATTGTGGTGAACAACCAGTTCACATTTTTGTATTTGTATGTTTTAGAAGACTTTATAACTCCACTGTTAAAGGCTTGGTCTTCAGCCTACAGTGCTACATAGAGGTGGCGGGAGCTTGAAGAGGTGGAGTCTGATTGAAGAAGTTAGATTTATTGGGGACATGACCTTAAGGGAATATTGGGAAACTACCCATTCCTATTTCATTCTTTGCTTTCTAGTAACCAAGATATAAATAAATTTCCTCTGCCAGGTGTTCTATCCATTATACTGTACTCAAAGCAATTGGGTTAGGTGACCAGGGAGTGAAATAAATGTCTGAAAACTCTGTGTTGAAAAAACTATTTCTCCTTTAAGTTGGTTTCCTGGGGTATTTTGTCACTCAACAGTAAAAAGCTAATGTAGCAATCTCCTCTCTATGTTCTCCCATAATTACATTTTAACTTCATGAGAGGAATGCCACAGAACCATCTCATAGAATTCCTAAAGTTTGTAAAAAGGAGGAGTTGATGTTGCTTTGCGTTATCATCACTATATGCACAAGTGGTGCAGTTTCACATAGTACCACCAGTACACAGCTATCAGCTATCAGCAGCAGAAATTGCACAGACATGAGTTTAACTCCTCGCCAGCTCCTGTGCAACTGCAGGGTCTCAAGGACAGGTACTGGCCTGGTTCATCATCACAATCCTGACAACTGAGCATAATTTTGGTTGAATTAATGGAGAACAAGTTTTAATGAGCCATAAAATCTGAAGAATGAGTAAAGACAGAAATGGAATCCTAAAGACTTTATGAGGGCCATGACTGTGGACATAATTCTTTTTGAGAGTATAATGAAAATTAATTGTTTCTTAAAACTCCCATTGGTTACAAATGAAGATTACTAATTGATGAAGGACACATATAAGTTACCCTATTGTTATGGAACCGTCTAATGTTTCAACAGAATTACAATGCGAAAGTAGCGACCCTTCCAGAGAGGCCCAGCTCAGAAACCTCTCTCTCCTTGTACTTTATGTCATCAAATGTCCACTCTTCACCTCTGGGATTGCTCGTGGTAAAATTATAGCCACCAGATATAATATCCAAACAATTCAGACTCCTCTGTATGGCCCCTGTAAATAATGTGTCTTTTTTCCTTCCCTTCCAAACTCAAAGACTGAACTCTTCGTCTCCCGTTTTTCACTCCTCATTCAATTTTCATGTGGGACTCAGCTTTCAACCCTTCTATTCTGCTAAGCGTGTTCCTGGGAGTTTCTGATAGTGCCTATCAATTCAAAATTCCAAAGTGTTGCTTTTATTCTGTACATTCATTTGACCTCTTTGTGATGCTTGACATTATAAAGTACTCCTTGGAGCTTTCCCCTTTCAACATCTCATTCTTTTTCTTTTCCCACGTACTCATTTCCAGTTACATTGTTTCCTGCCATACTATTCTCTTTCTTAAGTGCTGTTATTCCACCATGGTCCCATTGTCCACAACTTTTGCATGCACATACCCTTGTATCAAATCTCAGCTAGAACTATGACTTCCATGGTTGCCAATGATTTAGGGTCCCCCAAGTCTCCTTCTCCATATCTGAGCTTTAGACCTATAACCACAAATGAATCAGTTGTCCCCCACATATCTCAATTCCAATATACTCCAAAGCTATTACATTTTACTAATTCCGAGCAACTTTAGTTCCTTAGCATATTTAATTCCTGTCCTTTTGAGCACCATTATTATTTAGCCAGTTGTCCAAGTTGGAAACCTAAGTTATCCCAGCTAATGCTGTCAAATTTTCTCACTCTTCTATGTGTTTCTTGTATTTGACCCACTTCCCCATACTCTAAATGTTTCTGCTATTTGTTCTGAGAAAGCTTCCCATCTGGTATTTCTAGATATAGCCTTATCTACTCAAATGCCTTCATTTCCCCACCACCACCCAAGTCATCTCCCAAAAGTCATTCTAAAAAGCAAATGTGATTGCATCATCTTTTGTGTCCAAAAGGCTTCACTGACTCCCTGTGACCTACAGAATAAAATTCATCCACCACTGCATGTTTGTCTTGTGGGCCCTTCATTATGGAATCTTCTTCTACATTCTCTCACAGATATATAAGTTCATTTCTGTATTTAGAATTGATTAAAAAAGAAATCTTCCACAAGCATTAAATCCAAGAACAATGTCCTCAGATTTTCAGAAATGCTATTCGGCTTCTATGTAACTTCTGCAAATGATACTTTGTATACAAAGAATTCACATCACATTTTTGGGAACCTATGAAGCTTAAAAGTCATCATCTAAGAAACAGTCCTAGATAGGTGTTGTTGGCTCATGCCTGTAACTCAGCTGTCATGCTTTGATGAGAACTATCCCCACAGGCTCAGCTGTTTGAATCTTTATTAATGCTTATGTTTTGGAGGGTGTGTCATCTTTAGCAAGTGGAGCCTTGCTGGAGGAAGGCAGGTCACGGGATTAGCCTGACAGCCCCGTCCTGCTTCTTCAATCTGCTTTCCTGACCCTGGCTGCAGTGACCTGAACCTGCCTTCTGCTTCTGCCTCCATTCATGCCTTCTGCTATGGGATTCCCACCTTATGGATTACACCCCTTCTGGACCTGTAAATCGAAACAATCTCCCTTTTACCTTTAAGTCACAAATGAATTTGCTTCAAAGCAGAAAACAGAAAGAATAACTGAAACACCAGCCCTTGGAAGGAGACTGGTATAGGAGGACTGCACAAGTTGTCAGCAACATAGTCCATTCAGGTCATCCTGGACTACAGAAGGAAACACGCCTCAAAAAACACTTCTAAATTCTGTCCCTCTTCTTAAAGAAATAAATACATTCTCTAAGGAGAACTTTTAATAAGATACTTAAGAATTCCCTCTCCCCAGAATATATGAGAAATTCCTGAATTTATAAATGGGCTATGTTCCAAAAATTCTCTTATAACCTGGTTCTGTGAAACTTGGAATGCATTTTCTCATAGAAACAATGTTTTATATTTTTATTTAATTTAGACTTAAACTATTTTTAAAATGATTTAAAGCAATATATAATAAAATACATATGTCATAAGCCTTTAAATAATGAAAGGAAGGTCTATAACAATATACTTGGCCAGTGGAAAGTAATTATATCATAAATCCTATAAACCTACACTCACCCAAAACTAACAAGAAATGCTAATGTTAAGAATCCTGCTAGCCAACATAATACAAAAGGAAGAAAATAATGAGAGGATTTTTCTTCCTTGTTATAAATTTCTTTTTTCACATGTCTCATCATCTAATAAATGATAAAAAATTCAGCTGATACATTTTTGTCCTGAATAATATATGTGGGCTGTACTGTGCAGCACACTGCTTTTTGCAGTGCATTCAAAAAGCTTGTTTTCCTTCTAAAAAGGCTACATGTAATCTAGTGTATAATAACTTAGCAGACACACATAGTTTAATAGAAAAACACATATTATCACATGATCTATTATTAGTGCAGCATGTGATGAAACTAAGAATATATTTAATTATATTCATATGAATGAATATATATATAGTTAATTTAGGGAATTGGCACCTGTCTTTCTAGTGATATGTAATAGAAACAGCAACAACTAACATTATGCTGCTTAGCCTGTATGCACATCCACTCATTAATTTTTATAATGGTCCTATGTGATAGTACAATTATAACTATTTCCCCGTGTTACAAATGACAACACTGAGGCAAATAAAAATGAATAATTTGCCAAGTCTTACGGCTACAACATTAAAATTTCCCTTCACTTTTTATTCTCTCAAATATCAGTGACCTTGTTCAGAATTTGAACAGAAGTTGAAAAGGAAGAAAATTCTAATTTGAACTCTTTATTAAAATGAAATGGGTGGATTCACTGATACCCTTCTCGCGTTAGTCCACTGCAGAATCTCTCATGCTAAAACTGGTTTCTATATGTGCTTCTAGTCCATCCAACTTGCTCTCCATATGTGGGTTTTGCGCTAGATATTGCCTCTGACTAGGAAATATGAACCTTAAAATCTGTACAACTGATGCCTTCATATTACTTATGTTTCAGGTAAAAAGTCAAAAGAGTCTGTTCTTGGCCATTCAATCTTACAAAAGATACCTTTGCCATTCTCTAATTACTGTTGCTAGAATTGATTTTCCAACCATTTGTTGAAAATCATTTACTCTTTTCTCTCAACATCTTAAATTGGACTGTTTAATAGCAATATAACATAAATAGCAAATGCAAGCCACACATGTTATTTTAAGCTTTCTGTAATCATTACTAAAAGTTTAAACTAAAATGAATGATATTTAATTTTAATAGCATATATTTAACTCAATGTTATATTTAACTCACACAGTTACTCCAAAATATTGTCATTTCAGTATGAAATCAATGAAAGTATAGAAGGATATTTTACTTTCCTTTTTTCATGCTAAATATTCAACCTCCACATTATATTTTCATTGGCAGTGAATTACAGTTCAAACAGAAGTGCATATCAGATACTCAACAGAACATTTTAAGAGTTCCATAGCTTCATGTGACCATATTGTAAAATATTGGAAAATAATACTCAATCACTGGTTTATCTCCAAAACTTAGATTAACATATCAGTGATTGGTTTTTTGTGATCAGTAACTTTGTGGAATGAATGAATAAATAAATGAATGTTCAGTATATGAAATATGAATATTCTCTATCTTTGGTCCAAAGAAGAGTTATATTCTTTTGATGTCAAATTTGCAGAACATGAATATAATACATATTATCAAATTTTGGATAAATTAGACAAATTTATCAGCCATTTGTCTTTTGACCTAAATTAATTAAATTGTAGTTCTAAGACACCAGAAACCTTCTATCAGGTGTATCCTTTACTGTAGCCAAAAGTTATCCATATCCTGAGCCAGTAAACATCACCATATATGGGGTATGGAAACCTCACTGTTATTTAAAATGGGAGCATCATTGTAGATCAAGTGGACCTTAGATGTACTTACCATAACAGTGATATTTGAATTTCATTTATAGGGATGAAAAGGTAACGTGAAGATGGAGTGATGCATCATTAGCCAAGGAGTCACCAGAAGAAGAAAAAGGCAAGAAAATAATTATCCCTAAAACTTTTGAAAGGAGGGCAACCCAGAAGACATTCTGATTCAGTCCAGATATTGATTATTGATTTGTGGCTTCCAGAGATGGAAAAAAATGTCATCTTAAACCACCATGTCTGACAAAATTGAGACCCTTACTGACTCATTACACTACCTCTAAATTAAATAAAATTCTTTGACATATAGCAAAATAGCCTCTTCTTTTTCTATGTCCATATGCCTTCACAACATGAACTAACAAGTCATCTTGTGATAGAGTAGATTCCGCCATTGCTCACACTAATAGAATACCACCAAAGCTCCTGGTCTAGGCCTCAGAGAATATTGTATGTTTTTTTTTCATCTGGAAACTTGACTTATCCAACTAACTAGGAGATTAGTAACCAGTAACCCCATATGCACTGCTTGACTTGACAGAGCATCTATTTGCTACATAAGGTTACAAAGTTATATTAGACCAGCCAACTTCCAATTTTTTTTACCAGCTGACCAGTAGCCAATGACTAACAAGTAATTAATCTCCACAGGAAAAAAAAATTGCTTGTTTGAGCCTAGCCCAAAATGCCCATCTATAGAATTAGAAGCTCAATGACTGTTGTGTTGCTCAAAGCTAACTGTTGGGGTAGCTTTCTGCACAGCATCTATAACTAATGTATTTCCATAGAGCATCATATTTCTTCTACATGTATTCAACTCCCTATACAAAATATTCAGAGTTTAAAGAACGACAACAAGAAAAAACTATTTTTAGTCTCAGTTGGGGACAATGCCAAGCTTTCCATTTCCTGCTGGAACATGTACAAAGCTAAATATTTTCTTGAAGAATTAACATTTCATCATACAGAATATCTCAATGAACACTTGGCTAAAGCTAACTTCTCATCAAGTAGATCAAGTAGAAAGATCACAGGCCAAGAAGAATTTGAAGATAGATATAGGCAAAAAGCTGACTAAGCATTTTGTTAAACATGCTGTTTCCTGCCAAAAACATACTTGAATAATATTAAATTCTTTAGCCTGAGGGATATATTAGTTTCTAAACATACTTTTGACACCAAGAACTGAGCTATCAAATAGCTAATCTGATCTATCAAATCCTAAAGAATAACTCAAAAACTGTAATTTTGGCATAGTTGGTATGAGAATATACTTTCTCACAGTCATTAATCTCTTAATTTCAGCTAATCGTTATTCTTTATCTTGGACAATAATTAAATTATATTATCAGGAGCTGGAGAGATTTTTTCAGTAGTTAAAGTCTTTGAGCAAAAGAACCTGAATTCAAATCTCCAGACCCCCATGTAAAAATACCAGACAGATGCAGTGATCTGCTTGTGAGTCTGTGCATGGAAAGCAGACTGAGAATCCCCAGAGCAAGCTGACTAGCCAGACTTTCCTTAGTGACTTCTTTGTCCTAATTAGAGACACAGGCTCCAACAGTAAGGTGAGAGAATTGTTACTCTTGGGCCTCCATAGGCACTCAAACTCAATGAAGTCAAATACATGTATCTGTACATACATGTACGTAC